>NQII01003996.1:0-85310 GCA_002778355.1 Clitarchus hookeri
CATAAAACACTTCAATACATAAAATACACACTGACTTACGTGATGTAGGTAATGTGGCAGGGAAATGAAGGTTGTGAGGGCCCGTTACCCTTAAGCTCCCGTGAAGCGGGAATAAAGTACACACATACACATCGGATTCAAAATACGATTTGTACGGAGGAAATCAAAATGAGATGGTATACAACAAAAGTGAAGCAGGCGGAAGCAGGCGTGCTGCATGAAGCTCTGCAATGGCTTAAGCTGACTTGCACAAACTTCACGCAGACGCTGAACAAAATTATAATATAAATTATGCTGGAGGGGCGTGAGCCTGCTCTGGAAGGGAGGCGAACTCGGTGGTGCACGAAATATATTTAAAATGCTCTGGTAAAATTATAGTCTATGTATTTGAAGTGATTAGTGCGCAAAGTTGCTTCATCCCCGAGCCGCGTGACGCGACCTGCCCTGATGTCTGCTCATGCCAGACTGAGGAGGGGTTGGCGAGGCGGTTATAACGGTAGTTGTCCACCGCCCACCAAAACAGAATTTCCCTCGAAATAAATGAAATGATTGATATGTAACATATAACACTGACGAATACATTACATTTTGCACTGCATCAACTACTATTGACATTTACGTAAGAAAAAGCAATAAAAATTATGTTACAATAATTTTTATATAAATGTCTATTTGTTTCAAAAAACCTCTTTCCGTCACCTGAAAATCATATCCACGTATACAACCCTTATACACACTGAACTCACTATGAATTCATTAAAAAGTAATTTTAACTACTATGTAAATTACATTAAATTTTATGATTAATTTTGTCCAGGCTCAGTTTTAATTTATGTATGCAAGGCACATATTAAATACGTCCCTTGCAGCTGGAATGTTCATTTAATGAGTCTTAAACAATCCACTTATTTTATTTACAAAAAGTTGCGTGATTATCTGGATCACTGTGACCACGTGGTCGGCACTTTACACGTGTACGACTCTGGTGTTTGGGTAAGAAACATCTAACATTCATTTGTTGCGGTGCAGTAATTATTGGCGGTACTTATTAAATTATGGTTAGAACATTTAATTATGCTGGGTGATAGTTACGCCTTGTAGCACTGATAGTTTTTGCACTGACTCACGCGGCATGACTTGGGCGCGTGGCCTCCGGTCGTGCTGCGTACAGCCGGTGTTTGATGGAGGTGGTTCCTACCTGCTCCACTAGGTGGTATGCGCGGGTCGACAAGGGTTCTGAGGATGCCGCGGCCGGCATCATGTTGTTAGCTAATTACGGCGTTTATTATCATTTTACCCAACTCACCAAAATGCAGCAAACGAAAGCTCCATATACAGTTTGCTGGAAACACACCCGAGCTTATAAAAGGAACAGTTTTCAACTTCACACATCATTTACCACCAGCGACGTTGTGATCATGGTAACAGTAAAAAAAAAATACGTGCCATAAGATGTAAACTTTGTCATACATGAAAGATTTCTTCCCCAAGCATGTGTAATTGAAAACACTCCCGTGTAAACCACAGTATACAACATCCCAGAAAACTCCTAAATGTGGCTACAATAAAAGCCAAAGGTTTCAGGCATTCTTCCAATAATAATTAGTTCGCACAGACACCAGGTATCTGCAGGGCCTAAACACTAAAGGAGGCACTGTACATTTCGATTAGGGGTCGTGGCTGTGGTGTAGTGGTCCTACTACTCGTCTCCCAAAAAGGTGAACCCGGTTCGACTACCGGTGGTAACCAATCCGGATTTTCACATTAGCTAGTGAGGTATTACGTGCTTCCCTCCTCCACATTACCTAACTTTGCCCGCATCGGCGATGGCATCTTCAAATGATAGTGCCGCAATCATCTCTCAACTAAAAATTCCAATCACACTGCCTACGCGGAAAAATGCATTGGAGTTGATAGGATCCTCACTTCAATATTTTCGCTCCTTAAAAAGCAGTTAATGTCGACATTTATTAATACAGCTCACTCTCAGAGTAACCAAACTGCGAAAAATGTTTTACTTCTATTTGCAAAAACCTGCATTCCAGTATGGCAGTAATAAGTAAAAAAAATAATACGCAGGATAAAAAAGGGCAAGGCATTCGAATCAGTACTTGGAAACACAAAACGACATACTAATTATATCCGACTACATATCAATCAGAACGAAAAAGTTTTACACTTCTTAGGTTAAGGCCATATTTCACATTTCTTTATTTAGTTATCTGAACGATATTTTGAAAAAGGCCCCATCAGTGTAGTTATTGGTTGTCAAATGATCATAGATTTCAGAATATAATACTCGAAATATAAAATGATCTGAGTTTTAGAGCATAGCATGGTTTGCTGTAATATTTTTTCCAGTCAAATCTCGAGTCATACAGTGGTGTAGAGAACTTACTGATTCAGTATAAATTTGCTATTTAAAAATATACGAGCAATATCGTGAATTTTGTTGAAGATAGGTGAAAGAATTTTAATAAATATATTTATTTTAATAGAGTAAAAATGGCGATTCAAAGGCAAGGGCACAGGTCAGCAGCAACGACCACCAAGCTGTGCCGTCACCCGGCCACCATCTTGGATGCAGGTGTCATTGACTTTGACCCTGTGCCCATGACCTTTAACTTGTGCTCATGACATTGGGAAAACTTTTAATCCAAAAAATTACAAATAAATATGATGCAAAAGAAATAAAAAGATTCTAAAACAATTAAACTATAAAATATAATTTTCAAAAAACTAATCTAATTATCACTTAAATTTTTTCAAAAATAATCATTTGAAGGCTTACACTTAGAAGTTTCGAGGTTCAAAATAAGACAGAGCACACATCCTTCTAGCATGAATACCAGCACACGACTGACCCCAAACAACCCTCACCTNGGTTCAAAATAAGACAGAGCACACATCCTTCTAGCATGAATACCAGCACACGACTGACCCCAAACAACCCTCACCTCAGCGTATTTAATTGACTATATACACGCCCATTGATCGACCCCACCCCACATTTTCATTGGCTGGTAAACTGACCCATTCCTCACATTCGCTTGAATCCCCTCCCACTCCTTTTAATTGTGTTTGCTCGAATTGTCATATATTAACCACATAAAAATTGTTATTGACTCTTCGTGTTCCGCTTTACATCTGAACCCAACAATTACTAGAGTACAATTTTTTTTAATTTCTGATTAGTCGTTCCCATTGATCCCCGACTACCTAAACTCCCTCCCAACCTACTTATCTTTTCGTGGCTGATGAGTCGGTTCCCTTCACCCCCGAACACCACCACTAGAGTTTGACAAATTATTCGATCTCACTCATAGAGTGNGCTCAGTCCCCTAACACTACCACCCATTGTGTTCAACATTTTACACTAGAGTGAATAAGTAGGGTAACTAGTTATTGTGATCAAAGTCGCGCCATGCCCCATTTTTTCGTCTAATGCGAAATGNACTCATAGAGTGAATAAGTAGGGTAACTAGTTATTGTGATCAAAGTCGCGCCATGCCCCATTTTTTCGTCTAATGCGAAATGTGAAGGCTCACTCCCTTCCTTTGCCTTTTTAGCATTGACTCTTGTAAGTTATTTTATCTTCGACTATTCCATTACAACAATCAGGATGGTATTGTTGGGTGTGCTCGTCATTACACATACAGTTTCCCCCCAAATAAAAAAATTTACTCAAATTTCGAGAACATGTTCGGACCAGCGAGCCTTTGTAGGCATATATATTTCCTCATAAAATACGGTTAAAATTGTTATATCTGCCATCAATCTTCATTGCAAAGGTGATATGTAGGTACCGGTTTCGCTTTGTGATAAATCGATTACATTCGGCCAATGTGCTCGAAAACACGATAGGATTGANATATGTAGGTACCGGTTTCGCTTTGTGATAAATCGATTACATTCGGCCAATGTGCTCGAAAACACGATAGGATTGATCATTCATTGAATACAGATTGTGGCTCACAAGTGCAAGAAATGTTGCAAGCACTTTTTTAATGGAACCACAATCTGCAGAGAAATGTGAATACATTAGAACTGCGGGTCTTTCATTTGTTAAAATGAGATTAGTAGAAGGATTATGGGGAGTATGGCACATCGGAAACTGGAACCGGAGCGACAGAGATGTTCGTGCTCTGTCGTTTAAGATGGCGGCCATCTTGGATCCAGGTGGCCTTGGCCTAGACCTTTGATCTTGATCCCAGTGACTTTTGACATTGACACCGGTTACTTTAGAACTTAAAAACCCAAAAATCCCAAAAAAATATATAAATATTATTAAAAATCGTTTATAAATAATGAAAAGTTATTTAAAATGTGCTATTAAACATTATTATAAAACCGTAATATTAAAAATGTATTATTGAAACATTTATTATTAAAAATGTATTATTGAAACATTTATTTAAAAAAATGTACAATTCCCGAGGTCCTTCTCACCATCACCATCCCTCAACAATACTCATTCTAATGTATGCGGCCATCTTGGNATGTACAATTCCCGAGGTCCTTCTCACCATCACCATCCCTCAACAATACTCATTCTAATGTATGCGGCCATCTTGGTTTTGGTTTTCATATGTTTATACATTGCTGGAGGATGCCATCTTGGTTTTTCATTTGGCATTTGTTTATATATTGCTGGAGGACGCCATATTGAATTTTTTTGGTTTGTCATCTGTTTATACATTGCTGGAGGTCCCTCCAGCAGCACCACACCCAGAAAGAAAACTGAACCCCCCAGGCCCCCTTCCATTATATTTATTTGCTCCGCTAATGTTTCTCATTGGCTAATTGCCCAACCCCCACCACCGCCTTCAAATATATTTAAATGCTCCGCCTGTGTTTCCATTGTCTAATTGCCCCAACCCCACCACCCCCTTCCAATATATTTAATGCCCTGTCAATGTTTCTCATTTGCTAATTGCCCCACCCCCACCACAAATTACATACCTTCGTTCAACTTAATAGTCCGCAGGTATCCACCCCCACCACCCCTCGTCTATACTCATTCTGCCATCTTGGTTTTTTCGTTTGTCATTTGTTTATATTTTCAACACCTAGGTGGATCTAGTGTATTAATTACCGATTTCGTCACCAAACGACCTGCCTGTTTAGCCACCAGGCATCATCCATATTTGTTTCTAATTTNGTGTATTAATTACCGATTTCGTCACCAAACGACCTGCCTGTTTAGCCACCAGGCATCATCCATATTTGTTTCTAATTTTAAAGTATAAGTGGTGTTGTCTGCGCCCTCCATATTGGATTCTATTTTCAACACATAGATAGCGTTAATTTCTCTATTTAACTGCCAAGTGAGCNTTTAAAGTATAAGTGGTGTTGTCTGCGCCCTCCATATTGGATTCTATTTTCAACACATAGATAGCGTTAATTTCTCCATTTAACTGCCAAGTGAACTGTCAGAACCCGCTCATTCTGACCGTTCAGCCGCAAAGTGAGCTCTAAGCACTCAAATTTGTTTCATAGACATACAAAAACCTGTAAATTTTCATCCAATTAAAATAATATAATTTGTTTCAATCAGCAGTATACATACATGTATATTATATTAAATCCATACATTTTTGTATTAAAATTTAATAAAAACCTATCAAAAATCATTTTTCGTTTTAATGCTATTTAAATTGCCATTGAAATTTAGTTTTTATTCTGTTACTCCTCACCACACCACTTAAGCCCAACCAAATATTCACCCACGCTTAATCCATTAACACTACTGCTCTTGATTTCAGTATTGGCTGACAGAGTTTGCTAGAGTGGTGAAAGTATATCATGGGAAAACGTTGACCTCCGGCACAGTTTTTCGACTGATGCCAGAGGTGACAGATCGCTCTCTCACCCCTCGTCTTTTAGCAATCTGACTGGTTAGTTCAGATATTTAATTACATCAGGTCGTAGGATATTATCAAGCGTGCCCGTATTACGCATATATTTTCCCACGAAATTACAAATCTGCTCAAATTTGGAATGCCGGTTCGGGCCTGCTAGANGCCCGTATTACGCATATATTTTCCCACGAAATTACAAATCTGCTCAAATTTGGAATGCCGGTTCGGGCCTGCTAGTTTCTGGAGGAATGTAACCTCATAAATTTCCATTCTAGAACTTAGTTATTTTTTTAATTAATATATTAACCACCCAATTAATTTGCAAAAGCGTGACTTCAACAATCGTGACACTATTGTAACNATTTTTTTAATTAATATATTAACCACCCAATTAATTTGCAAAAGCGTGACTTCAGCAATCGTGACACTATTGTAACACTTAGTTTCATTCAGCAAATGTGTTCGAAGACACGAAATTATGAATGTTCGAATAATGCAGATCGAGTGCAGTGTGTAAAATGTGGCAAAGCATTTGCTAGGTGCGATAACTTGCAGAGGCGTGCAAAAAACCTGCGTAGCTGTAGGACCTTCACCTGCCAAAATCCGTCGTGTACACTCTCCTTCCCAGCAGTGCACGAGTGTACTTCCCACAAAACCAAGTTGTTCAGGATGAGCATCCACCATCGTGCCAGCTACCATCACGACCAAGAATCGTGGCAGGGTTTGGGATGGTTAAAGGCAATGGTTTCGTGGAGTCCCAAACTGCATTCCATCGCAGTCTAAATAACTATGCCTCCACAAAGAGAGTGGGTATTCGACGGATATTTGCTCATAATTAACTTGAATGGGGGAAAACATCGCTGTTGGCTCTCCACATAAACACACTAGCAATAAATTTTAACGTAGGACTTAAACGCAGCATTGCAAAACCTACCTCATTCAACGAAAGGAAGGTATTCCAATCAAAAGCCAATATATAAAAAATTATGTAAAAAATCCCTCATATTGGAAATATACTTCACGAGAAAGAAGCTTACAAAGAGCGATTTTTGGGGTAATTATTAACGAAAAATCTATTATCGAGTGCCCCTTCCCCTCTAAACAAAATGATTGTCCCAGCCCCCCTTCCTCCTTAACAAAATATCTTATTTTAAAATTTGTGTTGAAATATATCATGTGTCGTGTACGGATGCGTTATGATGCTTTATTTAAAGTAATCATGACTTCAAAGCAGCAAAAACAGAGTTAAAACCACTTCGCTACCCCTCACGGTACACGATATGCACACTGAAGGATCCCATGCATTACCATTCACCAAAGCATAGACGCTAATCATTAAAATACATTTCCTCCTAAGTTTAAAATCAGTAGGTTAGGAAATTTAGACATCGGGAAAAAAATATTCATATGGTTACTCCACGTGCAACGATATTTCTAGCTCCCAGTGTCCGGATGTAAAACTCTTTATACATTCAAATAATGTACGTATGAAACGTTTGGCAGGATAAAAAATTATATACCGTAAGCAGACGCTAGCGTAAAGGTACACACACACCACAACTACAAAATCATAAAAAACAGTTACCTTTGGCAAACAAAATTTCTGTATTTTCATTCATTCGTGTGGGCTCGCTCCATTAAGAGATATATCTGATATATGGTAAAACACCCCCACCCTTCCCATCCAAAGTCCCTACAAACTGCTATGTGAATTTAGCAGAATGAAAAGTGACATGCGAGCATATGTATGTATATGTGCGGCCTCTAATCCAGTAGAAGTTAATAATGTTAACTCTTCATGAATTACGCGAAATTAAAAATAATTTTATTCCCGAGATGGTACTCCACCATTAGATTTCTACCACAATACGAATTCCGTCAAAGACACGCGTATACAGCTCTCATTCACCACGCTTAAATCTCTTCTAGACTAATAAGGAAATACTTTACACATGCGAAACAATTTGAGCATATTGCAGCCAGTGGATTAAGGAGGCCATGCAATTTTAGAGTTATGTTAATCCCTTTAGAATGTAGCCATTTTAATTATATGCACAAATTCATTTGTAAATAAATTCTCTCTCTCTCGAACTCCAACTTTGTTTTTTTTACTTACAAATATTCAAATAAAATTTTTTTTTTTCTTATTTCGGTGAAACCGAAGATATTGTGCGATGCAGTAAAACTAAGAAATAAGAAAAAAAATGTTTCATTTTCCGCATGTGTATACGTAAAACACACACACATTCACGCACACACACACAGAGCCCAAAATATCCCAATTTTAGACGAGACTGATAGACGCATTAAAAAACTATAAAGAGAAAACCATACTTAAAGAAGTGGTCTCGAGTCCTATTACAGAAGTAAACGAGAGAGACGTGCAGTCGTAATCTGAACTGACGCACACGCCCAGCCGCGCTGCACAAAGTGTTGAATTGAATTTTACCTTTGCGCACTGACCGCTGGAAAGCTATTAGGAGCCGGTGTTGAGGTTGTCGATTGATGGGCTGTGGGGTGGGTGTCGGTTATTGTGGGGGGAGGGATGTCGCTCCAGCAGCTTGTTTTATTTCTAACACACGCCAAATTAAATTTATACTATACAGATAATATCTGCATGCACAAGTCAACACCAGGTGAGACCCATATTCTCGGAGACCCGGATTCGATACTCGACTCGTGCGGGTGAATATATTTTTGAAAAAATCACTCCAGGTGAATGCCGTGATGGTTTATTGGTCGAGTCCTTACTTTTTCCGGTATGCCTTAGAAACTCGCTCCGTCTCAAAATGATGTAAACTTTACTATTATTATTTTTTTAGCTTGCACACCAAATGGAAAATGTAAGCTAAAACTACTATTTTACGAGAATCGAGTAGGCAGACACGAATAAAATATATTTACATCCGTTCATTATAAGAGGGAGAGGAATTGCACCTTTTTCTCTCGCTATAAGCCATGTCATCGGGCTTTCAGAATCATGAGTAATCCTCCTTTTGAGGAAGAAAAAAACGCGTAATGCAGGCAAATATGTAAGTATTATTCTTAAAAAATCGCTATATTGAGTACAAAGATTTATTTTTTTTATCAGCATTTCCTTGCATTTTTCAGGCATACCGAGATACTATTTTTGCATTTTCCATGTATTTAAAGCCACCATTTTATACCCAAATCATCGTTAGCCAATCTGATACCACTGGGAATAAATACCGAATCAGGTCATTATTATTCTCTTCATGACCCAACGAACGAGTCCTTTCAGCCGCTGATGCATATATTTAGAAATATTTCCATGCCCACGTACACAGCGGTAAATTAAAGTTAAACCGTTTAGGAGGAAAAAAATTAACAGAATATTCGACCCGTACACATCTGCATACACGAGTGTAAAAAACCTCCTTTCATGAATAAAATATTTAACCCTTGTTGCAACAGGAAAACCCAAGACATTTTTGCACCGATTATATATATATATACACACACTCACAAACACACATTCGCATGAAACCAAATTCAGGTAAAAGAAAACAGACCACCCATTACAGAAATAGGGGAAAACTATTTCCCAGTAAAGAACTTAAGATAACACACTTCATGTCCCGAACAGTGCCACATATTTGCATTTCCGAATCGAAGAGATATTCGGAGGTGAAAAAACACCTACTACTTTAAGTTGTATCAATCTTGAACCTTCAGAGGAAACGTCTAAATTTACACACCAAAGATGTGGCCATTGAAAAAAAAAATAATAAAGTCCAGTCACCTAATAATTTCTTTAAATTACAGAGTACGCGTCATAATATCAGAGCTACATACAGATTCTAAAATAGTCCCTAGATCATTATGAACCTGCTGAGATACATACGCACGTTAGCAATATTTCAGCCCAGGCATGCCAGTGTATCACATAGACATACGAACGATACATTTTCGAAAGGTCAGAAACGAAAGTTTAATCACCCATTATTGGTATTCGTTTTTGCGACAAACTTCTTGCACCCCCATCATGCACAGAAAGAGTTCGGATACTTGCTAACATACTTGCGCTCTATCAGCCCCTCGTGATGTTACGAAGATACAAAATCTCGTAGTATGCAAGTATATAAGCAATAGATCACATGAGGTTTACTACGCGTCCAAAATTAAAAAAAAATATCAGGCTGCAGGAGTGATTACTCAGGTAAGAAGGCCTACTGCAATCCACGAAATTATGAAGATTTGGAAACATCAGTTTAGGCACCTTATCGAAAACAGCACCTCAGGCCCATTTCCCAACGATGACCTCTTCCACGATGTCGCATAAGAGAGGGACTGCAGTGGATAGAGCTCTCGTTCCCCATCACGAGTACGCACACAGCATCCTTTCTTTTGTACACACGNGACCTCTTCCACGATGTCGCATAAGAGAGGGACTGCAGTGGATAGAGCTCTCGTTCCCCATCACGAGTACGCACACAGCATCCTTTCTTTTGTACACACGTTTTCTCACAGGAGGTCCACCTCAACACCAGTCCAATCTTCACTCAGCCTCTTTGCCCCATACGACGAGATATGTTCGATTCCTCGCAGGGGCGCTTCCAGATATTCGCCCTTTAATTACTGGAAAACATTCCTTATTCCTCAAAAACATTCCTTAGTCCTCAAAAACATATCTTATTCCTCAAAAACACTCTTTATTCCTAAAAACTTTCCTCAGCAACATTCCTTATTCCTCAAAAACATTTCTTATTCCTGAAAACATTTCTCGAAAACATTTGTTATTCCTTAAAAACATTCCACATTCCTAAAAAATATTCCTCATAAGTATTCCTTATTCCTCAAAAACATTCCCCATTCCTATAAATATTCCTCAAAAACATTCTTTCCTCAGATCGTTTGTTTATTGCTAACATTACCAAAAGCAGGCGAACTTCCGATATAACCTTTTTCCCGATATTATAAGTGTTTTTTTCCTTCTCTGATAGGGCAGATATATTCGCATATGCACTTACATATTTTTATATTAAGATGTAATGTGTTTTATATACTACCAAATAATATGCTTATAGTTATACTAGCGAACCGGCCCGGCTTCACCCGGTAACAATTTAGTTTTTACAGCTATACTTTGAAAGACAAAAATGGTTACTGTGGATCATCCTTAAAATATAAATATATGCTACCACTGACTTTTCTGTAGACCTTTATGATGTATACAATTTTGTAGTACATTAATTAGAGCTATATCTTATTGATTAGTCAGCACAAGCCACGTAAGCGCCCTAAAAGCGGTTTTTTAAAGACTTGATTACAAACGGTTCGAANTTATTGATTAGTCAGCACAAGCCACGTAAGCGCCCTAAAAGCGGTTTTTTAAAGACTTGATTACAAACGGTTCGAAATTTCTCTATTATCCTCACATTAAATATAAATGTGTTATACATCAAAACCTTCCTCGGAACATTTTATAAATTATGTTGAAAACCACGTCAAAATCCATCAAGTAGTTTAGAAGTACTAAGCGAATACACAGACAGGCGCAGATAAGTGACTTTGTTTTATACTATTTAGAGATAAACTATGCATAAAAATATATAAAACAATATATAAAAGAATAGGTGACGATATCTGTCCTATCAGAGAAGGAAAAAACCTTAATTGGAATACACCTACATTTTTTTTGACATCGGTTATGCTTTTTCTTTAAATTCACTGGTAAAATTAATCGCGGTTATATAGAATAATGAACGTCAGCAGCAGTTCAGTTGACGTTCTGGCACCGTGTATTAAACATTGTACCGAAGATTATTTGCGTGTAAAACTGGCAGTGATTAAAATAGAGTCGGGACCAACGCCTTCATCGTCGAATCGCCGACAGTGCAGATACTGCGACAAAGTATATGCGTTCGACTACAATGCGCGGCGACATGAGATGAGTGAAAGTCTGAAGAACACATCTTGTTAGATTTATAGCTGTAAAAACTCTCCTAGGAAGTTCACACGAGGTGATAACTTGAATAGACATGCCAAGGTCTGTAAATATAGTGTTCCTTCTCCTACCGAGAAACGGCATGTGACGACTTCACTTCCTCCAGTTAAAAATACGCTAGATAATATGTTCACAGAAGGCAAGGTAACTATGGTCAATACTAGCAACGAACAGTGGCCGCCATACAACCAGATCGTATGAAATATAAACTTTTTAAACTGGCACGCGAACTTCGAAAAAATAATGTAGCACCAGTAGCTGCGAAGACTAATGTTGCCAACGATACTCCTCCTTCAAAGGAAAGGATACTCGTTGATATTTGTACTGACGAAGAAGTGGGTAATGCCTCTGCAGAAAAAGGGAAGGACTATGAATACGATAATGAAGCCAGTGCTGTCGGCGAAAACAGTGGCTATTTTTTCGACGTCCTCACACAACTCCCCACCGGAATTGCTGATAAAAGTGTTGTGAATAATGCAGAAGACGAAAAGAACGCCAACTATATATTTCCCGAAGACCCCAATAAACCTGTTGATAGACTCAGACATTTGATTGGCTTGCACAGTAAGGGGATATCTTCAACCATCGGTGAACTTCGGGAAAGGGGCTACATCGAAATCAGAGAGCTGCAAAGATTGAATGTATGAAAAAAGTAGAATAACAAATTTATGTGCTCTTATTTGTGCTATTTTTAAATTATTGAACCTTACCCAACTGCTTTTTTGAGCAACTAATTATTTCAGACGTTTATAAAATCTAAATCAAGGGTATATTTTAAGTAAAAAATTGTGTGAGAAAGTGCACTACGGCGGATATGGTTCAATCTGAAGTATTATTCCTCTATCGGGCTGTTTAAGTGGGCTCAATTTGGTTTGACAAACAAACGAACTGAGGAAGGAATGTTTTTGAAGAATAAGGAATGTTTTTGAGTAATATGTTTAGGAATGAGGAATGTTTTTATTAAAAAGGAATGTTTTTGAGGAATATTTTTAGGAATGAGGAATGTTTTGAGAACAATTTTTAGAAACGAGTAATGATTTTGAGGAAAAAGGAATGTTTTTGAGGAGTATTTTTAGGAATGAAGAAATGTTTTGGGAAATAAGGAATATTCTTGAGGAATGTTTTTAGGAATGAATAATGTTTTTTGGGTAAATAGGAATGTTTTAAAGGAATATTTTCAGGAATGAGGAAGATTTATGAGGGATGTTTTTGAGGAATTAAAGGGCGAAAATATGGCAGTGCCCCTGCCAGGAATCGAACCTGTCTCGTCGTATGGGGCAAAGAGGTCGAGTGAACAATGGTCTGGTGTTGAGGTGGACCTCCTGTGCGAAAACGTGTGTACGAAAGAAAGGATGCTGTGTGCGTATTCGTGATGGGGAACGAGAGCTCTATCCACTGCAGTCCCTCTCTTATGCGACATCGTGGAAGAGGTCATCGTTGGGAAATGGGCCTGAGGTGCTGTTTTCGATAAGGATCCTAAACTGATGTTTCCAAATCTTCATAATTTCGCAGATTGCAATAGGCCTTCTTACCTGAGTAATCACTCCTGCAGCCTGATATTTTTTTTTAATTTTGGACGCGTAATAAACCTCATGTGAATCTATTGCTTATATACTTCCATAATACGAGATTTTGTATCTTCGTAACATCACAAGGGGCTGATCGAGTGCAAGTAGAGCCGGCAATCACTTGATCGCAACACACCTGGCAGCCATGCACCTGAACTGGACTGCAGAACGAGTAGCGAGACTCGTGCTGGCCAGACTTAATAGTGTGCGTCACCCCCATCCAGTTCCTTTCCCCTAGGAAAACAGTACAGTAACTTCAAATGATTGTCCAACAATATCCGTACAGTCAGGCTGTTCATGCGGTTATTCGACGTATTTTATTCTAGTGGAAGTAAATATTAACGTCTATATTCTTTCATGAAAAAAGGATACTTGAAGTTATTTTTAATTATGGCATATTACAAATAAAAATACAAAATTTCACAAAAAAAAATTTCAAATCAGTTATATAATACGTTTACAAAATTTTCAGGCTATAGTACTATGCTTTTAATAAAATACGTACATGACTCTATCACGTATAAACAATCAATAAAATAAATACAACTTATTTTCTTTTAAATTATGACAGGTGCTCTAGTATTGTTTGGTATGCTATGCATTTGTTGTGTAGTTAGTTGCAGCTCTATGAAGAAAGTGAGTTCGAGGAAGACGTACAGAAAATTATTATTTTTTCCATAAACTGCGTGCACGGTGAGATGAAAATTTTATTAATAGTTTACAATATATTATTCCTTTTCAGTCACATTTTCATCGATTTTACACATAACCATTCCTTTCAAATGCCATTGTATAGGTAAGTACAAGTACATACATTAATATTTTTGTTGTGTGCTGTACCTACATTTTAATGTGTTTTACGCATGACAACCCCCCTAATTGTAAGTTTACAGTAATTAGAGATTCAAATTGCAGTTTCAACCTGAGAAGAGTGAAATGCGTGCGATTTACATAGTAAAAGGATTGTTTTCTGGCTGTATGGAAACATGCATTACAAAATAGACCAGCAATGGTCGGTTGCTNACATAGTAAAAGGATTGTTTTCTGGCTGTATGGAAACATGCATTACAAAATAGACCAGCAATGGTCGGTTGCTTATGATCGCATTACTTGCATCACTATCATTTTTATAGTCATCAGCAAATGCTCGTGGTGATAGCCAGAGACACAGGCAGACACGCGTCCCCTCGACCTCTGCTGGTAGGCAGGTGCTCAGTCCTCTTCCAACTGTTCACAACCCANCCTAATTGTAAGTTTACAGTAATTAGAGATTCAAATTGCAGTTTCAACCTGAGAAGAGTGAAATGCGTGCGATTTTCATAGTAAAAGGATTGTTTTCTGGCTGTATGGAAACATGCATTACAAAATAGACCAGCAATGGTCGGTTGCTTATGATCGCATTACTTGCATCACTATCATTTTTATAGTCATCAGCAAATGCTCGTGGTGATAGCCAGATACACAGGCAGACACGCGTCCCCTCGACCTCTGCTGGTAGGCAGGTGCTCAGTCCTCTTCCAACTGTTCACAACCCATTACCAGGCCTGTTATCGCGCACATCAACACCTCGCCCTCCCTGTTAATTAGTCTTTCGACATCTTCGTGTAGTTCCACTTTCTACCACTGCGCTATGAATTCAGCAGCTTCCCAGGTATATTATAGAATGTTTTTTGTATTTTCAATATTGTTTCGTTATTTGACACGTTATCGTTACTGCGATTGATTTATATAAAATTATACATTAATATCTTTGACTTGTGAGAAAAAAATGCTGTATTTGAAATTATTTTTAATTTTAAAAATAAGTAATCCAGTCAACAGGTGTAATATGTATTGTAACTTATTTTTATATACTTACCTTTTAGCACACCTATAAAATGTTATTCGAATATTTCCTCACGCAAAAGCAAATAAAAAAACTGCTTACGTGGTTAGATGAGGTATTTTTCAATAAAATAAATTTTGTTATTCATCCAGAGAAGAAATAAATTTGTCCTCGGACATATATTACCTATCTACTAATTCCTAAACATANAATTTTGTTATTCATCCAGAGAAGAAATAAATTTGTCCTCGGACATATATTACCTATCTACTAATTCCTAAACATAAATGTTTATGACTTTCTGATATTAAGGAAGAAAACAATGCAATCAAACCACTGTGGGATGAATTGGTATTTGCCAGCGGTAAACATGTGCTTCAACCACTCAGTCAAATGTAATGTAAGACGAAATATATTGCGTTTCATCAACCAGACGAATTTAGTTTGCACAACTCACACACCAATAATAAGATAGGTGCCCATTAAAAAAATAAGTTTCTAAATGAAAATGTAACTAACATTTTAACTAAATTATAAATAATAACTTTTTGAAAAATTATGGCGTTAAATAGCCCATATCGTCAGAAAAATTTCCGTGCAATTTTTTCNTATAAATAATAACTTTTTGAAAAATTATGGCGTTAAATAGCCCATATCGTCAGAAAAATTTCCGTGCAATTTTTTCAAGTCAACATGCAAATAGTTTGTATTAGTAATTCGCGTGCACATGTTTTGAAATGACACATTTACTTTTAAATAGTGAAATTGAGAAGTTATTGGGAAAATAGCAAGCAAATAANAAGTGAGAAGTTATTGGGAAAATAGCAAGCAAATAAAATGTATTCTTATTTCTAATTAATTACATCCGATATCAGTAATTGTTATCATCTTATGAGTACTTGTAATTGAACTCAGTTGCAATCTTTCAGTACTTTTGAACAAAGACACATCGATAATTTCTTAAATAATTGTCAGAAAATAGATTATTTATAATAATTACATTTATCGATAGATCGAAACTTCGCATAGCCCTATTTCGACTACATTAAACACCTTCCAGAGAGTTCTATATAAATTTCACGTGGTTTCCAACATTATGGGTGGAAATTCAAAGCATTAATATACTCAAATTGAAATAGTTTATATCTTTTCGGCAGGCGAGCTAGACTACACGTCTTACTGTATTTTTCTACTTCATGTTCCATAAAGAATAACATACCGAANTATAAATAATAACTTTTTGAAAAATTATGGCGTTAAATAGCCCATATCGTCAGAAAAATTTCCGTGCAATTTTTTAAAGTCAACATGCAAATAGTTTGTATTAGTAATTCGCGTGCACATGTTTTGAAATGACACATTTACTTTTAAATAGTGAAAGTGAGAAGTTATTGGGAAAATAGCAAGCAAATTAAATGTATTCTTATTTCTAATTAATTACATCCGATATCAGTAATTGTTATCATCTTATGAGTACTTGTAATTGAACTCAGTTGCAATCTTTCAGTACTTTTGAACAAAGACACATCGATAATTTCTTAAATAATTGTCAGAAAATAGATTATTTATAATAATTACATTTATCGATGGATCGAAACTTCGCATAGCCCTATTTCGACTACATTAAACACCTTCCAGAGAGTTCTATATAAATTTCACGGGGTTTCCAACATTATGGGTGGAAATTCAAAGCATTAATATACTCCAATTGAAATAGTTTATATATTTTCGGCAGGCGAGCTAGACTACACGTCTTACTGTATTTTTCTACTTCATGTTCCATAAAGAATAACATACCGAAATATAATTGAGTGAGTTTCTGCACATTCTGTATTCATTTTCGAATGAAGATAATGTTTTATTTGTAACATAATGAAATGAAAATAATACGTACATATGACAAAAGCTGCTCAAGCTGTTCAAAACCATAATAAAGTTGTCTTAATGTTATTTTAGTATTCTTTCAAAAATACATTAATAATTTACTATATAATTGATAGGTATTCTCACTACTGTTTCTGTTTTAACAGGCTCAATAAATAGGTGCACATAGGCCTATAACATTTCTATGTCATAAACAGTTACGCTGTCTGCATTACCTTTGCCTTTAATATAGCTGTAGTCTTCGCTAGATTCAGATTCTTCATTGAGTAGTTTCAGTTTCTTGGTAATAAATTCACTTGATGATACCTAAAAAAAAAATGAAAAATAAATATAAGTCATAGGAACACTACAATCTAGGTACTACTTTACAGCTGAATGTCCCCAAGCGCAGCCATTTATTAGAGCAGCATTAATTATTTCAAGTTTTATTGTAATTAAAAATACAGCAAAAATTTAATTTAAGGCTCTCATAAAATCCATATTAACCCCGTAGCAATCTACCTTTGCCCAACGTTGTCACTTGGTTTGAATAAGTGCCTATTTGTTGGGCTGGAGCGCACACATTAATACGTCAGCCTAATGGAAAATGCCAACAAAAATTTACTATCACCAAAATGTTAAGAGGTTACTTAGCACCCTTCAAACAATGATGTCAGTAAAGCAGAAAATGTCATAACCAATCGCAAATGCAATTTTTTTTTACATGGTTAGTTGATAGTTGGTAATAAATGGGTAAATATACTTTTGGAAATAGGTGTGTATTTTTGCGTTGGGCCAACGATGGAGAGCCAAAATTTTATGTAAACGTATGAAGAAATTTTTTTGAATGAAAACAATGCCACTTTTTGTATTTTATTTATTATGAAGGTTCTTTATGACCTGAGATACTTCTCTTCAAAATTTGGTAGGTAATTTGTACTAATTGTAAAGTTGGGACAACACTGTGTAGCCAATATTATGCCAAAAATAGTAATTACCGTATTTCTGATTAAATAACACTATGGTTTTGTGGNCAACACTGTGTAGCCAATATTATGCCAAAAATAGTAATTACCGTATTTCTGATTAAATAACACTATGGTTTTGTGGTGGTTTGCCGTGGACCGAGTAATTTGTCTGTGCTGTTTTGCTCTTTGGTAAAGTTTGGAACAATTATATATATATATATATATATATATACATATATATATATAGACATATATATGGAAGTGTTGGTTTTATAATGTATTTTTGTAAATTAATTGTAATATTTTTTTTGGTTGAATGTTGCGGTATTAGTTGTTGTGTGTAAGTTATTTTGACGTGTTTGTAATGTTCTGGAAACTCCGTGGGAGTTTATTAGCCTTCCACGTAGTTCCTCCTAGCTCCGCTGGCAGCGCCATCTCCTGACAGGGTAGACTAGCGCTGCGTGTTGAGGGGGTGGATATGGCAATCGGGGAGACGGACTAGGGAGTCGAGAGTGGTTAGTGGCGACCTGAGGGGAGGTTTGGACGGTGTCGCCCCTGGTATCTGCCTCGGACGGCCGGGGAACGACTGAACGGGGTGCAATATCACGACGGGCAGTTTGCTGCGGTGTAAAGCAATCAAGCGGCGTATTGTGCTGCTTAAAATAGCTACCTCTTTTTAAGTCAGAGGGCGACAGCAATCTTCGTTCACCTGAGTTTGTAAGATGGCGGAATTGTATTATATAATGGTCGCTGTGGGCAGTACATAGGAATGCACTGGACATCGTGTTTTCGCCAACTGGGTGGCTTTCACTCGTTCCTATGCAGTCTACTCTCCCTTCAGTTGGCACTCCTTTGTGGTCGCACTTAGTTCATCAGTTTCTACACATATTCTCGCCCCAAATTAAAATACTCGTAAAATGCCGCAGAATTGTATGCTAGGGTCGGATTAGGTTATTGTATAATGGGTGCTAAAGCATGAGGCAGTATTTTAGATGTTTTTCTTTACAAAATATTTATCGTGTTTGTATGTTCTCTAGATGTCTTGAGATTAATTACGTGTAAAATACTTTGCCTTAGAATGTCAACAGTTGTTTCATGTATTCTGTTAAAGTACTTGCCTGTGTTAATCGTAAGGATGCGACTTAATCTGGGCTAAACATTTCATACATGAGNTGTATTCTGTTAAAGTACTTGCCTGTGTTAATCGTAAGGATGCGACTTAATCTGGGCTAAACATTTCATACATGAAAAGTGCAAATACTGAAATTAAATTTAATTAATTTGTTATTATACATTCGATACCTGGTATACAAAGCTTCCGAAATCTGTGTTGCATACTTACCATGTAATGTGCATAGGTCAGTAGTGTCTGTATTATTTTGGAAAAGCTGAAATGTGTTTATTCGCTGTGTTAACATTTTGTGCCAAACATTCACGATAGTTATGTATAGTTTAAACAAAGGAAATGCCACTCTTCAAATTATATAAAACTATAAAGAAATTAGTAGCTTTAAAAGGTTTTTTTAATAGAGTGTCAAAAATTAACTGAGAGAGAGTCAAAAAGGGCAGAGCAAAAAAAAGGGGGGTATTTAAAAGCATTGTGTTCTAAAATATTAATAATATTTTTGTTGATTTTAGCAATACATTTTACTGTTGTCCATAGTTGTCACTATATTTTTATATATACATCAATGTTGATTGTAAATTTTGCATTTATATACATATTTACGGTTTCAAATCGAGAAATTGTGTATTTAGGAAAGGTGTTTTACCTTTTTGGTGTGCCAGATTCTTTCTTGTTGGTGAATTTTAATACGATTATAGATAAATGGTTTTGTATGTTTTGCTCTGATTTTTTAACTTGCTTAATATGAGGTGATACTTAAACCAAGAAATATATTGAATCACGCTGCACAATATATTTTTTAATGTATTTTTTTAGATTGATTTGTGGATTAATCAATTGCAACAGAGTTGTGGTTGGCTATATTGTTATGGATTGAGGTACAGTGAGGTGCGACACTAAGGGACGTCTCAGTTTTGTATGATTATATAAACGCAATGATTTTAACACAAAAAACATGATTTATTAAAAACTGACTTCGTTGGTTATGTGTTGATTACTTTTAAGAAAACATATTGTTGGCATTTGGTATGCAAACTTTTGTTGCGCAAACATTGTATAACGAAAATTTTACAAACAATGATAATTACCATATTTTTGACAAAATGAAGCAATAATATAGTATGTCTGTTTAAATATATTTTCTTAACANGATAATTACCATATTTTTGACAAAATGAAGCAATAATATAGTATGTCTGTTTAAATATATTTTCTTAACACACAAGCCATATCTCCTTTACAATTGGTTTCGTTGGTCGTGTGTTGGTTACTTATTGGAAAACATANTTTCTTAACACACAAGCCATATCTCCTTTACAATTGGTTTCGTTGGTCGTGTGTTGGTTACTTATTGGAAAACATACTGTTGGCATTTGGTAGTAAACTTTTGTTGGACCAACGTTGTGTAACGAACATTGTGCTAAAAGTGGTGATTACCTTATTCCTGATCAATTAAAACAATAATTTTGTATATTTCCTTAAAATCTATTAATTTTAAAACACTAGCTATGCCTTATTTAAAATTGACTTCGTTTACGATGTGTTGATTACTTGTCGGAAAACGTACTATGTAACCTTTTGTTGGGCGAATGTTTTGTAACCAACATTATGCCATCAAACGTAATTGCCATATTAATGATGAAATAACACTCTCATTTCATATAATTAATCAAAAACAATTTTTTTACACAAACAATTTCTTATGCTTAGTTGACATCTTGGGTGATATGTTTGGTACTTTTTGCAAAACATAATTGCCAGCATTTAGTATGTAAACATTTGTTACGCCAATATTATACAACAAACATAAAGAAACAGATAAAAAATTTAATTAATTTATATTGAAAAAACTAAAATTTTCACAGCATATGAAGACTTACCAAATGTAAATTCCCTTTAATTTGTGTTGAGACAATGTTGTGAACACAACGGTTGGTGATTGGTATTTTTGTTACATTGGGACAACATTGTATTGCAGAAATTATGCGAACATAGGATATTATTTACATTTTCTTAATAAAACATAAATGATTCATTTTATTTGCTTAATGGATAATCTCTTAGCATAGATATTCTTTAAAAATAAATCTGTTGTTGGTCGTGTGTTTGATATTAGTTGGAAAATATACTGCTGTAACTGGCAGGTTTTTAATTCAGTTTCAAACTAGTGAAAATCTGATTTAAATACATTANTTGGAAAATATACTGCTGTAACTGGCAGGTTTTTAATTCAGTTTCAAACTAGTGAAAATCTGATTTAAATACATTTTAAAAAATCACACACCATAGTGAACTGCATTTCTATGGTATGTGCTCGTTGCTTCACTTATTATAAGGATTCACAGTATAGTAGTGGATAAGTCATTGAGCTGATAACCTAAATGGCGTGAGTAAGAATATAACACACACCATCTGGAACATAACTTCTTGGCAGNGTTGGAAAATATACTGCTGTAACTGGCAGGTTTTTAATTCAGTTTCAAACTAGTGAAAATCTGATTTAAATACATTAAAAAAAATCACACACCATAGTGAACTGCATTTCTATGGTATGTGCTCGTTGCTTCACTTATTATAAGGATTCACAGTATAGTAGTGGATAAGTCATTGAGCTGATAACCTAAATGGCGTGAGTAAGAATATAACACACACCATCTGGAACATAACTTCTTGGCCGCTCGAGGTCAGTCGATCTGCCGCACTCCTTCCACTAGCTGGTGCCATTAAACTACCATGGCTGTGCGCTGTTGCCTAATTCGCAGTGTTACATTGGCCACAGCGAATCGAGAGTAATGTTTTTGATATGTATTAAAAAAATCGTGAAATGTACAATTACAATTATGCCAATTTTTACAATACGCTTATTTTGCTAAATAAGTACGTGAAATTCGTAAGTGTGTATCTTTATTTGTACGTGTTTTACATTATTAAGGAATGTGACAGCTGGCATAAACGAATGGCTATTATTAAGAATAGCCATTCGTTTATATATTCATCTTCAGGTGAGAGGAACCCATATTTTGTACGTTTATCTAAATTTGGCCGCCTTGCTTTGGAAGGAGAAGATAACGAAGTCGTACTAGTGCTTAGTTCACACAATATAATTTGTAACAGAGCTGTCTCACTCCATTCAGTGTTGGCTAGCGTTTAGCCCCAGTACGGCCACAACCTTTGAACGACTCTTATTGGTTTTCATTTGTTCGCGTGTAAAGTTATCATGCAAATTATGGCGCTAAGTAAATCTTGTGCTAGCACCGGAAGTTGGGAAATAGAAATTGTTTACAAGCAAGGTCGATATATAATACACATTTTACATGTTTTATTCTACATTATCAAAGAAATTAGCTAAATTAAAATTGTTATATAAATTAACAGTTTGGCAGCAAGAGTGTGTGATGTCGGTGAGCGTACAGTACGGCGGATAAGCAAAGAAGGGGAGAGAGTAGTATTGCATCTGCCTCAAACGCAATATCAGTGTTACCTACAAAAATAGTCAGCACGCAAAATACAGATTTCGATTGCTTGAACAAAGACTATATTCCGAGAAAAGTATTAAAATTTTGTGATAATGCCTTAATCCTACAAAAAATTTACCGTATCTGTAAGTAAAAAAATAGTTTATAAGGTTTCAAACATTTCCATAGCAAAATTGTACAAAAGTAAATGTTTTCTTAAAATAAATTGAACGACGGGTGGAACNAGGTTTCAAACATTTCCATAGCAAAATTGTACAAAAGTAAATGTTTTCTTAAAATAAATTGAACGACGGGTGGAACTTTGTAATGGAAAAGTACGGTATTCCAACTACGTGGACAGGGAAGAGGAGCTTGTGCTGCCAGTACAAGCTAAAGCACAAAGAATAATTATATTTTCTATGCTACACGCAATGGGATGAATGGGCAGGGAGGGGCCTTATACATGCAGCCTGGCAAGCGTTTCTACAGGCCAATGATCATCACCACATGTAAAAGTTGGCGATGGTTGAGCTGTGTGTCGCTTCGCGTTGAAGGGTTACATGAGTATGGGGAAGTCACTTCTCTGTGCACTAGGTACTACNGTTGAGCTGTGTGTCGCTTCGCGTTGAAGGGTTACATGAGTATGGGGAAGTCACTTCTCTGTGCACTAGGTACTACGTCGGGCCATGCGTGCGGACATAGATACGACTAGGCTACAGACTTCCACACAGTATGGAGGACTGGCAGCTCCATAGAGACCATGCCGAGGAGAATGGATTATGCAAATAATTGTACTTTATAAGCATACGTTTTCATNGTTGAGCTGTGTGTCGCTTCGCGTTGAAGGGTTACATGAGTATGGGGAAGTCACTTCTCTGTGCACTAGGTACTATGTCGGGCCATGCGTGCGGACATAGATACGACTAGGCTACAGACTTCCACACAGTATGGAGGGCTGGCAGCTCCATAGAGACCATGCCGAGGAGAATGGATTATGCAAATAATTGTACTTTATAAGCATACGTTTTCATATGGCAGCTGCGCATTTCGACGCAGTCCCTGCGTGCACATAGATGAGTTGCTGCTACAGAAGTCTGCGAGGCGTGCNTATGGCAGCTGCGCATTTCGACGCAGTCCCTGCGTGCACATAGATGAGTTGCTGCTACAGAAGTCTGCGAGGCGTGCAGGGCCAGCAGCTCCACTGTAGCATGCCGTACCTCAAGCCATGCACACCTTGCATCGCCCATGCAGGGTCCTTTTAGGTTTTGGGGGAATTCGTTTGCTATTCTGCTGTACTACCTGGCTGGCGAAGGAACATGGTCTTCACATTATCTTCTCTGGTAAATAGTGTACCGTACTTGCCACAATGTGGATGGCATGTGCACGGACTGGCATGTATGTGCAACCACACCAAAGACACTGAACTGTGCTTGTAATTGTTATTAGTTTTTATCATGCAGATAGTTGTAGTAGTTGTCAGTATTCGCTTTACGTGGTGCCTCATACCGCCTAGGGCTGCGCGCTCGTGTTTTTCATAGCTTTGGAGGTGCAGAGCGCCAGCATGCTGTGTAGGGCAATGGGCGCACTATGTACATATGTCATGCTCATGAATCAATTATGTATATCTATTTATTTGAATGGACGGTTGTCACATGTTACATGTGTTAAGAATTACTACTTTATATATAACTTTTAAATAACATTGTGTGTGTGTAGGGCCCATGGTGGCAGCCACGGTCTGCAGCCCTCATTGATGTAATATTTATAGTATTGTTTCTAGGAAGTTTTTATATTTGCGAATTGGTGTGCATGTGTATTTTGGGGTACTTATGTATACCTCGTTCCGAAAATCACTTAATTGCATGCTATGGTTGTCTCATGGTCACAGTACTAGACTGACGACCCGAGGGTAGCAGGTATTTTTGAGCTCTCCTTCACCGAATAATACATGTAAGGGCGGTGGTCATGCCTGCTACACGTCGGAATTTGACCTTAAGAGTCAGTGCTGCTCCTGGCAGCCGATGTCTGAAATGATGGCAGTGATGGCACTCTCTAGCAGATGATAGTGGCACTCCTGATGGCTGACCGGGGAAACGAAGATAGCCGACAACCGTNAGTGATGGCACTCTCTAGCAGATGATAGTGGCACTCCTGATGGCTGACCGGGGAAACGAAGATAGCCGACAACCGCACCACCCCTAGCAGATGCCTGGAGAAATTACTATGGCGATAGTGGCACTCCTCGAAGATGACAGTGGAAATAGTGTCATCCTGGTGAGCAAATGGGGAAATGAAAGTATATGCGGCTCTCTGGAGGGCGTGTACAGAAGTATCCCACTAGCAGACGACAATGGCAAGATAGCGGTCAGCTGTGGCAGACGACGACGAAGCCAAGATGGCATGTAATTAACATGTGTGTGCATTATTAGCATAGGCATCATTAGCATAATTAGCATAGGCAGAATTTGTATAATTAGTATTGATCCAGGTCAGGATCATTAAAAATGGCCACCCTGACATCATCCAAGATGCGGGTGCTAGTTCCTAGTCCAGCTCTTGACTCCTCCTTTCCATTAATATATATTTTTTATTCTACCAACTTGAAAATTAGGATTTCTCGGTTTTGTTTGCATCAGGTGGAATGATGCATGATTATGATTTTCATGATTCAAGGAAAATATCGTATCCGGCTGGTGTGTTGCACCTACCTGATGTAACTACGTGATACTAAGAATAATTGTGTAGTACTGGAGAAAACTGTATTTTACATTGGGTACTCGTCACGCTTGGCTACATCATGTTGTAGCGACACACCAAACAGAAGTTAAAGGCCACAGTAGTAAGGCTGATTCATCAGTCAACCGGGGTAACTATTCTGGTTTTGCTTCTGTCAGAGACTTGTAATAAAGAGGAATGTCACACACTGTTTGGATATGTTAAATTTTGAAGAAAGGTGTACCTTTAACATGTGTTATATAAATAAATAAAAATCACACATGACCAGAATTATAACATGAATTTTATTTTGCAGGGTGTATGGTTATATAAGTTGTACATTACAACAAAGAAAGGAAAACATTCAAGAGGGTGGACATGATAAACATTGTCTGCAAATTTCGTTCTTNCACTAGCAGACGACAATGGCAAGATAGCGGTCAGCTGTGGCAGACGACGACGAAGCCAAGATGGCATGTAATTAACATGTGTGTGCATTATTAGCATAGGCATCATTAGCATAATTAGCATAGGCAGAATTTGTATAATTAGTATTGATCCAGGTCAGGATCATTAAAAATGGCCACCCTGACATCATCCAAGATGCGGGTGCTAGTTCCTAGTCCAGCTCTTGACTCCTCCTTTCCATTAATATATATTTTTTATTCTACCAACTTGAAAATTAGGATTTCTCGGTTTTGTTTGCATCAGGTGGAATGATGCATGATTATGATTTTCATGATTCAAGGAAAATATCGTATCCGGCTGGTGTGTTGCACCTACCTGATGTAACTACGTGATACTAAGAATAATTGTGTAGTACTGGAGAAAACTGTATTTTACATTGGGTACTCGTCACGCTTGGCTACATCATGTTGTAGCGACACACCAAACAGAAGTTAAAGGCCACAGTAGTAAGGCTGATTCATCAGTCAACCGGGGTAACTATTCTGGTTTTGCNCACACCAAACAGAAGTTAAAGGCCACAGTAGTAAGGCTGATTCATCAGTCAACCGGGGTAACTATTCTGGTTTTGTTTCTGTCAGAGACTTGTAATAAAGAGGAATGTCACACACTGTTTGGATATGTTAAATTGTGAAGAAAGGTGTACCTTTAACATGTGTTATATAAATAAATAAAAATCACACATGACCAGAAGTATAACATGAATTTTATTTTGCAGGGTGTATGGTTATATATGTTGTACATTACAACAAAGAAAGGAAAACATTCAAGAGGGTGGACATGATAAACATTGTCTGCAAATTTCGTTCTTNGTTGTACATTACAACAAAGAAAGGAAAACATTCAAGAGGGTGGACATGATAAACATTGTCTGCAAATTTCGTTCTTTCAGTAAGTGCTCGAACTGTCCACCATCACTCACAACACACATATACAGTCGTTTGTGCAAAAGACAACTGAGCAGACTAAAGTGCACCCTTCGATATCCCAGCACATGCTGCGACAATGCGGTGTTTTAAGTCTTCCGGAGTAGTCGGGACTTGCGCATAGACACCATATTCAATCTCGTCCCAGAAAAAAATACCAATGGTCTCAAATCAGGTGAACGTGCAGGCTACCTGATAACATCTCTACACTCTATCCAACAACCAGGAAATAGCTGGGTGAGCGCTTTCCTAGCCTCAAAAGGGCGTATTTGTCACCTGTTAATGTTCCCTCAATGAAGTAAGGACCAATGACCAAGTCTCCAACGATCCCACACCAAATATTGACACTCCACTGACGCTGATGTTCAACATGTCTCAGCAAGCATGTATTGTTATCAGCCCAAAAACGCACATTTCGTAGATTCACATTTGAATGAGTAGTGAATGTTTTTTCATTGGTTAAGAGAATTTNTCAGCCCAAAAACGCACATTTCGTAGATTCACATTTGAATGAGTAGTGAATGTTTTTTCATTGGTTAAGAGAATTCGTCGTAGAAAGTACCTATTGCCCCGAAAATGCATAAGAACCGATCAACGGAATTCCACACATAATCTGTAATCCTGTTGATCAAGCTGCTAANATCAGCCCAAAAACGCACATTTCGTAGATTCACATTTGAATGAGTAGTGAATGTTTTTTCATTGGTTAAGAGAATTTGTCGTAGAAAGTACCTATTGCCCCGAAAATGCATAAGAACCGATCAACGGAATTCCACACATAATCTGTAATCCTGTTGATCAAGCTGCTAATAAAGGATTGCATGCTAGGGACAGTATTTGTTTCAATGTAAAATGCAAATAATGACAAACTGACTTATCCGAAAGGCACCCGCAACTTCTCTTGAGAAAACATGTGGTTGTGAGAAACCGTTGCCAAAACATCTACTTAATTCGCTACGCTCATTACAAGCTTGCGCCATACCATCTCCATAGCATCCCAGTGTCCTTTCAAAAACAATTTTCTGCACATTCTCAAAATTGTGATGTCTGATGGACACTGCCTCTCTGGATACCTTTGTGCGTATAGCTGCACTGTTCTTGAGTGACATTGCCATCGCCCTAGACAGCACTGGACACACTTTTGCTACACAGATAGAATAATAAGCTGCATTGCTGCACATTCCCTCTGCTTCTTTATACCGGTGTCGTGGTGACCCAACATACCCTTACGAGTTACATGAGTGTCCATGTGGTGTGAAGCGACAATTCCTTGTATCATGAACGTCTGCGTAATGCGTTACCCCAACTTATGCGTACGAAACAGAGAAAGCGTAATGTTTAAGTACTGTGTTTTCTGCATTTACTTGTTGGATTTCGGAGAGTGATATTCCATTGAATTCCTCTATTTCAGTCACCTCGCCTGATGCATACAAAACAGAGAAATCCTGACATTTAAATACTGTGTTTCTCTGCAATTACTAGTCGGATTTTGGAGAGCGATATACAANCTCTATTTCAGTCACCTCGCCTGATGCATACAAAACAGAGAAATCCTGACATTTAAATACTGTGTTTCTCTGCAATACTAGTCGGATTTTGGAGAGCGATATACTACTGAATTCTTCTTTGGCAGTCTTGCGATGCTAGCAGCAGAAATCACTACAGTTCCATTTGAAAAAGTAAAGTTAGTATCGATATCTCAGTACTTAATAACGCTATGACAAAAACAGCACATCATTTTGCGAGGAATTTTATTACAATTCATCGTACTGAAAGCAGAATAACGATATCTTCAATGACTCGAAATATATTTAAGATCAACAGCTTCGGTGACTCGCCATGTACACTACAGTATAACCAAGAGTTGATTACATAGCAAAATTTATTCAGGAAAAACCATCATAAAATTAGTAACAGTAATAAAAAACATTAATTTAAATTTAACAGGAGGACAAACTCGAATTTACAAATATTTCCATGAAAATCTTAAAAGTTAACCAATATATGTAGGATTTATATTGTTTCAACACACCTGAAACATTTACCTTAGAAAATGTGATACCTCCAAANTTAACCAATATATGTAGGATTTATATTGTTTCAACACACCTGAAACATTTACCTTAGAAAATGTGATACCTCCAAAACTAGGAGCCCTAACCTCAGATGTGATAAAGTATATATTAATTCAGGTAACTGTAATTCTCTTAAGGGTGGAACTTATGTAAATACCAACTTTCATTAAAAATATAAATGTACCAAAGTAAAAATATTTTTGAAATGAATGTACATATTTTAATGAAGAATATTTGTGAGTATGCATTAGAAAATATTTTAAGGGCTGCTAATATTCGTAGACAGACCATCTGTAATGAGAGAGTAGTGTAAACAAAATCCTTTCGTATTAAAATAAAATGGTTAGTTTAACACTATGATACAATCCTACNAAGTAGTGTAAACAAAATCCTTTCGTATTAAAATAAAATGGTTAGTTTAACACTATGATACAATCCTACTACTATTATAAATGCTCCATAACAGCTAAACGGATTTTTATAAAATTAGGTATTTAGGTGCTTTAGATCCAGGAAAAGGATATAGGATACTTTTTATCCTAGTAACTTGTACAGGTCCTGTGGAATAACAAAAAAATATAATTCTGCAACGACTGGGAACGTGACCGAACTCAACTNTAACCAATATATGTAGGATTTATATTGTTTCAACACACCTGAAACATTTACCTTAGAAAATGTGATACCTCCAAAGCTAGGAGCCCTACCCTCAGATGTGATAAAGTATATATTAATTCAGGTAACTGTAATTCTCTTAAGGGTGGAACTTATGTAAATACCAACTTTCATTAAAAATATAAATGTACCAAAGTAAAAATATTTTTGAAATGAATGCACATATTTTAATGAAGAATATTTGTGAGTATGCATTAGAAAATATTTTAAGGGCTGCTAATATTCGTAGACAGACCATCTGTAATGAGAGAGTAGTGTAAACAAAATCCTTTCGTATTAAAATAAAATGGTTAGTTTAACACTATGATACAATCCTACTACTATTATAAATGCTCCATAACAGCTAAACGGATTTTTATAAAATTAGGTATTTAGGTGCTTTAGATCCAGGAAAAGGATATAGGATACTTTTTATCCCAGTAACTTGTACAGGTCCTGTGGAATAACAAAAAAATATAATTCTGCAACGACTGGGAACGTGACCGAACTCAACTCCATAACGGCTGAACGGATTTTGATGAAATTTGGTACGTAGGTACTTTAGGTCCTATAAAAAGACACGGGATACTGTTTATCCCGGAAAACTGTACGGGTCTTGTGGAATAACCACAAAACATAATTCTGCAAGTGCTGGGAACGTGACCGAACTCCGCTCCATAACTGCTGAACGGATTTTGATGATATTTGGTATGTAGGTACTTTAGGTCCTGGAATAGGACATAGGATATTTTTTATCCCGAAAAATTGTACGGTTTCTGTGGAATAACAACGAAACCTAATTCTGCAATGGGTGGGAACGTGACCGAAATATTATTTTTTTCCTCTGGTGTCAGAGTTTATCAGGCCGCCCAAGGACCTCTGAAATGGCTTAACAACTGCTATCAATCGATAACAACCAGTACTGAATATTTAACGTGCCCTCCGAAGCCCGGAAGCGCTCAGATGTTATATCAATAAATGGTCACCCATCCAAATGTGTACCGCTGGGAACGTTTCATAATTTTGGTGATCGATTAAGATCCCTCGGCAAAGCGCAAAAAAGCAAGACCTAGGTACACTAATTTCTAAAGCAACAACTTAATGAAACTCCCGTTTTGATTTTCATACATCGACGCTGGTAAGCGGAAATGTGGTAACCACGGGATAGTTGCAGAGATACACCCAAAAAACAATATTCTACTTCTTGGCTATCGGGTAAAATTATTTCCTTCCTTTTGGGTTGCCGTAATCAGTTAAAAACCTAGGCGAACGTAGTAAAATTTTTAATTCTGTTTTCACATAAATTTTTATTTTTCCCCAGATNTTAATTCTGTTTTCACATAAATTTTTATTTTTCCCCAGGTTTTTTATTAGTGTATCACTGTAAAACTCAATAGTAAATTGTACCCGGGCGAAGCCGGGCCGGTTCGCTATTTAGAAATAAGTAATTATGTTTCTTATGTCACGAATGTGTTTATAGACATGATTGCCTTTGTAAGTAGTTTCTGGTAAATAAAACCTTAATATTTTATGTGACACCAACTCATCTACAACACACAAGCGNCTATCGGGTAAAATTATTTCCTTCCTTTTGGGTTGCCGTAATCAGTTAAAAACCTAGGCGAACGTAGTAAAATTTATAATTCTGTTTTCACATAAATTTTTATTTTTCCCCAGATTTTTTATTAGTGTATCACTGTAAAACTCAATAGTAAATTGTACCCGGGCGAAGCCGGGCCGGTTCGCTATTTAGAAATAAGTAATTATGTTTCTTATGTCACGAATGTGTTTATAGACATGAGTGCCTTTGTAAGTAGTTTCTGGTAAATAAAACCTTAATATTTTATGTGACACCAACTCATCTACAACACACAAGCGNTGCCTTTGTAAGTAGTTTCTGGTAAATAAAACCTTAATATTTTATGTGACACCAACTCATCTACAACACACAAGCGAACAAGCAAAGCAATTTTGGAGCGAGTTATTTTTTAGTTCAAAAAATAAATATTTTTATTTTTATTGTTAAAAAACAACATTTAACGCTGTTTAAAATGATATTTAACACTTGCAATTTAAAAACCTACTTTAAGACATAACAAATTAATTTGAATCATGTGATGTTACCATTTTTTTATATAATGAAAACTGCAACTCACAATTATTTTTGCTTTTATTATTTAGTTCAGTATTACTCCTTAGTTGAGATCATTTAAACGTTGGCAGTATTTCAAGGTTGGCAACACTCTAACCAATGTATTTCATAAGCAGGCGGCACCTCAACATGTGTTTTTTTTTCTGTAAACAATGAATTCATTCATTCTGGTTTGTGTTTTTGTTTGTGTAACAGTCGTGAGTTATATATTGTGCTTACTGGTTAGTAGGCCTATATATTGTGCATGTTGAACCTTGTTACAAATATTGCACGGATAAAGACATTTAATCCAAAAAAGGACCTTTAGAGGAAATAAATTTACTAAGAAACATAAATCTAACTGTGGGTGTTCCACATTAACAAGTACAGACAACGTAAAAGTAAGACCGAATAAGTCTTCTGNAAACATAAATCTAACTGTGGGTGTTCCACATTAACAAGTACAGACAACGTAAAAGTAAGACCGAATAAGTCTTCTGGTTATAAATAAAACGAAAATTCTAAACTTACAAAAGGTTCTGATAAAGAAAAGGGTGCAANCGTAAAAGTAAGACCGAATAAGTCTTCTAGTTATAAATAAAACGAAAATTCTAAACTTACAAAAGGTTCTGATAAAGAAAAGGGTGCGAATGTTATTGTTAACTTAGAACTTATTTCTAGGTTAGTACAGTCATAAGTTAGATGCAAATTTTGTGCCGTGAAATCAATCACGTGCTGAAACTTTATGAACACTTCAAGTGTTGCTTGGCTCATAGTAATGTCATAATGTGTAGTTTTTGTAACAGTAAAATTGGTAACAGCGGAGGGAAGTAGTTTCATCGTTTAAAATTGAATAAAAGTATTAGATAAAAGGTTGGTAATACTGGAATGATTCATTTTATTTCTGTTTTGTTTTAGTGCATATGCGTGTAAGAATTAGCAAATGTTTAAAATGTTTACTTTTCTAATAATTTCACAGTTTTCCCTGACAAACTGAGGAATAAAGTGAGCAGGCCCACTGTTATGTTAAGGTAAGGCATCTGGGAAAACCTTTTTAGCATTAACAAATTTATCGCCACCAAACACAAAATTTCAATAAAATACAACACGAAGCTTATCGGAGCCGTTACTGATGTTTGTGAATCATCTATGAGAAATTCAGCAAATTAGGATTGTCTAGAAAATGAAGGAAAATCAGACATTTCTGCTGCTTTTGATGGCCGGGACAACCATCTATGAATGGAGTGGTGACTCTAACCTCGTTTGACACAGGTAAGGTGTTAGATGTTTAATGCTTATCCCATTTTTATACTGGCTGTGTTCGTCAAATAAATATACTACATCCTGAGAAAATGGAATAACACAAAAACGTATGTGCAGCAAATTATGAGGGCTCAAGTGGTGGTATTGAGGTCGCTGGAGCCACTGCTATCCTTGATCAGAAAATAAACTTGGCCTGTGTTATGCCCAGTAGTTGGGAGATGGAGGCTCCAAAGGTTTTGCTGCTGTTCTAGAAGGAAAACAAGTATTATGGAAGTAATGTTTATATTACCAAGATTTAATGTGTTGGACATGGGCAAAAACGTGTCGGTGCCATACTTTGACGGTTGAAACGTGACATGAAAGGAAAAAAAAAGTGATGTTTAAAGACTTGGAGGGGGGAGACTCACTGATGCTGAAATAAGCCAAATAGAGCATTACTATGTCCAGTCTATGAGGAACAATATAACTGNGGGGGGAGACTCACTGATGCTGAAATAAGCCAAATAGAGCATTACTATGTCCAGTCTATGAGGAACAATATAACTGACGTAGGAGATACGAGGAAAGCTATTTGGGCCACTCATTTTCATAAGAAATCAATATATGCAGATCACAAGCACTTCCTTTGTACATATGGTAAAAATTATTAGTGAAAATTCAAAATGACTAAAGTAAAATATCAAGAAAACTAATAAACACATCAGAATTCATTGCCAGAAGAGGTAATGGCTTCTATAATACCAGTTTTTAAAGATTTGTCCAATAAACATCTTTCGAAATGATGTCTCCACAGGAAAACTCAAAATCCCAACAAGAGTTTCAACAGCGCAGTTTGGGAAAGACTTCCAACAAACAGTCTATGTGAGGCTCCAGACCCTGAAACTCGGTGTCACTGATGCAGTGGTTTGTTTCACTGAGGGCTCTGTTGCCAAAGCCAATGTTCTTGAGATGTTCAACATCAACCCTGGGAAGTTTATACTGGAAGGTCTCAAATAAATAATCAGCTCTCAAGACCTCGGTGTTAAGAGCCGCCAAAATATCTTCACTCATTCAAGGAAAAAGATGTAGAGAGGAGAAAAAATTTCTGACAAAGAAATTCAAGAAGAAACTCCAAAGAAGACAGTGACAAGGAGACTGTTGAAAAGGAAGAGTGAAGACAGTCAAAGTTACTGTCCAGGAGGTGTTTTTTAACGAGTTAGCTGTGCCTTCATTTTTAAACCCAATCTTCCGAAAGTTCTGTTCTTTTATGTTATGATATATTTTTCTTAAAAACTATTTGAGCTACGGACTTGAAACTCGGCACAAATATTTTTTATTACTATACGAGTCTATTTTAATACTTTAATTAAAATCAGTTTATTTTTACATTTATAATAAATTCTAAGTTTTTAATATTTTAGATGAAAGTTTTAAAATTTCAGGATGTTTTTATTTGAGTTGAAGACGCTAATTAAATTAATTTGTTAAAGAAGACACTAGAAGATATGATTAATTATGTGCCAACATCACATGTTTATATTACCGGATGTTTTTGAAATAACTGTATGTAAAAAAAACTTTTTCCCATTTAAAATGCAGGTTTTTGTGTGTGCGTGTGTGCAAAAATGGCTTCCCACTATTTTATTTATAAACAATTTATTTTTTATTATTTTATATTCATTATATTAATCATTTATTTGAATTATTAAATTATTTATAAATATTTATTCCAATTTGACTTATTTGCGTTAAAATCACCGCCTTNATCATTTATTTGAATTATTAAATTATTTATAAATATTTATTCCAATTTGACTTATTTGCGTTAAAATCACCGCCTTGCTAACAAAATTTAATTAAAGGGCGGTGTAAAAATAACGAAAATTGAAATGGTAGGCAATTTAAAGTATTTCAACGTGGTCAAATTGTGTTCTACAATATGCACACTGATCACATTAACTAGTAAATTTAATATGAAAATCAATAATTTTAGTTCTCGATGATAATGTTTATAAAATTAAATTATCAGATGCATCTATGATAATTATGTTTGGAAATGCATTGTTAACTCAAGACGGTCGCATATCTCACGATCTCCAATTTACAGTAAATTTATAACGCATAATATCTTAAAACTGATTATAAACGACGCTGAAAAGAAAACGTGTGAAAAATGATTTTTTAATGGCTAGAGACTCCTCCAACCATGTAACGGTGGTTGGTAGCNGCTGAAAAGAAAACGTGTGAAAAATGATTTTTTAATGGCTAGAGACTCCTCCAACCATGTAACGGTGGTTGGTAGCTTTAGTACAGATATTTGCATAATCCTGCCATAAAGAATGCCGTAATGGCGACACAACTTAAAGTAATTAATCAATCCAAAAATGTATTTACCATCAGCTCGCAGGCCTCTTTAAGATATGTGGGATGCACAAACATTAATACTTTGGTTTGGTGGAATTAATTATACCCTATATTTTATAATGGTACTACTAGATTTCAGATATAAACCTGTAGCAGAGGCGGAGACGTCCCACTCTTTCGAACGCCCAATGTTTAGATAATTTTATCATAGATGTGAAATAATTTGGCAAATTTCCACCAAACTGTGTATACTGACTACTAGAAGCATCAGATATGACTACACAGAACATATTTTAGGCCTTTTTGTGTGATAGGACCAAATGAGAAACAAAAAATTTTATGCCATATTTCGTGAACCAGTCAAACTATTGACACATTCTGTGTCCCTATATTTTATTCGTCAGAACACACGCTCTGGCGAAGCTCANGTGAACCAGTCAAACTATTGACACATTCTGTGTCCCTATATTTTATTCGTCAGAACACACGCTCTGGCGAAGCTCACAGGCGGACGACCGCAATAAGTATTAAGGGTTTTGTGGACGTGCTGGAAGAGTGACGCCAGGAGCCTCGCAGCTGCAAAGGCACGCTACCAAAGGTTTCTGCATGTGCAACTGTTCCTGCACGTGCAGACGACATCTGGAGACAATGGAACGCACCAGGGCGCGGACACAGCTGCATTTTGCAGCTGCCCAAGGGACACCGAGATCCTACCACCAGCTGTGATTGTCCCAGGCTTGTACCACAATAAACCATGAGAGCTTTTAGCGGGCGTGCGCATAGAACGGGACAATAAACTTCCAGGCCAGAACCAAGGGACGACGCCATGCCGGCTGCGGACCACACAAGCAGCGGCCACGTGTTTTATGACCCAGGGGGACGACAAGCACCCCGGACACGTGCAGAGATGGTGCAAGTCGAATATGGTGATCGAGCCTACATAACCACGAGGAGGAGGACCAAGCGGGGCAGTCGGCCGACGGAAACGGAAGAGGACGGAGCGAATCCGCGAGCAGACGTCAATGGCAGCCGGCCGTCGTCAGGCGCAGAGTACTGCGTGGACCCGGGAAGAAGGAACTTCGAAGCCAGGCGCCGAGACGCCCACCAAGTTCGAGAGCAGTTCCAAGTCGCCAGCCGAGGGAATACAGCGCTGCAGTGTCAGATAAGTAGTTCTACACCAAGTGTGAAGAATCTTCCCCCCCCCCCGACGCAAAATCGCCGCGCCAAGTATCACGTAATCTACGTACAGAAAAGGGAGGGAGTTTGTCTCGTGAGTTCATGTACCAGTTAACCTGTTCAAGCAACAATAAAACTCGATTATGTGAACTCACAAATAAAGTGTAATTTATTAGTAAATTGGACCTAGAGACAACAGTGTCGACGTATTTCTACGCCCTATCACTGAGGGCTAGCATCAAGTGCTGGCGCCTCACGCCGCAGAGCAGAATCAATACCTACTTGCAAACTTCAGCATTTGGCAGGTATAACTATTTCCACCAAATTCTACACACAAGTAGTTCTATGAAACGCCATGTAAACGTACATGATTTAAGTGACTTGTTTTCAAAATGATGTTACCGTAAATATTTTAATCTGGTAAATCCAGTCCACCAAAATTTAGTCTGATTGAAACCGAAGCTGATATTCACATTCCCACCTTTGTAATATAGTTGGTTGGACACCACCTTATTGTACGAGGCATTCTGAGTTCAAGTCCCAGGTAATGCATGTGCGTATTTATAATTGTATCACTAGTAATGAACTGGTATCTGGCTGTATCTCTAATGACATCGCAATCAGCAAGATGTCAAGACCCACCTAACATCCATCCTTTTAAGAAATTTATCAAGATTTTTGTATCCGTGTAGAGGGAAGTAGGTTCATTAGTTATATCGATAAGTCATGTGTGGTATAATACCCAAGGACAAATTTATTTATGAGCTGCTTGCTCATATAATTAGGATGACGGGAGATACACAGCAGTTACATTAGAAAGTGTGTTGCACTGAAAGATTGTATTTCGTCCTGAGTATACTATTTGACAATTACGGACTAGATAAACAAGTTTGCAACTTGTTTGAAAAATGTTTATGAGCTAAACTACACAGCCACTTCATTGTATGCTAGTTTCCACCCAGATAACCTACATAATTACTTAACCAGGTAAACACATACAACATACAGATCGACAGTTTAACAAGTGTTAGCCCAGGGTCAGATACACACGACATATTTTAATGAAGTAACAAAATTTTTTAGAAAATGTGAATCAGAATCAGGACAGAGTCTTCGATGGCTCAATCATTAAAAAATTTGCCAATTTTAGGGTTGTCACATAAGGGAATTTGTCTTCGCCCNAAAAAATTTGCCAATTTTAGGGTTGTCACATAAGGGAATTTGTCTTCGCCCTGTAGATTGGGAAACAATACCGCATGAAACCACGCCTTCGCCCACTACACCCATAAAGCCGCCACTCAGTACAGTACACATGTCATGCTTTGTCATTTCTTCCAATCTCATCCCCACTTCATTGGTGTTTTTATTCTGCTGAGGCGCAAGGCAGTACTCAAGTTGANTGTCATTTCTTCCAATCTCATCCCCACTTCATTGGTGTTTTTATTCTGCTGAGGCGCAAGGCAGTACTCAAGTTGATAATGATTTGACATCTGTAATGGTAGTTTCCACTAATGTTAACACACCATCTGCCACTTCAGACAGACAAACCCCACCGCTCCACAGCCAACAACCATCTATTTCGCTCCAAAGTACCCTGTTTTCGGTACATTTTCTTTCATCCACCCGGACCAGGGGTGGCCAACCCTTATGGAGCTGTGGCCAAACAATTGAACCAAATCATAGTAAGTGCAAACATAGATAACGTTCACATTGACCACTTGCAAGAGCTCAATATTTAGGTAATTTAATGCGCAATAAAAAACTGTTATTTTCTTAAATGTTTCATTGCAATGTATTCTCATTTTTTAATAAACAAAATCACCATTTCCCAGTTTAAAATAGAATAGCTATATATGCAATGACATAAAATAAACAATGTTTAGAAATTGCAAACAATTTGAGTTGTTTACTTTACAACCTTAAGATCAACAATACATTTGCATTACTCAGAAAAAGTACATCATTCAAATGTATATACAATTGTTGAGAAACAGGCAGAATTTTCTGATTCGCAGAGTAAAATATAATGGGATTTTTTAACCTACATTTCACTTATGAATGCATCGATGTTGGGTGCTATTTTCGATGTACTTAAAATGAGCATATCAGCAAGGTGTTTGTCGGTGATGCTTGAACGAAATTACTTTTTTTGGAATTCATGGTTGAAAATGTTTGTTCACATGTATATGTTGATCCAAATCTACAAATGAACCTTAAAGCAAGATCATGAAGTTTGGAAAACCGTTCGTTAGGAACACATTTCCAGAACTGAATTAAGCTTGGAGTGGTGGGTGAAACACAGATATCCTTGAACTTTAGAGTAAAGTTCCAAATGGTTTTGGATTTATAGATATTTCCATTTATACTGGTGGAGTATACTTATTTTAGCAAGCTATGAAATAATAAATGGATTTATGAACAAGTCAGTANTTTCCATTTATACTGGTGGAGTATACTTATTTTAGCAAGCTATGAAATAATAAATGGATTTATGAACAAGTCAGTATTACTTCTCTCTGATTCAAAAGAATAACATTTAGTTTTGAATGTCTTGTGCAAACATTTAACAGCTGAATTGTATTTCAAGTGATTCAGAGTAAAATCGCTGTATTTACTCATGTGATGCTGAATTGTTGGGAAATGATCAAGTACGCACTGCTCTAAGTTGTTGCNGTAAAATCGCTGTATTTACTCATGTGATGCTGAATTGTTGGGAAATGATCAAGTACGCACTGCTCTAAGTTGTTGCAAAATATTTTCAACTTTGGCATAAAACCATTGACTTTATTAAACCTGAATGGAAATAAAGAATCTTTACCTCGCAGCCTCGTATTCAGAGTATTCAAAAAATGCGCGATGTCCACTAAAAATTCTATATTACAAAGCCACTCCCGGTCTTTATACAATTTATACCCTTCAGGCAAAACACTTTTCATTTCTAAAAATTTAAGTATTTGGTATTTTAATTTGAAGAAATATGAAACCCCTTCCCGCTTAGAAAGCCACCTGACTGGGTTGTGCCATTAAGTTCACCATGTTCATATATTTATTCTTCAAACATTTCCCTTAACTCCTTATGTTGAGTGCGCGTGATCGAATCGTGTTATCGCATCGCACAACAGGCTTAATAACATGATTTATGTTCATGTCTTTACATGTTTCGGGGTTGGTCACAGGTTCCGGTGATGAAATTAATGTCCAGAGGGCGTCAGCTATGCGGTTAAGGGAATCCGCTCGGGTTAGCACGAGCCTCTATGAGGTGAGCCGTGTTCGAAAAGCCCGCGGTAATGGACCCTGCGCTTCGTGTCTTTAACGAGGTCGCGCGTGATGATTGACGTTGGCGGCGGAATATGCGACGTAACATACGCACTCTTGAACTGAGGTAGCATGGCTCCCTAGCACGCCGTTTCAATGCACTGACATAAACACTTCAATTTTCACACAAATTCAATCATATTTACTTGATGTAGAAAACGTGTCAGGTAGTTGACGGTTACAAGAAGCAGTCGCCCTTTAGTTCCCCGTGAAGAGGGAATAATGTACACGAACACATCGTTTTTCAGAGAAATACCAGTTGTATTATAGCGAAATGCAGATGATATTGCAAAACACTTAAGCGGGTGTGCGACACGAGGCCCCGCACTGGCCGAATCTGTAACACAAAGGCGTCAATGGACGCAACAAAATAAATAAGATGTACGTTATGCCGGAGGGGCAGTGAGTTTGATCCGGAAGGAGGCGTACTCGGGGTGCAAAAAAAAAAAAAAACTAAAGTTGCCTGACCCCACTTAGCCAAATGGCCATTCGGAGAGTTGTCGTTATACTGATTAATGAAGTAAAGTTTACACGAAAGAAATTAACAGGGCTTGGAAATGGAATTCAGAAGAGGAAATGATTATATGTTACGTTANAGTAAAGTTTACACGAAAGAAATTAACAGGGCTTGGAAATGGAATTCAGAAGAGGAAATGATTATATGTTACGTTATAAGTTAATATCGATGCCTCTGTCCCCTCCCCTTTGAACACCCCATCCCTTGTTGTCGTCCTTTCTTAGGAGACAGAGGGCAGGGTGTTCTTCTGAGGTGTCCGTGTTGTGTTGTGTTATTGTCATGTTGTGAGGTGTTTATATTTATGTTCATGTGTTGTGTTGTTTTTATCGTCNCTTTCAGGGAATATGCGGCACCATTTGTTGCTAATGCTTCGTCTAGCATTGCTAAAAACACGTCGACACCCTGATGGCACGTATATTATAACTCTGCGTGTCAGCTGAGAGAGGTGAGGAAGTATACTGTGATCTCCCGTCCTTGCCAGCAATTCAGAATGTTGCCATTATTTCTGACATTGCTCTGTTCGAGATATGTAAGCATCCATTACAGCATTTGCCGTGCCAGTAACTTCTTTAGTCTGCCACCCGGTAAACATGCTCATTCGTTTACGACGTGAAGTTACCACTTTACCTACATATCTCTGGTATTTCAAGGATACCCTCTTGCTGAGTTATATTAGCACATAAGCTGCAGACAGTGGTTAAGTCTTAGCTCTCTCGTCCTGTTATTTTCTTACAAACGTCTGCACAATTTTTGGAAGTCATTAATAGTGCCGTCTACTTAAGCCTCCAAACAGCGCAGAGCTTCAATCGTTTATTTGTCACTAGCAAACCGGCCCGGCTTCACCTGGNGTCTACTTAAGCCTCCAAACAGCGCAGAGCTTCAATCGTTTATTTGTCACTAGCAAACCGGCCCGGCTTCACCTGATAACAATTTAGTTTTTACAGCGATATTTTGAAAGACAAAAATGGTTACTGTGGGTCATCCTTAAAAGAAAAACATATGCTATCGCAAACTTTTATGTAGACCTTTTTGAGAGCTACAATTCTGTAGCACATTAATTTTATGTATCTCTAATGGTTTAGTCAGCACAAACCATGTAAGCGCCCTAAAGGCGGTTTTTTACTACTTGATTACAAACGGTTCGACATTTCTCTAGTATGCTTACAATAAATATAAATGTATTATACACCAAAACCTTTCNGTCTACTTAAGCCTCCAAACAGCGCAGAGCTTCAATCGTTTATTTGTCACTAGCAAACCGGCCCGGCTTCACCTGGTAACAATTTAGTTTTTACAGCGATATTTTGAAAGACAAAAATGGTTACTGTGGGTCATCCTTAAAAGAAAAACATATGCTATCGCGAACTTTTATGTAGACCTTTTTGAGAGCTACAATTCTGTAGCACATTAATTTTATGTATCTCTAATGGTTTAGTCAGCACAAACCATGTAAGCGCCCTAAAGGCGGTTTTTTACGACTTGATTACAAACGGTTCGACATTTCTCTAGTATGCTTACAATAAATATAAATGTATTATACACCAAAACCTTTCNACTTGATTACAAACGGTTCGACATTTCTCTAGTATGCTTACAATAAATATAAATGTATTATACACCAAAACCTTTCTCAAGAAATTCTCTAAATGATGTTGAAAACTGCATAAAAATCCATCACGTATTTTATAAGTACTAAGCGAATACACAGACAGACGCGGATAAGCGACTTTGTTTTATACTATTTAGAGACTAGAGAAGAGACTTGAGACTAGAGATTTAAAACACAATATCTTAATTTTTGAGAGGTGTTTGCTTACGGATAGCATTTAAGAATTTTCACGTCCGATTGCTAAGTTTCCGTTCTCTATTTTCGTCTCTAGTGTGTATTTTTACGTGAAAAAGTGTTATTACGAGATTTTCAAAATCATTATTAGTTATGAAACATTCAGTACAATCTACTAAACATACCATAGGAACATGCAGCACTATTATGCTTTATTATTACACTGTAAAATGATAGGCTCACAGATGAAAAATCCTATGAGGTGAGTCGACGAGGGGAAGAATGCACACCAGTTCAATGCCGTGCGCGTAAAGACGACCACACATTCGATATGCTGCCACATTTCTAGGACTCGGACACGCTTTATACCTCCAGTCAGACGGCGCCCTTACATACGGTCATATTAATACGTGAAATCGTAAAGCATTGTCCACTTAAAATTATGTTGATTACACAACACTCATGTATTTTTACTGCGTATAGTAGTAAAGTGTGCTCAGCGTCTCAATACTGCCGCAGTTATGAGTGACACGAGAGAGTGGTCGAACTGGCCAGTCCGCTCTTCCGCTGCTCATTGTAGTCCGGGCGGTCTAAGCTTTCGAGTGTTCAAATTACTGAAAACAGTTTGAGCAACCGAAGTACTCTTTATAAGCGAATTTTACCGTACCGTTTTTGAGTTCTCGGACTCGCCTAAAAGTACCGCTCATTGGTGTCCACGTCAAGGAATGGTAGAAATAAGGAGACCGAATTCGTTCGTTGCACACTTCTACTGACCCAGTAGAAATAAATACGCAACGTTGCCAGACAGAGACCGCCTGTGCGGAAAGCGACGTAGTCACACATTTTCCATGAGTTCATTATCTTCCTGAAGCCCTAACACTGTCTCTACAGTATTTAAGAAAGGAGAACTGCGAAGTGTGAAATTATTTTTATTGTTAGCTTAAATAACTTTAAAATATAGAACGAATGCTTGAGCTTTTGGCGGGCCATCCAAAATGCCTTGGCAGGCCACTGTTTGGCCCGCGGGCATAGGGTTGGCCGTCCCTGACCCAGACTATAAAATATTTTTCCACCACTACTCTTCAGATTCCGCTTAAGTACTCAAACTCCCAGCCATACCTTACCTTCTCTCACCTCGTAAGATCTCAGTTGAAACCCCTTTCTCTCAGCCTGGCCTCATATCACAAATACTTGCTCCCCAGCAGTCGACAGCCATATTTAACCCTTTTACCACCTCTATTTCATCTGGCCGAACCTAATACACCCTTATTGCTATAACCACAACATGCCTATAACACCCTTACNTACCACCTCTATTTCATCTGGCCGAACCTAATACACCCTTATTGCTATAACCACAACATGCCTATAACACCCTTATCTCGTTCATATTCTGAAATTTTTGTTAATCAACATCAAGCTTTTGATATCCAATCAACTGCTGTGCTACTCCACTCACACCACCCTCACCCTCAACATACATTCCTCCCTCGAGGATACACAACCACATTCCATTTTTAACTCTCAATCTTCATCTTAATNTTCCTCCCTCGAGGATACACAACCACATTCCATTTTTAACTCTCAATCTTCATCTTAATTTTAGGCGTATGTTAAACTCCCCCATCCCTTGGAAAGTGTTCTGGAATCCTTATCTGAAACTNTACCACCTCTATTTCATCTGGCCGAACCTAATACACCCTTATTGCTATAACCACAACATGCCTATAACACCCTTACCTCGTTCATATTCTGAAATTNCGAACCTAATACACCCTTATTGCTATAACCACAACATGCCTATAACACCCTTACCTCGTTCATATTCTGAAATTTTTGTAAATCAACATCAAGCTTTTGATATCCAATCAACTGCTGTGCTACTCCACTCACACCACCCTCACCCTCACCATACATTCCTCCCTCGAGGATACACAACCACATTCCATTTTTAACTCTCGATCTTCATCTTAATTTTAGGCGTATGTTAAACTCCCCCATCCCTTGGAAAGTGTTCTGGAATCCTTATCTGAAACTAATGGTCTGAATATTCACCAATTCATGAATTTTACAACAAAATTGATAAGAATCAAACAGAAAGGTTATGTACTGAAAAACCAATTGCTGGAAATGATTTGCCCCTACAAGAGTTTACTACTAACCAGGCCATTTCTGCCATGCCTTGCCCAACATAAATTATAACTTTATAGTTATAAACTTGTTGATACAGGTTTGGGCATCTGCCCTGAGAAATTTAAAGGTTTCCCATGAGCGGACCAGAGTAAAATATAACGGAAAACGTAAATAAAATCCATTCAAGATTAGAGATTTAGTCTTGTTAAAAACTCACCCTACTAGCAAAGCGGTAAAGAAAAGTATGGCGAAATGATCATTTTGTTGAGCCTTTCTGTTCTTGGAACCAACAGATGTAATCCTGTGACAGCCTGACTGGCTGTTGCTGAAACAGAAACTTGTGGAACGTGTGCGCACATTAACCACATGAAGAAATTTTATCCTAAGCTTTCAACATAGTTGTCTCTCACAGTGTGGGTGTACCTGCAGGCCCCAACTGTGATGTTTGACCATTAATTGTTTTGGAACTGTTTTTCATGATGGGTTTGNTGTGGGTGTACCTGCAGGCCCCAACTGTGATGTTTGACCATTAATTGTTTTGGAACTGTTTTTCATGATGGGTTTGTTTTCCCTGACTCAGTGTTGGCATTGGACTGATTCCACACTCGTAAGAGTCTGGGTAGTGTTATCTTGTTTCTTCCTATTGAAGAGGCCTTTATCCAAAGAAATATTCGTGGTGGTATTTTAGGTAATTTGTGTCCTTGCGTAAACTATAAATGATACGGATCAACTATAAAACATTATAATGGTGTGTGAATAAGAAATCGTTGCTTCGGAGATACATTTTTTATTTTAGTTTCCGAGATATCTAGTTCAGGTGCAATATGTTATTTAGTTTATTTTTGTAATGGTGTTATTGTTCACCAGGTATTTGCTTTTGATATTTCGTTTGGTTTGTTATTATGGAAGACCCCTTGAGTGTTTCAGTGTGTTCCCATCGCTCTTGGAAGTGTTCCGACCTTATGGAATTTGACCATGTTCCTGTTTTACTTTATCTACAATANTGTGTTCCCATCGCTCTTGGAAGTGTTCCGACCTTATGGAATTTGACCATGTTCCTGTTTTACTTTATCTACAATGTCTCGACCCTGTCCTGTTCAGTGGTCAATGTCACAAGTTGCCAATCTGATACTATATTTAAAAGGATAATGATGTTTTGTTGTCGAACAACTACTTTACCATTGTGCTAAACTTCAATATGTTGNATACTATATTTAAAAGGATAATGATGTTTTGTTGTCGAACAACTACTTTACCATTGTGCTAAACTTCAATATGTTGGAGCTACAAGAAGAATCTACTGAACGTAATGTTTTAATCCAGTGGGTATTGAAGTGCATGGTAGTAAAATCAAATTTTTCACCGAAAATGTTACTTTTGACCAAAATATTTATGTTTCTGGTTTCACAATTTAAGGAAACTGCTTAAGCTCTAAGATCTGAGACTACAACATTAACCTCTTTGCTTCCTTCCAGCTCTAGTCAAATTAGACTTATCTTAAATATTGGCGGGAAATCCTCATAACCTTATTTGGGACCATTGCTAGAAATACAAAAAATATACAAAAAATTTGCATCTTATTATTTGAAAAAGTACAATAAATTCTACTGTCTGGTAAATAATACTGTACAAGAATTGATTAACAACGTGGTCCTTGAGTTTAAAAATGAATCTCAATACTATGTTACTATGTGTCAGGGAAGCACTTTCTAAAGCAAGACTTGAATTATTTGACTTTAAACCAGTTTTTATGTGAAATTGAGTTCTACGATAATGAGTGCTGCCTCATTTATTAGTCTCTTAAGCAAAATCCAACATTTGATTACTTTACCTTTGTACATTATTGCTTTGGACACACATGAAAATTTTTCTGTTTTTTATAGCCATATTGCAATTCAAACTGTTATTTGTAATGGATCACTTAATGTTGTTGTTAATATACCCTTAGCCAATAAGAATAGTCTTTTAGTTCTAAAGTACTTTCCCTTTTTTCTTTCCTGTTCCCTAAACTAAACAGATATATTCTGCTTTCCGACAGAAAATTTATTGCAACAGTGAATCCTAACACTTTGGTAAATTGTAAAACTCATTGCATCATTCTCGCCTTACTACCTTCCCTTTCTTTGATTCTCATTTCATGACCGGTTAATAGAGCATATTTTTGGGCAAGCAATATCAGGATTTCTGTGATACATACTTCCATTCTCTCTGTAAACCAGTTCACGTTGGCTCCTTGATAGTAAATTTCCTTTCGAAGCAACTTTCCTTTGTAGATTTACTGTCGACCCTTTTACCTCTCATTTACTAATTCTTTGAATGGGAATTTCTCCATTAACAATGCTAGCCACTGTGATATTGTCAGTTCTTTCTTTAAAACCTTTCGTTCATAGAATGCAGCCATTCATTTGAACCTGTACTTCCCTATGCTCCACATTCCTAAATTTGCTGGTAAACTTTTATCAATCCACATTTTCTTAATTTTTCTAATATTTCACTCCCTGCTTCTTTTGTTAAAAAATTTACTTTTGATATTTAAACTGAATGGCTCAGATTTCCATTTCCCAACACCAAAATTATTCTGATACGAATTGGTTTTTGGTTCAAGTTTTAATATCCTGTATTCGTTGTGCCGTTTGCATTCGTCTATGAATTTTGATTTTTGCTAAAATTTTCGTTCCGACCAAACACATCCTAGCGCCCCTACCTCATTCTCAACTGTTTCTAAACGAACTGTGGTTGTAAAATTGCCTCCTCGTTCAGCCGAAAATAATAGTTAAGAGTATTTTTCTGTTGTTTGATTAGTCAATGTAGATTAATGGGTATATTGTTTGATTATAGACCTTTGGCGAGGGTTCTTTGGAAACAACCCACAAGTGTGGTTTGGTTTGAGGGAGGGAGTGTTGTGTCGTTTTATTTTACGGCACATACCTGCTGAAACTATAAATTAGCTTTTATAGCAAATAATGGCGAAGTCCCACAGATTTTTTTTGTCCTGTGTTTGTTTCTCTCCACTGATAATTATCAGTAAATTCATTAAGTNATGGCGAAGACCCACAGATTTTTTTTGTCCTGTGTTTGTTTCTCTCCACTGATAATTATCAGTAAATTCATTAAGGTGTCAACTATAGTTAGCTGAAATCTTAATGTTTGATTTGTAACATTCCATGATGCTTGTTGTATGAGATAGTAGTTAGAAAAGGGGAATTGTAAAACACGGGCGGGGGCGGGTGACGAGGGGACGAGCGACGGCCATATTGGATGATGCCACGAGTCAAAACCTCCTGCTCTTGCATTCCTTCTCTATAGCGGCCATTTTGTCAGCCTGTACCANATGGCGAAGTCCCACAGATTTTTTTTGTCCTGTGTTTGTTTCTCTCCACTGATAATTATCAGTAAATTCATTAAGTATCAACTATAGTTAGCTGAAATCTTAATGTTTGATTTGTAACATTCCATGATGCTTGTTGTATGAGATAGTAGTTAGAAAAGGGGAATTGTAAAACACGGGCGGGGGCGGGTGACGAGGGGACGAGCGACGGCCATCTNCACGGGCGGGGGCGGGTGACGAGGGGACGAGCGACGGCCATATTGGATGATGCCACGAGTCAAAACCTCCTGCTCTTGCATTCCTTCTCTATAGCGGCCATTTTGTCAGCCTGTACCAACTTCATGCTCTTGCATTCCAAGCGAGGATCGTCCCTGCAACGATGCCCCGACTGGTCCCTTCTTCATGCTCTTGCATTCCAAGCAAGGAGGGTGGTCACCGAGTCTTCCCAAACGCCCAGTCAGTACCGATGGCGGCCATGTTGCCATGTTGTCAGCTAGTATCATACAACATGCACGTGAATTCCGACAACCCCATCACGATGCCACGATGACGACTTGTCGCTGCGAGAGAACTTTCTCCGAGTCGTCCCTGTCACAACACCCCGATGGGGTTTTCTCTGTGTACTGCTAGCTGCTAAATTAGAATGCCAAGTCCTACTTGAACTGGTATGTAATGCTCCTGCATTCCAAGCGAGGGGAGGTGGTCTCAGAGTCTTCCCACATGCCCAGCCAGTACCGATGGTGGCCATGTTGTCAGTTAGTACTCTACAACATACGCGTGAATTCCGACATCCCCATGACGATGCCATGACGACGACTTGTCCCTGCGAGAGAAATTTCTCCGAGTCGTCCCTGTCATGAAATGGTGGCCATGTTGCCATCTAGTACCCTACAACGTGTGCGTGCATTCCAACATCTCTGTTATGATGCCATGACGACTTGTCCCTGCGAGAGAATTTTCTCCGAGTCATCCATGCCATGATGCCCTGGCGAGGATTTCTACGCATGCTGCTGCTAAATGTTACTATTATCTAATACTTCCCTATGCAATAACCCACTCCCCACTAGCCCCCGAGACNCGCATGCTGCTGCTAAATGTTACTATTATCTAATACTTCCCTATGCAATAACCCACTCCCCACTAGCCCCCGAGACGACACCCCCCGATGGCGAGGCCTCCTACTTCACATACACAAACACACACTCACACTTACCTACACCTCGCAGAAGCGTCGCCCTCGCGCACACAAATTATGAATGACGACATATCCCTGTCAACAATCGAAGATAAGGAAAAAAAACTAGCATACAACCCAAAAAGCTTAAGTAGTTATATGAATACTATTATAAATATGAATCAATACACAGCCTCAAGGTCTCCAACACAAAAAGATGACCACACGCCGCCCAAGAGCGAGCAAGACACAACTTTCTCGGACAGCGCCCGGAGGCAGCTGACCGGCAGGATACATTAGTATGCTGTGGCTACTTTCGCGAGCAGCAGCGCCGGCCAACGTGAGAAAGTGGTCTGAAACACTGACCAAGTAGGAAGCAGGCAGGCCTTTCCCACAGCCGACCTGCCCGTACAGTCGAGGCTTTAACCGACCCAGTTCTGTGTGTGAGTGCCGGCCAGACGAAAAGCAAGAAAATATAACACTTACAAGATGCAAGTTGGAACTACAGTTATGTACACAATTCATTGTCTAAGAACAAAGTTTATTCACTCTTTAAAAAAGTACAATCAATTACAGTACATACATACCTCTCGTAAAAAATTAGAGGTCAATAAGTGCAAATCTGAGGACTCAATTGTTGTGGTGGGGGTGTGCGCCCACCCAATTAACGAATAAGCCATCACCCCATCCATGTAACACCTTCTCGACCAAATATACACCCGGGCACTGTGTTAGCATAATCTCTTGTTCGTAAAACCCTCCCTTCAGCTTGTCACCATACAGATCGATGAGTTCATAGGTCCTTGGTTCGTAATGGCGAATCTTTTCAACACAATAAACCTCCACAGAACAATTCGGTGTGTAAGATTTCGCAAAAGGCGATTTGAGTCGTGAAATACGAACATAGTCACCAATCTTCGCTTTAGCTTTNTCGGTGTGTAAGATTTCGCAAAAGGCGATTTGAGTCGTGAAATACGAACATAGTCACCAATCTTCGCTTTAGCTTTGCACTGGTCCAAACACTTCACATTTTTAAACACAATCGCCAGCAAAGAATCGTCCTTAACATCCGCCGGATGCATGGGGATGGTCTGGTGCACTCGTCCNCGGTGTGTAAGATTTCGCAAAAGGCGATTTGAGTCGTGAAATACGAACATAGTCACCAATCTTCGCTTTAGCTTTTCACTGGTCCAAACTCTTCACACTTTTAAACACAATCGCCAGCAAAGAATCGTCCTTAACATCCGCCGGATGCATGGGGATGGTCTGGTGCACTCGTCCATTGTAGTCGGAAATCAGGCGAGGTAGTATGTCCAGCCAAATGTAACTACCTCGTGACGAAAATTCACGCCACATAACAGTCTTCAGTGTGTAGTTAAATCGTTCCACGATGGAGGCTTTCTTATCATCATGCGTACTGTAGTGATTAATCTTATTCACATCCATTAGTGAACAGGAAGCCGTATTGTAGAATTATCTGCCAATATCAGTCTGCATAATTTTAGGTGGTCCCATATCTTGTAAAACGGTTTTCATTTCACTATCAACATCAGCCCCACTTTTCCGACGAACAGAGCAGCTCAACATATTTGCTGAAACAATTTATGACAGTCAGCATATATCTATAGCCCTTATTAACAGAGGCATACGAAATCATTTCAACCAGAATCACGAAGTCTAAAGACAAGTACTCTTCACCTGTGGTAATTGTGTCGCGTAGGCCAGTGAAGCTCAGTGGCAATCTGTGCATGTGACATCAGTATATGTATCTACCTTCATGCAATTCTTCAACAATATTTACAATCTTATTTGTGTGTGGATGATTGCCAGCCTGTTGAGATGCGATGAGCAGCCATAGACATAATACAAGCACATTCACATCGTCCCAGAACACATACTCGAGATGACTGTCCCCATCAAGTTTTGAAGCCTGTCCCGAGCCACCTGCTATGCCGACATCTGGAAACAGCTCGGCCACAATGTATTTGACTGATGTGTCTCATCCTTATATCTGTTGCTGGTTGCATCATTGTCAGTCAAATGTGCACTCGTGAGGCTAAGTAATCTCTTGAATTGCTGAAGCACCTCTCGCGTGAACTCGCCGAGACGTCGTTTAAACAACTCGTAGAGGCCCGGAGATGCCCGTATTGCTTCATTGTCAATCTATATAAATTCATCTGGTAGAAACAAATATTACTTCTTCCCCAAGTACCATTTATTATTCCGTCTATAAAAACCTTATGTCCAATCATTAAACCTCATCGTGTACGAAGAGAGGTATTCACGAACAGTGGTCGAACGTAATTCAGAACCATCCTTTTTGTATTTCCATGTAGATAAAGACAAATCATCATCATCATCCACAGTAATATTGGGAAGTAGCTTGAGTTCGACGTCCGGTTCAGTCTTCATGCCGACAGGGGGAACAGTTTGCATCTGTAAAGAATCCAACTAAGATGTGAGTGGACGGAAGCCTCTACCAATATAGCATCACACTCCATACAAGCGCACTTGGTCAGTATATATATATATCTAGCACACTCGCAATGATACGATGTAAATCCGCGATTGTAGCAGCCATCATACTAAAAATAAAAGTGAAATGTTTATACTATATATATTAGGCAATGACTCTACGCACTATCAGATCGACAATTTTGTCTTCAAACGTAGTGAGTCGCTGGATGACCGGAGTACGCACATGCTGACAATGTGTCCATTTGCCATCGTCCATGTGCAGGTCATTTAAATTAGGAACAATCCTGTGTCGTATAAAATCTTCAATATCCTTGAGTCCCGTACTCAAAACTTGGTTACGACTATCAAGTTCCTCGACCATATGAGTAAGAATTATATTAGTCATTCCTTCGAACACAGAGCTGAGTTTTGTTTCCAAGCCACTCACATTCTCTAGCTGTGTACTTTCTGCGTTCTGAATGCCCACAACTCCGCTCGATACATTAAGGTGCTCGACAAGTTTAGCAGAAAAGTCGGCAAAAACCTTAACGTCGTCTTGTCCGAGCTTCGTGTCTACAGCAGTGAGCTTGGCTTCCTTAGCAGCTAGCTCGCCTGCACCCTCGTTCACGACAAGAAGATGATCCTTTAACATAGCTGCCAGGGCAGTAAGAACTATGTTGTCAACGTGTTCACCCAAGTCAAGGAGCTTTGCCTCCATGGCTGTAAGCTTGCTTCCCAGCACATCATCAGTCAAAGTCTGAAAATGCTTATTCATTGTAGCGGGCATGGTAGTGAAATCATTGAGATTCGATTCCAACTTCTTACTTATTGAGGCTAGCACGATGTCACTCGCAGCCTTGGCATAAAGGTGGTCGTCTGGTTTAGCAGCGATACCGGCAAGAACTCAGGCATCAACTTGCTCTCCCACATCAACTAATTCCTTCTCCACAGCTGAAATCTTGCCCCCTAAAGCATCGAGCTTCTGCACATCTTCAGATAATTTGCTAAGTTGAGCTACCATCTTGGTAGACAGTACATTAGTGTTGCTGAACAGTTGTCCTTCCATGGCTTCAACAGCATCGTGATATGATTCCAGCTTCTTACTTATTGAGGCTAGCACGACGTAAATCGCTATCTTGGCAGTAAGGTGGTCGTCTAGTTTATCAGAGAGACCGGCAAGTACTCGGGTGCCAACTTCCTCTCCCACATCAACAATTTTCTTCTCCATAGCTGAAATCATGCCTCCTAAAGCTTTGAGTTTCTGTACATCTTCAGACAATTTGCGAAGCTGAGCCTTTATCTTGGTAGACAGCACATTCGTGTTGCCAAGCAGTCATCCTTTCACGGCTTCAAGTACATCTCCAGAAGCAAAAGCAGTCAGTTGAGACACATGTTGTATTAATGATCGAAACTCCTGCGGTACCACCCCTTATGAAGTGGAAAATCCTTTGCTAATACAAGGAAACCATGAGGTTCGCACCAGAAACATGAACACATTTCTTTAAATCTGTCGAATGTCATATCTGTCTTAACATGATCAGAGTAGACATTNTGAGTTTCTGTACATCTTCAGACAATTTGCGAAGCTGAGCCTTTATCTTGGTAGACAGCACATTCGTGTTGCCAAACAGTCATCCTTTCACGGCTTCAAGTACATCTCCAGAAGCAAAAGCAGTCAGTTGAGACACATGTTGTATTAATGATCGAAACTCCTGCGGTACCACCCCTTATGAAGTGGAAAATCCTTTGCTAATACAAGGAAACCATGAGGTCCGCACCAGAAACATGAACACATTTCTTTAAATCTGTCGAATGTCATATCTGTCTTAACATGATCAGAGTAGACATTNCGCACCAGAAACATGAACACATTTCTTTAAATCTGTCGAATGTCATATCTGTCTTAACATGATCAGAGTAGACATTATGTAAATTCAGGTCATCCATACGAAATAGAATGAGGAAATCAGCATTGTCGTGCAGAAGCTGTTTAGGCATATGTGAATAAGTTTGACATAGGTAAATCGAATCTACTGCCACATGTCATCCCATGCTCAAATACTGCTGCATTGTCGACTGTTTCTCACTAGCCACATCGTCGAAAATAAACACAGAGTTTGGTAAAGCATCACTTAGCTGCACGACCGCTTCATTGTCACTAAAAAGAAAATATCAAAGTCCGTCCACGGCTTGTACTATTTGCGTTAGTCGTAGGTACTTTGGCTGTTGTAGTGATTTCCAGTATAGGTAAAGGTTCTCTAACCGAATACCATTGGGTTCCTCCAAAATGCCGAGAAGCACACGTGTCTTTCCACAGTGGCTCGGCCCTGCTATGATATCCCACACAGTGCTAGGGAGTAACTTTCCATGACATGATCCACAGACGACAGTTTCATTATCGATGGTGCTGATGTGGGCAGGAAGCATGGTGGATGGTGGCACAATTTCCATTGAACTGATATGTAAATGGTAAAACCACAATACTTATGTCAGTCATGAACATCCAAGTGCGATGCCATGTGATGTGGTCGGCCACATAGTCGTGGAAGTGTGACACTACCTCCATTGAACTGATATTTAAATGGGTTACACCCCGACACTAATGTCAGTCATTGGACAGAAACATCCACATTCGAGGTCGGGCTAAGTGGTCANTAAATGGGTTACACCCCGACACTAATGTCAGTCATTGGACAGAAACATCCACATTCGAGGTCGGGCTAAGTGGTCAGCCACAAAACATGTAAAGTAGGTGATATGATAATGATACATTTTAGTATACCGTAATGCGCTGTGAGAGTAAGATCAAGAGTGGATGTGGTCTGGTAAATATGCTGATCAACAACCTTCCTTTCGGGGCACACATTCAGGGCTATAATTATTGTGGTCCTGGTATGTAACTAGCATGAAGATTGAAGCAAGGTGATGTCCCTGTCANTAAATGGGTTACACCCCGACACTAATGTCAGTCATTGGACAGAAACATCCACATTCGAGGTCGGGCTAAGTGGTCGGCCACAAAACATGTAAAGTAGGTGATATGATAATGATACATTTTAGTATACCGTAATGCGCTGTGAGAGTAAGATCAAGAGTGGATGTGGTCTGGTAAATATGCTGATCAACAACCTTCCTTTCGGGGCACATTCAGGGCTATAATTATTGTGGTCCTGGTATGTAACTAGCATGAAGATTGAAGCAAGGTGATGTCCCTGTCANCACATTCAGGGCTATAATTATTGTGGTCCTGGTATGTAACTAGCATGAAGATTGAAGCAAGGTGATGTCCCTGTCAATATGTTGGACGAAGTGTGCAAGGAACACAATATTGCCTACGCAACCAGTGTCAAGTTGGAAGATAGGCAAGTGGCCGACACCTTTCTTGCAGATAAAGCTAAGTCAATAGTTAGGTCGTCCAAGTCCAAACTTGGTGAATATTTAGCTGCTTGGAGAGTGTCCAATATTATGAAAACTAAAGTCAAGAGGGGAATGGGTTTTAAGTTGGTTGGAAGGACGAAGAAGTGCATTAGCAGAGGTAGGAAAACATGCAAAGTAGTAGGGAAGCATGGAGGCATTTTACCCTTAATCTTACCAACGCTAGGCATTCTCGGTAGTCTTATCAGCGGTGGGAGTGGTATAGCTAGAGCAGTGAACATGGCGAAGGAGGAAAACAAATGGCTATCGGAGATGTTAAGACATTATAGTAACATGAAGCCGCTTGCTAGAGGTAATAAAAAAATGGCGGTGGACTGTATCTTCGTCCCTACCATGCAGCAGGGGTAGTTGGTGGCAGGAGAAAGCCAGTACATCGGAGAGTCGTGAGAATGAAACACTGTTAAGGTCCCTACCTATTCGACCGCTCACTAACATTGACATACAAAAGTTTGCATGAAAATTAAAAATAGTCAATTTCCAGGGCGTGTTCATGCGTGATCGCCTACCGAACCGCGCACAGCTGGTCGAGTGTGGTATAGTAAACCTAGATACAAACCGGGCTGAGAACTCACTNATCGCCTACCGAACCGCGCACAGCTGGTCGAGTGTGGTATAGTAAACCTAGATACAAACCGGGCTGAGAACTCACGGGACAGCATACAAAAAGCATGGCAAAATGGTCGAATACTTTGACAGTTATGGTAACATAAGGGCCCCACGAGAAGAGAAGTGAAAACTAATTTGAGAGGGATGCGAATACACTACAAACATGAGGCAGAACAACAGCTTCGATAATGGAACTGTGGACACCTATGTCTGCACTTCCTTTCAAGATAGATATATAGTTAATGGGGACGTACTAGGTGTAAGCATCAGTCATATATGTACTCCTGATCGTGTCGGGCAATAGCTCAGAATTGTGTTCTGTGCAACTTCCCCCCACTCAACCTGGATGGTGTGTGGTCCGTTGTGGTGATAGATTTTCAAACTTACTTCTCAGTAACAAACATAGATGAATGCAATTGTATGTTCCATTACATCCAGGGAGATGGTAATAAAGGGGAGGTACGTATACTCACATGTTCGTATGAGATCGAAGACATAGGCAAATATCTTAAGATGGAGCTCGGGCCGGATGTGGCGTTGCTGCTGCGCGGNGTTCGTATGAGATCGAAGACATAGGCAAATATCTTAAGATGGAGCTCGGGCCGGATGTGGCGTTGCTGCTGCGCGGTAATGCAAATACACTACACAGCAAGATGTATTGTACTGCTCAGATAGACTCCATGAAAAGCGATACACTTGCCGCCACGCTAGTTTTTGGGAACATAAAATTCGAGGCGAATAAAACACATGATTCTACCTTGCCGGTAAATATCTCCTTCGTTAATGTATTAAGAATAAACTGTAATTTGGTTAGCGGATCGTTTCTCAATGGCAAGCCTAGTCAGACACTACACGAATTTTCTGCGATGGTGCCACCAGGCATTAAGCTGGTGAACGTACCGAAGACACCCATTTACGTCCCAGTCTTAACAGAGAACGTACAGGAACTCATAGTCTATAGTGGACAAAGACAGTCGTTTGATTAATTTCAGAGGCGAGGAGATAAAAGTATGCTTACATTTAAGTAAAGATGGGACTGAAATTTAAGTGTGTACATACAAAAGTAATAAAATAAACTTATCGTGCCAAACAGAACATCAGTACGAGTCGAGCACACAGAGTGCAAACATCTGAATATGTTTGTTTCCTTAGAAGATTGAGTCTGATGATCAACAGCAAGTACGTACATTGAAATATTAAACATATCAGAGCCGGCAGGGTTGACGCGATCACTAAGGCGGAAATCCACACGTNTTTCCTTAGAAGATTGAGTCTGATGATCAACAGCAAGTACGTACATTGAAATATTAAACATATCAGAGCCGGCAGGTTGACGCGATCACTAAGGCGGAAATCCACACGTACTTACCCTATCTGCCAGGCCCGTTTGCACTCTCGTCCTAGGTTCGGATCTTGGTGCAAAACAAAGATATATACACCATCCTGTGTAATTCTTATTTGCGATTCCGAGGAACGCCAACAAACGCAGGCAATGCCCTGCCTGTGGTGACAAAAATCATTAGAAACCGTATACTACACATGATAAGTAGAATAGCGTACATACTGAGTGGGTGTGAAGTAGATGCCACAAGAGATGTTGGAATCATGGTCACCATAAATAACTATCTCTCATTGATGCATAACCATCTGCCGGCGGCTAAAATGGCAGGCTGGGGGATCGAAGAGGACTTTATGGTCCCTGTCTATGCTAATGGTAAATTTGAAGTATGTATTCTGCTAGCCAGGCTGTTAGGGTTTGCCGAAGACTATGAGCATGTAATTATTAATTCAAAGCAAGAGTTAGTTATTCTCATAGCCAACACGCAAGCGAACGCACTCCTGGACACTGCCGCAGAACCAGAAGCTGCAGTGCTGGCGATACATTCTATTGACTGGTTACTGCCCCACATTCAGGTAAAAATGTCAGAGTGTCTGAAATTTTTGAAATATGCGGAGAAAGGAAGGAACGTCGATATTGTGTTTCAGACATGGAGTTTAAAGATGTACCCGAGTGTACCGTGCTCTGTGAGCGTAAAATGGATTGTTAAAACTAATTTCATGAGTGAAAAAACGCACTATATAATAGTTGCATTTCAGACAGGCAAACAGAATGTCATCAATACAGAATGTTCGAAATTTGATCATGTAAATATCAAGAACATCAAAATTGTCTTACATTTATTTTACAAATTGTATGCATATGGTACCATATCATATGTATGCCGACTTTAAGAGATCCTACTACGGGCAAACGCAGGCACCGACACTGGAACCGAACGTGTTCATGAACACAGCCCCTCTACTAGTGTTTGACATTAGTAAACAGGACGATGCATTAAAGTTTGACTTGGGGGACAGTAGGATTGAAATAACCACAGCTTCCAGCTTTCACTGAAGCCTATGGGTTAATAATTCATGACAGACTAGTCACGTCCAATGTACGCAACAGAGAAGTTAAAATACTATCGTAATTCACAACTATTGTCCATTCATCATCCGACCGTCATAATGTACGTAAACTTTCAGGGCTGCATGTCACAGCATGGCTTCATTATTAAACGTATCTGTATAGCATATGTTGATGGCCTTATAGTAACAAGCACATTCCTACCCCTGTTTCCATGGCCTGGGCTCGACAGGAAAAGTAAGGTAACAAATATATGGCTGGAAAAACACTATCACGGACTCAAATGGGGCGAGGGTGATGTAGAATAAGATAAAGTGCGAGATGTACTTACCTCAATGTTAAACGAGCATGGTGTCGTCTTCGTGGCCGGCCAGGAGCAGAAGAGGTGGTTAAGCGTCTATTGCACCGCGAAAGTAAAACTCTGTGATCTACAGACAGAGCATGACTGTCCTTCGTTTAGAAAGTTGAAGGTGCGGTACTTATAAAAATCGAACACGTGCGTACTGCATGCTGACTAGACCACGCATCTCTGTGCTTGAACTCACTATTGTTAAGGATGTGGGTTATAATCCATCGTGGGGGAGGGATAATATTTTCGAACAACTGCCATTATAAATAGCGGATCTGCGAGGAGGGGAACTACTTTACTATATATTATCATCATGGATGGACTTATTGTGAAGCAGAACGGTAACGCTTAGTATAGGGCACTGTCTGACCTCGTAGTCGGGAAGCTGTACATGGCATTAGATTTCTGGAGGGCGGAGACAACTTATGGCAAGTGAGTAATGTGTGCGCTAGATGCAGAGTTTCGCGTCCGACTACCTTCACGATACATTCAACTTATCACCGACGACGACATGACCAAGCTTAATGCCACTACATTTCAGATTAGCTATGCCAGCAACAGGTCCATTGGCAACAGTAAGATGATGCATGTTCTCGAGTTTTAATAATGTGGAAGAAAGGCCCACTCACTCCTACCGCAGTACCATTTCAGTCATGTACACGGCATTCAACCCGCTGGACATAGCTAAGTACGAGGGTGATGTGACGACCAGCTACCGACGCGTTCACTTCAAACCTCCCGGCCAGCCTGCACAAGTGGAAAGTTGCAACGGACTTGAACATTGGGTTTGTCAAAGCGAAGAGGACTGTCTTCTCCTATAACCGGTACTGTGCAGTATTGTTTTATGTGCTGTATATTACCTGAGGCTGGACATGAAGCTGCCTTGCACCATCAGCGCAATGTTAGCACGTGCAAGCGAAGAGAATATACATCAGGTATGGTTTACTCGCAGAATTGTATATGAACTATGTTGAGCTAACAGCGGCGATGTAATTAACCGCTGGACCGAGTCCTGTACAGGTGAACGACATACAACCTGTATTAAGCGTGGAACTAAATCCTGGAAGACAATGTGTTCACCATTAACATGTGAAGTTTCCTTGGCAACATTATAAGAAGAGGCTAGCATTAGATCCAGCCCACAGTCGACAGCAGTGCATCATTCAGTAGATAACTGACGTCGCCACCACCGCCATGTGCAATACATNGAGGAACTAAATCCTGGAAGACAATGTGTTCACCATTAACATGTGAAGTTTCCTTGGCAACATTATAAGAAGAGGCCAGCATTAGATCCAGCCCACAGTCGACAGCAGTGCATCATTCAGTAGATAACTGACGTCGCCACCACCGCCATGTGCAATACGTTTGACACATGTGGCTGTGCTGCTTCTGCTGGAAAATGTGGACTTGTATGTTGATACTTTATCAGGTATAGGAGAGTGGTCTTTAAACCAGAGCTTGGGTACGAGCTAGTGTAGGTATGGGACTGTGAAATTATATGTGGGGATATCACCACACTTGAGATAATTTCCACTGTGATATTCTACCCTGCTACAAGTACGATCGGTGTGCCGTCGCTAATTTCCGCCCTAACAGCCAGCTACCTGTAAATGGACATATTCTCGCATTATGTGTTGAATTTGAAGATATTACTGAACTGAGTCACGAGAACAGAAAAATGGACTTTAGTCTGCGCGATGTATATATTGGCTCAACCTACCAATGGATTGAAGAGTGTATAGGTCACATACATATGAGCATGCTGGAAGACTGTGGCAGCAAATGGATTCTACCCTGCTTGGCCAAAGTGTGTTGTGTATATAATTGAAGGAAAAAAAAAACAAGTTGGTAGGAGCTCCAGATCGAGGTATGTGGGGTATATAAGTGAAAAAAAAAACAATTTCCTACATCATGAACGCTAAAGACCCAGACAGTACGACGGTCTAGGGAGAACTCATATGTCACAGTAAGTGCAAATGTTGGCAGGTTATGTATGACCTTATTGCGTGCATTCTACTGCTATTGACCGAAGTTCTGAAGTAGTGGTGGTGGTGATGCCACATATATCAAGAGAACAATATAAACCACGTGTATCCAGCCAGTCGACTTCAGTGAGCTAGCAATGATGAACGTGCCATTCCATCCATAGGCTACCTACAGCAGTGTAACGTCTTGTAACAGTAGCGTTACCTACGATGTGGGTGACATGGCAGAGCTGAGAACCTACAGTGAAGACTGTGATGGTGTTGCGAATTGGCTGCTAGCCCACAATCCTGCGGTATACAAACACTGCCAGCAGATGATCGATTGTAGTGTGCTGGGTAGGTGTGTTGTTTACAATATGAGAACAAACACTCCCCTGCCATGTGGGGCGGACAAGGTGGTAACAAACGCTATGTTACATGATGCAATACGTGTACACCTCCCCGACCACAAGCCGCACGAGTTTCCTGTTCCTGCCAATGCTCCTCCTGCTGCTGCTGCTGCTGTCACCACTATCATTGACATCCCAGACGAGCACGATGACTCCCAGCTGCTGGCTGCCACCATCCCCAGATGCACGAGAGCTGCGAGGACGGTGCCTACAGCCAACAAGACTACAGAGGTGCCTAAACGTACAGCTGCCCGCAGACGTAAGAAGCAGCCTGCCGCCACCACCTGTCAGCACTGTGGTAGGTCATCATCATCGCCGGTGTCCAACCTGCCTGATGTGAAAAATTTGTCTGTAGTGGAGAGGAAGGTGATACTTCGGCAATTGTTTACCTTGTTTCTCGACAACATCTAGANATGCAATACGTGTACACCTCCCCGACCACAAGCCGCACGAGTTTCCTGTTCCTGCCAATGCTCCTCCTGCTGCTGCTGCTGCTGTCACCACTATCATTGACATCCCAGACGAGCACGATGACTCCCAGCTGCTGGCTGCCACCATCCCCAGATGCACGAGAGCTGCGAGGACGGTGCCTACAGCCAACAAGACTACAGAGGTGCCTAAACGTACAGCTGCCCGCAGACGTAAGAAGCAGCCTGCCACCACCACCTGTCAGCACTGTGGTAGGTCATCATCATCGCCAGTGTCCAACCTGCCTGATGTGAAAAATTTGTCTGTAGTGGAGAGGAAGGTGATACTTCGGCAATTGTTTACCTTGTTTCTCGACAACATCTAGAGAGAGAGAGAGAGAGAGAGAGAGAGAATGTATGTTTTTTATAATATTTTAAAATGTATATATTTATGACAATATATAGATATATGCTTCTTCTCACTCTGTGTGTATTCTTTACCTGGTGATGTTGGGGATGGTGAGATATCGAACACATACCTAAAGCTAACATGCCAGTGTAGTGAAGGAACTGCAATAAAACATTACATTTTTTCTTTTGGATTCGTCATTACTAGTATATTAATGGGGACANGCCAGTGTAGTGAAGGAACTGCAATAAAACATTACATTTTTTCTTTTGGATTCGTCATTACTAGTATATTAATGGGAACATATATATGTATATATATGTTGCTGTTTGAAGCATAAGTAATATGAACAGTAGTAAGATGTACTGTGTATGCTGATGTGAGAGTGAATCAAATTCACAAGTACGCTGGCAGATTTAGTCATGCAAAATAGGTAGGGTGTATGTCATGGTTGTGTGAGAGAGAATTGTACGCTGGAGGTGACTCCTGTCGACAGGAAAAAGGAAGGAGGGGGCCATGACATACATATTGTTATTCAAGCATACACTCTTTCCGGTCAATGTGCTTGTAGGGGGCAGGACCATTCCTCCTGCCCACTTACCCGGTCAACCTCATGGTATGTAAACCCCCCACAGATCTGTAGTTGGTTACTTGTGATCTGTCACGTGTACGCTTCGCTGCTTACTGCCTATGCACGGTGCCTTCACATCATGTATCTCTTATCACAACAACTGCTGCTCTTCACATCCATCTCTGGTGGTAAGTATACATGTTCTCCGCTGCTGCTGGGTGGTGAGTATGCTTAACTGAATTCAATCTTACTGGTGTCAAGCTTATGTCGCCAGCAAGAGAGAGTATGAGAGGGTGAGAACATGATGTTCCACAGCGCGGGCGGCCAGGTGGGTGAGCGGTAGGCGGCGGTTGAATGAATGCCCCATATCTCTAGGCTACCTCTCTCTGTCTCTCGTCATTGCGCGGCAGGCAGTTATTCTCTCCCATCTGCCCTTGGGCCGCGCGCACTGCTATCACTGTACTACAAACAACAACTTTCATTCTCAGCGCCAGTAAAAGTTCAGCGCGTTCCGGCCTACCTACCGCGTCGGTTTCTTGCAGACGGTTGCGTAAGCTACTCACACACAGTGGTGCAGCAGGCAGTGATTCTCTCCTGTCTGCCCTTGGACCTCGCGCACTGCTTTCACTGTGCTGCCAGGCAACAACAACTTTCACTCTCCACGCTATTAAAAGGTCAGCGTGTGCTGGTTGGCTACCTCCCTGCCTAGAGATCTTGCAGACAGTTGCATAAGCCACTCACACATTTATTAGATAGATTTTGTATTTGTTATTGGCATCATAATATGATTTTATTATTAATATTCTTGTTGTACGCATGTGCGTTGCTAGTGTGTGTTGCTGTTTAGACACTTAAGGCAAACTAAAAATTAGAATAAACTAATCCGGCATGTTCTGAGACACCGAGGTGGGAATAGTACTGTTTCTCCTTCATACATAAATACCGTTAATTTGAATTATTTATTTTTTTATGTTCTCCTTACAACTAATCGCTTGTTATTCTCTCCCTACTCTGTTTGTGCGTGTGTCTCCCGGTTTCAGCAGGTTCAAGGTTCGGGGAACGTACTTCTAGCGCATCCGTTTGTAAATTCACTCTATACTTACTGTATAGGGTTACATACAATATTAGTTTAGGTTTGATGCCCTATATGTATATATTAACACATATATTTTTTTTCGAATTAGATTAAAAACTTTTTCTAATAGGATCCCTCCTGGCCTACAACGACCGACGTCGAGCGCATATATTCGTGATTTCTGTCCATCCAATCAAGGCAAGCACTTATTCGTTGAAACAAGATGGAGTCTGATAGTTCTTCAATTCCAGCTTTTACAACATCAGCCTCTTCTTCTTCTTCCACACACGCATTGCCGATTGCACCTACGCTAAGTCCACCTGCACTACAGTGTGGTTTTAGCGACCGGGTGTTTACCGATTGCACGAATGGTTTACACCATGTACACAACTGTTCCCTCAATCCATTCAGGGAGCTGGCACAACACATGTGCGATAGGTTTGGAAAGTCATTTGCCCATGCTGACAAACTTAACATCCACTGTATAGCATGTACAGGTCTGATCAGACAGGTTGCATCGTCTCACTGCTCGTTCCGTAATGATGGCTTTGGCCATTCTTGTAGTGCTCGTCGCCATGAACATAGGTGTTGGGGGAATCTCGATGCTGTGACACAGNACAGGTCTGATCAGACAGGTTGCATCGTCCCACTGCTCGTTCCGTAATGATGGCTTTGGCCATTCTTGTAGTGCTCATCGCCATGAACATAGGTGTTGGGGGAATCTCGATGCTGTGACACAGGCATGCGGGAACTGCGGCAGGCAGTTTACAAGAAAGGAAAAACTGCATGTACATAGCACTAAGTGTAATCGAACTACCACAGCCTCCCGGTCGGCGAAAATGACACACATGGCGAGTACCCAGCCAGGCCCATCCTGTCTCGTACCGGCTCGCATTATAACTGCCAAGGGCAGCTCTCACAGTAGGACTGTTGTCACTGGTGCTGGTGAGTGTAATGCCTATGGGTTTGTAGAGGCGGAGAGCGCGTTTTAGGGCATTATGAAGATATTTCGCTGTGAATACCTCGATTATAGCCATATATATTTGTTGCTACCTCGAGCAGAAGAAGAACAATAGCATTGGCCAGCTGGAGCATGAGATAGAGGACCAGGGGCAGTTAAATTTAATATTTTCCTTGAGTGTGTATATGGCAAACCGGAGCCGCAAGATGACTAGATGGACCACCGCGCTTTCAAGACGAAGAATGTGCCCCTCATCAATGTAGCTGCCATCGAAGAAGCTGTGTCTGCCATTGCCAAGTTATGCCAGGAGGAGGACGAATACATGGGGACGGAAAGTGGCTGGACCCCCACCTCTGTGAACAAACTTCAGCTGCACGTCAACCAGCTCGACCAGCTGAGAGCGTCCTCCTTCATCGCCCTGCCTGCGAGCATTGAAGCTAAACATTCGATTGTTAACCCGCAAAACACGAACCAGCAGTGCTTTAAATGGGCGATCCTGGTATGCTTTGTACAGGGTGGGAATCCTAGGTGTGTCAACCAGCATAACATCGACATGGAGATGTGCTTCGACTTTAGTAAAATAGAGTTCCCCACCCCTCTACGGCAAAAAGCTACATTTGAGAGGTCCAATCCAGGGTCATTGTAAACATCTACACACTCGAAGAAAATACTAAGTAAGTGCCAATACGGGTGACAAAGGAAGAACTGGCCCAGCATTTCAACTTGCTGCTACTCTCAACAGTGGAGATCCGGAACTCTCATTATTGCTTCATTGGAGATATCTCCAGTCTGGTATGCTCCCAGGGGATGTCACACAATTGATTATGTAAATATGTGTAAACGATGCCTCAAGGCATATGATGATCGACCATGTGTGCCGGGGCTGACAGGTGCTGAGACTATGGCTGAACACAGGAGGTACTGAAATGAACACACAATAGTTCGTGCCGACATGTCACAGCCAGAGAAAGACGGCAAGCCTCCTGTGCTCAAGTTTCAGAATTACCAGAATGGTGATAAGGTACCTCTAGTCGTGTATGCAGACTTGGAGGTAATGCTGGTGCCTGTCCGGACATTGCAGCTGGACCCAGACTCGTCCTACGCCTATAGGCACAGGCCCTACAGATATGGCATCTACATCAAGGTGGATGACGACCAAATACCAGCCTCCAAGACGACCAGCCTACCCCATGTGTAATATGTTACACCGGCGAAGGAGCGTCGAGGCAGTTCATGGAATAAGTCGTGAGGATTTGTAATCTGGTGAAAGACATATATCCAGTCCGAGCCTATGTGTACACTAACATCTAGCAAATGGACTGGCTATATGCTAGCCTCTACCTGCTGCTATTGTTCCGGTCTCTTTACCAGCACAAATCATAAGGTTAACGACCATGATCATTTCACAGGTAACTTTATCAGGGTGGAGTGTAATAACTGCAACAGGCTTCACTGTCTCCCCCAGAGACTGCCAATCCTCTTCCATAACTAGATGTACGATGCCAATTTTATTATTAAGCAGCTTGGCTATGATACCTAGGACATATTTATTATTCAGCATACAGAAGAAAAGCTTCTGTATGCCTTCAGTAAAAGTTCGGGCGACAAATTTACCATTAAGTTTATTGATACTTTTCGATTTATGTCTGCCAGCCTCACAACACTCGCACAGAATCTACCATCCGACGAATTCAAGATGTCGACCATATTTTTAACCACCGAACAAGCTCGAGTTGGTGACCCGCAAATGAGTGTTCCCCTACAATTTTGTCGTCTGGTGGGGAAGCTCGCTGAGTCACGATTGCCAACCATCGATGCCTTTTTCAACCAGCTCACCGGCTGCAACATTAGTGTGGCGAAATACCAACATGCTCAAAGGGTCTGGACGGTGTTCGGCGGCCGCACTCTCCCGGAATACGCAGAGCTGTATCTGAAGACTGACATCTTGATTCTGTGCGACGTCTTCGAGAATTTCTGGGGGCTCTGTCTTAACACATACAGACTTGATTGTGTCCATTATATGAGTGCTCCCGGATTCTCGTTCGATGTGATGTTGCGCAAGACACAGGTGGAGTTGGAGCTTCTTGCCGACTACGATGTCCACCTGTTCATTGAGGCTTGTATCCGGGGAGGGTGGCCCAGTGCATCAAATGCCATGTGGTGGTGAGCGAGAAGAATCTTCCTGCCACCTATGATGCCAGCAGGCCATCTACCTACCTCCAGTATGTTGATGGAAATAATTTATATGAATGGGCAACATCCCTACTGCTACCATATCGTGGTTTTGAATGTACCTGCATGGACATTGACGTCATGTCCGTGCCAGATGACGGACATATCGGCTACATACTAGATATAGAGTACCCTACTTCTCTTCACGGGGAATATAGAGATCTGCCGTTCCTGCCAGTGAACGAGTGTCCCCTGGGGTCCAAACAACCGAAACTCATGACCACCCTGGAGACGAAGACACATTATATCTTACATTATGTGAACCTTGTGCAGGCATTGGGTCATGGGTTGAGGGTGAAGGTAATATGGCATGTCCTTCGATTCCACCAGATGGCGTGGCTAAAGCCGTATATTGACATTAATACGATGAAACGCCAGGCAGCCACGAATACCTTCGCGGACTTATTCACGTTAATGAATAATGCTACGTATGGCAAGCTTATGGGAAATAAGCGTTTTACTCCAGCTTATGGAACTCGTATGTAGACAATTTTGGGCGAAGAAGTAAATTGCGATACCATCGTTCAAATGTAGGACCATTTACAACGAGTCATTATTCCTCGTAAAGTTAGACCACAAGAACATTACATTTGATAAGCCCACATATGCTGGCTTTGCCGTACTTGACCTGTCAAAGAATCTCATGTACGGCTTCTACTAGGATGTGATGAAGGCACGGTATGGCTGTGATGTGAGCCTGGTCTATACCGACATGGATTCCTTTGTCATAGAGATCGCCTGCCCCGACTTCTACAGCAACCTCTCCTCAGACCCAACACTTATGTCGGAGTTCGACACCAGTGCCTACCCTCCCACTCATCCCTGCTACTCACAAGTCAACGCCAAAGTGATTGGTAAATTTAAGGATGAGTGAAGGGGTAATGATATGGTCGAGTTTGTCAGGTTGAGGGCGAAGCTGTACAGATATCAATTTCACGATAAGGTAGTGAAGTGCGCGAAAGGGATACAAAAGAGTGTTGTTCAGAATACTATAACACTTTAAGATTATCGATGTATCCTTTTGTCACAGCTTGTCATGATAGTACAGGTCAGTAGCATTAGGTCGTACTATCAAGAATTATATACATTATGTACCAACAAGTTGGCTCTTTCGTGGATGGACGAGGAGCAGAAGATCATTTGTTTATCATACCTAATAAAAAAAAAGCTCTGGGGCAGGCGCATATCATTATATATGTGTTTCTCCCAGGGGAAATTTTTTCCAGAAGTGTACTAGAGCATGTGCAAGAGTCGTATTCCTCTTGTCAGGTATATTGTTGAGGGTTGGTAGCCACATGTCACATTTAGCAAACTCTATCACATGCAAGAGCCATTTATTCTTCTTGCCAGGTATGCTGTCTGGTAGCATGCTGTAGCTCATGCAAGAGGCATTCTTATCTTGTCAGGTATGTTACCAGTATGTCCTGTCATATATATATTACAGTATACTAGAGCACACACAAGAGTCAAATTCATCTTCTCAGGTATACTGTTGTTCCGTGCTTTCTGTCCCAGCATACTGTAGCACATGCAAGAGCCATATTCTTCTTGCCAGGTATGCTGGCTCTCTTCCTTACTCTTCCCTTTGCTGTGACCTGTCTGTGCATTATTTTGTCCGCTTTGTTTTTTTAGGTGGGTTGACTTTCATTTGCAGCATTGTAAGCAGCCTGTACAATATATATGCAACGTTTCCAAGGAATCACTGGTGACCTCACAAGCAAAGTGTACTGCCCGGTCCCAAGTACAGGAGCCGTCCACATGGTCATACCATATGGATGGTGAGTGCGAGGGCAATGCTGCTGCTGCGAGGTGCAGGTAAGTGTGTGTGTGTGTGTGTGTGTGAAGTACGGGACCTCGCCTTCGGGGGGTGTCGTCTCGGGGACTGGAGGGGAGTGGGTTAGTGCATAGGTAGGTATTAGATAATAGTAGCATTTAGCAGCAGCACACAGAGAAAACTTCGCCGGGGCATCGTGGCAGGGACGACTCAGAGAAAGTTATCTCGCAGGGACAAGTCGTCGTCACAGTTTCGTGACGGGGACATCAGAATGCACGTTCATGTCGTAGGGTACTAGCTCACAACATGGATGCCACCTGTACTGGCTAGGTATTTGGGGAGACTCGGAGATCACCCCCTCGCTTGGAATGCGAGAGCATTAGGTAGGGTACAGTCGGGGCGTCGTCACAGGGACGCCTCTCGCTTGGAATGCAAGAGCATGTCGTAGGATACTGCTAGACAAAATATATGCCATCGATACTGGCTGGCAAAATGGCCGCCTTCAGTACTGGTTGACAAAATGGATGCTATCGGTACTGGCTGCCAGCATGGCTGCCATCGATACTGGCTCTGGGCATTTGGGACGACAACCACCCTCGCTTGGAATGCAAGAGCATGAAATAGGGACCAGTCGGGGCGTCGTTGCGGGGATGACTCTCACTTGGAATGCAAGAGCGTGAAGTAGGACCAGTCGGGGTGTCGTCGCGGGGATGACCCTCACTTGGAATGCAAAAGCATAAAGTTGGTACTGGCTGACAAAATGGCCATGTGAGCTTTACCTTTGGTACTAGCTGACAAAATGGACTCTGTCGAGAAAGAATGCAAGATCATGAGGTTTTGACTTGTGGCATCATTAAAGATATCCGGCGCTCATCCCCTCATCATCCGCTTCACGCCCCTGTTTTAAAATTCCCCTTTTTTAACTAAATTGTGTTTGGTCTTTGTAATTACATTTTATATCATATTTCTACTATATCCTATTAAAGTTTTGTTTTTCGCCACGATAGATGACACTTTAGCTTCTCTTTCTTGCTTAAGTATGTAAAATTTTCCTCTTATAATATTATATTTACTTAATGTCTCAGGTGAACATTACATTCTGTTTTTCATGAATGTAATTTCTAAAAGGTTAAAATGGAACACTAATTCATTTGAGGATTGTAGTCAATAAAGTATTCGTTACCACATCATGGCCATGTGATTATTTCGAATCCACAATGCAGTAGGAATCGTCCAGTCGCGTGATTATCTTTGGCGATGAATACGCCTTCTTTCTTTTTCCAGCAAGCTACGATGATGTAATATCATGCTTTATTGAATAAACTTTGATCCGACTAAATTGTGTCGTAGTACTTGCATCACCGTCTGGGGTGAGTTTGTTTGTTTTTTATATTGTTTTATGCGTGAATCGCATGTTAGTATTCCCTTTCTTTCTAATTTTGGCGGATAATTTTACTTTACAGTGCAGTCCACCACCTATGGCTTGAGTGACAAGGTCATCATCATGCTACTAGAATTGTTTTGGTGATATCCAGTCCAGCCTCATGGCAATGGCGTTTCGCAACGTCTGCTGATCTGCTATATGCATGTCTACTTTCAGAGAAGCGTATTTTTAATTATTAACCTTTTGTTTAATGCTGATTTCCCTAAATTAACTTTCTACATAATAACACATGAAAAACGAACTTTCGGCTAGCAGTTTCCTACAAAATAATAATAAAACAGACATATTAAATTAAAATCTCTTTTTCAAATCAAAATTTAAAAAATTAACTTTAAAAATAGTTTTTCATAAATGAAGACTTGTGCTGGTACTTAGAATACCTTTACAGTTTTTTTCTTTTAATTGGTGTACTCTTCCCCACAATACTCAAGTTTTAATATTTAATATTTTATTCGTTCTATGCCAGATTGGTAGTCCATGTCAAACTTCCTGGTAAAATACTCATTCAAGGTAGGCGAGGATTATTATGCACCGTATTTATTACTCCGAATTAATGTTATATTCATTTCACATTTTACCTTGAGTGTTTCATTTGTTAGTGGTATTAACCACATGTAAAATCACAACAAAAAAGAATAACTGAAATATTTTGGAAGTTTAGAATTTTACTTATTTTTTAAAAATTAGAAAATGGGAAATAACTATTGGGCCGTAGCTTATTGTGTCTTTTTTTTTAAGAGGGTTTAACTAATCGCGTAATTCAGTTCTCGTGCATCCTTATGAGCGCTTTCTGGGAATAGGCTTGAGATCGCTTGAATTGTTTACCCGTNAGAATTTTACTTATTTTTTAAAAATTAGAAAATGGGAAATAACTATTGGGCCGTAGCTTATTGTGTCTTTTTTTTTTAAGAGGGTTTAACTAATCGCGTAATTCAGTTCTCGTGCATCCTTATGAGCGCTTTCTGGGAATAGGCTTGAGATCGCTTGAATTGTTTACCCCTTTTCTAGAGCTTATGATTCACATCCCAGTCCTGCGACCAGCAGGTGGTTTAATTTTTTAGTAGCATTTGGCATAGTTTTCTGCTCGTTTGGTCATGTTCATGTTTAACACTTTCGTTCCCCTCTCAAACCAGCTACCCAAGACGCTGACAATAGCTTAAGTGTAGCAAGTTTTTTCATAGGGTAAAGGTTTGTGTTGTGTCCTAGGTCAATTTGTTGTTGTTTGGCCATTCATTTACTAGGTTTGTTGTGTTAACTTTTAATCATGCCAGCCACTATTGCGCATCAGTTTCTTTCGAAAAACGAAGTCTTGTATGAGATTAAATTCTTGGTTATGCAGCCAGCTGATGAAACTGTGGCCGAACTGCGTAAGTTACTGCGCACTGCCCTTCAGGCGGATAAAATTTATAATGTGCAATTTTAACTGATGTGGACATAAATTATGTATGTATATGAGTTATGTGCATAAAGTTTGTTTAGTTTTATTGAACTTGGTGTTCCAAAAATTTATTGAATATTTTTCGTGACCATATTTTAGACACTCAAGTTGCTTCTGAGGAAAATGTCTTATAAAGGTCAAAATTTTCTCTGTCACTGTTAGTAAAGCCGAAAGAAATTTGCAGGTGGTCATTACCACCTAGTATTAAACTGTATATCCGTGTCTAGCAGAACAAGTGACTAATTTTTCCATAGCTGAACCATTCACCGCAGGTCTCCAAAACCCTTTACCTACCATCCCTAACCTGGTCAGTTATCCTACGTCCTGTGTAGTAAATACTTCCACTACTACTGTTGCTGGTACTTTATGAGCAGTTTTGTCTAGTGCTCAGTTGTTTGATCCTAAGCTTAATTCTCTATTTATCCCCCAAGTAAATATGTCAACAGCTGTGCATGCCCGGTGCCTTCTTCTGTTTTTGGGTAGATTCCACAGCCCCTTGAGCGCATGTGGAAAGAATTTCCTGCCAGTGATGATTTGCAGGTCACAAAATGTTTTGAGTATATTAAAATAATTATCAGATTTCACCAGAGTAACACTATACCTAAATTGCAGTTTTTAGAGGTTATTTGCCATAGTCTGTTTTATGACTTTCGATCAGTACCACGAATATATCTTGAATTTGTTTGTTAGTTCGCGCCTTTTAACTGAATAGTGTTTAAAACAATACATCTGGTAAAAATATCCAGATGAACTACTTACTCTCTATATAAATAGCATAAAGGAAGCTGGTCTTTTTTTGGGACTAGGCCTCCCAGAAAGGATGTTATAGAGAATATCTTGGAAGGACTTGCCCCCCATGAGCGGACTCGTTTAGTGTTTCTTGAGAAACGAAATAATTTTGCTGGATTGATAAGATGTGTATATACTCTACGAACATACGTTGTGTTTATCAAAGGCGTGAAATGCCTCCTCTACTATTTTAACCCACCCAAATATCATAAACGCTTATCTGAAAAAACTAACACACATTCTGTTCATGGTAAATCAAATCGTAAGGAGCAGTCTGACACTACTTAAAATGTCAAAGAAACTAATTCCAAAAAAGTACAATTTACTGAAATTCAGCCACACAAGAGGCCAATATTTAATTTTTGTAGGATGGTAGGACTACTGCTGCCTGCTGTTGGCAATTAAAAAATGCTGATCATGAGGAGAATAAGTGAGCAGTAATCGTCGTTTTGGCTTCTATCACAAGGATGCACTGTATAATGCTCACATGCAACGATCTGTGGCGATAAGTTGTTTATTTCAACTATTATTTGCTCCACTTGAGTGCCCTAGCTATTCAGATCATTTCGCAGTTTGTGGCGTCCACTTTCCCGATGTTGTGGCACTTCAAAGACGTAGCACTTCACGTGTTGAAGTGGTTTTGGGTCCTCTGTTTATTAATACACTGGTTGGTTCAGGTGATACATGTAGTATCACTACATGTGTATTGTTTAAGGAACTTAAGAATTTAAAATTGATAAGGTAGGTAGAAGGAAATAATGTTTAATGTTACACAGCCTATTTCTTGCTGTGCTACAGTAAAAATAAGGATTGCTCAAATTACTTCGATTGTTATATGTCTTGCGGCAGATAATTTGAGCCAATATTATATATTAGGGGCCTTTTGGTTTAGCCGCAGTGGCACAAGTTATCTCCAGATTACTGGACATGATATAAAATTCTAATTTGTGTACAATTATTGGGATGACCAAGTTTATTTTTTGACAGTTTCGACCAAAACCTTAAATATTTAAAATAAGGACCATCCAGACTGGAAAAGTGGGTTTGACTGTCAAATCAGCCATTTGAATTTCCTGCCCTAGAAATTTTTTTCATTGGTCATGAGATTTCCTCTCATGGCATAGCAAATGACCCTGGAAGGACAAGAAGTATTCGACATTTCCCATGGCCTAAGGATGTTAAGGGCATTGCGAAATTCGTCGGTATGGTCCAATTTTTTCTGGAAAATTCATACCCAAGCTTACTGAAAAGGCTGCACCTTTAAATCAACCACGAAAGAAGTCTGCTAAATTTGAATGGGGTCCTAAACAGCAAAATGCTTTCGATACCTTGAAGCATGACTAAATATATCCTCCTCTGCTTTGTATGGCAGATTTTACAAAACAGTTTATATTGCGAACCGACGCCTTTTGACAGGCTATAGGAGCAGTTCTTGTGCGGGTAATTGATAGTGTGTGTTATACTATTGATTTTGCATTACTAATTCTAACTCTTCAGGAATGAAAGTCGTCGACGCTCTACAAACTAAAGTATTTGACAGTGGTTTTTGGGATTGTAAAGTACCGCAGTATCTCGAGCATGCCGTATTTATTTTGGAGATGTAAAGTCAAGCTATGTCATGGCTTTTAGCTGACTCTCTGCAGTTGGGTGAGACAGACTATTGGGTAATGCGAATTGTATATCTAAAGTTTAAGGTTCAATGTATAAGGGGGCACATGTTGTTGACGATGGAGTCTCATGTATATTTTAAAGAACAAATTCATGCGATGCATTTGAAACATTTCCTAATTGNTTTAGCTGACTCTCTGCAGTTGGGTGAGACAGACTATTGGGTAATGCGAATTGTATATCTAAAGTTTAAGGTTCAAAGTATAAGGGGGCACATGTTGTTGACGATGGAGTCTCATGCATATTTTAAAGAACAAATTCATGCGAGGCATTTGAAACATTTCCTAATCGTACCCTTTTGATGGAATTCCCATTAGACTTTGAAAAAATTAAAAGTAATCAAGAACAAGATCCAGAGCTGAAACTGGCTCTACAAAATTTAAACTCAGGTTTTGAACAAAAGCCATATTTTTGGTCCAAAGGATGGACTCCTTTGGACAAAAATATGGCTTTATATTATAAAAACCTGGGATAGCCGGAAATTTGTTGTCTTGCCTAGTAATTTGAGTGCTATAGTATTTGAATATTTTCATTCTTCACCAGTAGGTGGACACTTTGGCACCTGAAAAACTATCGAGACAGTCAGAATTTTTTTTTATTTTGAAGAGTATGAATAACAAGATTGCTGATAGGTTCAAAATGTGTCAGTTGGGTACTATTAGCAAACCTGCTCAGAACACAGTTGGGATATTTTGGCTTCCGAAGTGGCTTTAAAGCCAATGCAGAAATTGTTTAATGATTTTGTGGGACCGATGGTTACGAATAAGTCTGGTAGCAACATGCTGTTAGTATGTATTGAATCATTTTCCAAATCTGTTTCGTTGAAGCCCCTAAGGCAAACTTTTTCCCTCTCCACAATACATGCCCTTCAGGCTCATGTTCTTCAAAATTGTAATGTGCTATCTGACTATGGTTCAAAGTTCACTTCCAAATTTTTAAGGCATAAAAGGTTATTTTTATTTTGGATCAAGTACACCACTCTGTCACAAAATTACCCTCCAGATTCGAGTGTGGATCATTTTCACAGTCATTTATTCAGCTTTGATTGTTTTCAATGCGAAGGATCAGACTAACTAGAACCGAAACATACCTTGGGTCCAGACAGCCTCCAACTATGCTTGACATGAAACCCATAACTATTTCTATAACGTATTTCTGTCCAGCCACCGGAAATTAAGTGTCTTGCTTCCTGATGATGTTGGAAAAACAGAGAAGTTTGGACATTTGCCCTTAGGAATTTAAAGNGGAAATTAAGTGTCTTGCTTCCTGATGATGTTGGAAAAACAGAGAAGTTTGGACATTTGCCCTTAGGAATTTAAATGTTTCTCATGAGCAGACCAGAGTAAGATATAAAGCAAAATGTAAATAAAACCATTTAAAGGCTTGAGATTTAGACTTGTTAAAAACTCACCTCACTTTAAAGTGGTGGGAAAAAAGGTTGTGAAATTGCTATTGTGTGTGGCCTCTCTGAACCGGATGCAACGGTTTTTAACCTCTGTGGCAGCCCATCAGGCTGNGTGAAATTGCTATTGTGTGTGGCCTCTCTGAACCGGATGCAACGGTTTTTAACCTCTGTGGCAGCCCATCAGGCTGATCCTGAAACAAATGTTTGTGTAATACATGCGCACATCTTCCACTTGGAGAAATTTTATCCCACACTTTCGACATAGTCGTCCCTCACAGTGTGAGTATACCTGCAGGCCCTAACTGTGATGTTTGACCATTCATTGTTTTAGGAATGTTCGCCATTCCTGAAACAGGAGCTTGTGTAATGTGTGTGCACATTAACCACTTGAAGAAATTTTTTCCTTAGCTTTTAACATAGTCATTTTTCACAGTGTGAGTGTACCTGCAGGTCTTAACTGTGTTGTTTGACCATTTATTGTTTTGGAATGTTCGCCATTTACTCTCACTATTTTCATTGTGGCTTTGTTTGCCCTGACTCAGTGTTGGCAGTGGACAGAGCTCTACTCGCCAGAGTATTCGAAGTGTCATCTTGTTTCTTGCTTTTGAATAGGTATTTATGCAAAGAAAATTCTGTCGTATTTTAATTAATTTGCATTATTGCGTGAATTATAAATTATATGGTTTAGGTATAAAACATTATAATGGTGTGTGAATAATAACTCGTTCCTTCCGAAATAAATTCTTATTTCAGATTTTGGAGATATCTAGTTTAGGTGCAATTTGTTAATTAGTTTATTTTTGGAATTGTGTTATTGTTTGCCAGGTATTTGCTTATAACATTTCGTTTGGTTTGTTCTTTTAGACCGCCCTTGCGTGTTTCAGTGTGTTCTGCCCATTCTTGGAAGTGTTCCGACCTTATGGAATTTGACCATGTTCCTGTTTTTCTTTATCTACACCGTCACCACCCTGTCCTGTTCAGTGGTCACTGTCACAAGTTTCCAGTATAGCGCTATATTTTAAAAGGTTTGCGATGCTTTGCTTTCGAACAACTACTCCATTGTGCTAAACTTGAATGTGTTGGAACTGCAAGAATAATCTAGTGAACTTGATACATTAATCAAATCTTTTATTGAAAAGCATGATAATGAAACGAAAATTCCTACTGAAAATGTTACTTTTAACCAGAACTCTCAGTTTTGTCACAACTGAAGCAAACTGCTTCAGTTTTCAGATCTGTGATTACAATATTAACCTTTTTGATTCCTTCTGGAATTTAAAATATTGGCAGAAAAATCCTTAAAACCTAATTTGTGACCATTGCCAGTAATGCCCTAAAATTTCTGGAGAAACGACTAAATTGGTTTTCGGATGTACAAAGGGATGTTTCCACTAATCTATAAAATCATTTTCCCCCCTTAGCAATTTTGGTTATCGTGTATTGAATTATACGAAAAATATACAAGAATTGGCATCTTATTGTTTGAAACATTGCAATAAATTTTATCATCCTTGCAAGTGTTCAGAATTGCTATCAATACTATGTTATTACCTGTCAGTGAAGCTCTTTCTGACACAAGACTGGAATAATTTAACTTGAAACATGCATTTTAAACCAGTGTTCATGGCAAATTGAGTTCCACCTTAATAAGCGCTGCCTCATTTATTAGTGTCATAAGCAAAATCCAACATTTGATAACTTTTCATTTGGACATGATTGCTACTGTCAAACCTGAAAATCTTTATATGTTTTATGGCCTTAGTTATGTACAAACTGTTATTTATATTGGATCACTTAAAAATGTCATTAATATACCATTAGCCAATAACTATAGCATTTTAGTACTTTCCCTGTTTATTTCCTGCTNTCACTTAAAAATGTCATTAATATACCATTAGCCAATAACTATAGCATTTTAGTACTTTCCCTGTTTATTTCCTGCTTCCTAAACTAAATCTTATTTATATCTTTTGCTTCACCTTAATGAAATCCTGGTGGTTAGTACCAACATAAAATTAATTGTAGCTGTGAATTCTAACAGTTTGGTTAAATTTAAAACTCATTTCATCATTCTCTGCCCTTCTACCATCCCTTTATTTAATGCTCGTATCGTNCTGCCCTTCTACCATCCCTTTATTTAATGCTCGTATCATGAGCTGTAAATTCAACCGAATATTGAGCAGACTATATCTGAATTTCTGTAATAAATATTTTGTGTGTCTCTAACTTATATTATTTCTAAAAACCTGTTCACTTTGTATGTTTGCTAATGAGTTTCTTTTTGAAGAATTTTGCTTTTGCAGATTTATTGTTGACACTTTGTCTCATTTTACTACTTCTTTGAATGGGAGGGAATCAATTAACAATGCTAGCCACTATGTAATTGTCAGTCCTTTCTTCACAACCTTTGGTTCAGTTAATGCAGCCATCCATATGAACCTGTATTTTCTAATGCTACCCATTCCAAAATTCTAATTTTTCTAATATTTCACTCACAGTTAAAGTAGATTAATAGGAATGTCTTTTTATCGTGTACCTTCGGTGAGAGTTCTTCGGGAACCATCCTCATGTGTGGTTTGGTTTGCGGGAGGGTGTGTTGTGTCCTTTAATTTTACGGCACTTGCCCGCTTAAAATTTTAATTCGCTTTCCAACAAATTACAGCTAAGCACCGCCGATTTTCCTTGTTCCAATGCTAATTATCAGTAACTTCTTTAAATTGCCAACTACTGTTGCCGTAAATCTTAAAATGTGTGCTTTATAGTATTTTACGTTGTTTATGTTTGGTCTTTGTAATCACATTTTATATCATGTTTCTACTATAGCATCTTCAAGTGTTGATTTTGCGCCACGACAGTTGGCACTTCAGCTTCTGTTTCTAACTTAAAACAATGTTATAATTTTATTTCACATTTTCATATTTACTTGATTTTGCCTAAGGTGAATATTTATTTCTACATTTGGTGGAAATCGGTTAATTGGTTCCAGAGAGAGAAATTAATTTTCTAATTTGGTGTTTTGGTACAAAATTGCTTAAAAAGAGATTATGTATACACTGCTTATAATATATACTGCCGAGTAATTAATTTTAAAATGTTTTAACAGAAATGAAAAACTTAACTAAATTATTTATATGGCAGCCATTTGAGAATCAGTACCTGATCCCCTAAAAGTATGTATGTTTGCATGGACTTTTGTAGGAATACTGGTGAACGAAATTTTGTGGTAATTAGTTGAATGGATTTGGAAACATGGTAAAATGTTCCATTTTCTCACCTGGCAATGTTTTACAAATAGGCCAGCAAAAGATTTTTTCTGTATGCATAATTTATACTGCTAATGAATAAAGTAAGCTTACGGCATTTATTTGAATTCATATCGATAATTTAATAGATATAAAAAACTTTTCTAAATTATTTGGACTAAGGCCATTTCAAAAAAGCCTGTCCCACATAAAACTGGCAAGTGTACATGCTACATCATACCACTTCTTGCATGTAAAATTTAGTGGCAATCAGATTATTTGTCCCCAAGATATAGCATAAAACGTAAATTTATTTCATATGACGATCTTAAAATATGGCTAACAAAAAGGTTATGTATTAGCACATTTGATGATTGACATAGACACTGATTGACTAATTTCGGTTGAATTTATTAGGGTCATGTGCCGTACTTCGGAAAACTTTTTATGTGGCTATTATTTTGCAAAATATATGACTTACCCTTTAATCATGTAAATTTAGATGGACGACATACACCTTGTCGCATGAATTTGGTGATATTTATATAAATATTTACCGAGATAGGATATAAATTCTTAATTTTGCATGTGGTGATATCTTTATAATGATAGAGAAAATTGTTTATGTATTAGCTCATTTGATTTTTTTTCAAAGATACTGCCAGTAAACAAAGTTATTTTATAATTTGTTGTATAGTTGAGTATAAATAGGATACTAAAGTAACATGTTAATAAAAGTGCCATCCTGTAAATAATTGCCTTGCCCATTTAAATAATATAAATTATTATGGCCTACCATAGTACAACTTCTTCGCCAAGTTTGGTAGGAATCTGTTGATTGTTACCCGTGATGTCGTAAAAATGGTATAATTTCATGTGAGGTTTCGTAACACAAAGGTGGAGAAATTAGGCTCTGTAAAGACATGTTTGATGGTTGTAATAGATATCGCCAGAATACAAGGTTAAATTATATTTTGTTTCGTTGTTTCGTAGATATAACATACTTACCTAAAATGTTTGCATAACCACCATTTTGAAAATAATTATTGCCTGACCCACTCAAAACATATCATGTTTGATGCCCTGCCACACCGCTAGATGTTCGCCAAATTGTATAGGAAAATGTTTGGTTTTCCAAATAAATAAAATAACATTTTTATTTTTAATGTGATGATCTCTTACAAAATGGCTGAAAAAGATACTTTGTCAAGACTAATTTGATAGTTGTACTATATACTGCCAGCATAAAAAGAAAATTTGGAATTTATTATATGGTTTTAATTATGTAGCCTACTAAGCTACAATAGCTGTATTGCCACCATTTAAAAATAAATGTATCTTTNATTATATGGTTTTAATTATGTAGCCTACTAAGCTACAATAGCTGTATTGCCACCATTTAAAAATAAATGTATCTTACTCTTAAACACACCAGTTTATATCACCTGCCGTAGAACTACATGTTTGCCAAATTTGGCAGGAATCAGTTAATCGTTTCACGAGATATGACATAAAGACTTAATTTCCTGATGTAATGCTATCTTATAAAATGGCGGGCTAAAGCAACTATTTGTTGGCGTATGTAATACTTGTAATATTCTTTNTGATGTAATGCTATCTTATAAAATGGCGGGCTAAAGCAACTATTTGTTGGCGTATGTAATACTTGTAATATTCTTTCATCATACACAATTTAGCCGAAATTGGCTTAACAGTGTCTTATAAATATCAAATAAACCTAAAAGATTTTAATGGTCGCCATTTTGAAAATATACTCCTTATTGATTTAAGGCGCATATGTTTACATGTATTTCAGTAGTATTTTTACGTGCCAAGTTCCGCGAGAATAGGTCCAGTAGTTTTCGAGATATAACAAGATATAATTTATGTACGGATATATTCCAAATGACAGGAGTTAGTCGGTAGGAGTCAGTCTGCGGGAGTCTGACAACAGGAGTCAGTCGTCAGGAGTCAGTCTTCGGGAGTCAGTCGGCAGGAGTAAAGTGTATGAATTCATGTACGCTTGAAGACTATGCAAACCACTGACGATGTGAATTCGAGAATTTCATGTACGACTACATGCATGCCTTCAAAAACTGCTAAAAAATAATATGGAAAACAATGCTGTTAATGTGCTGAGACCTTCGGTAAAAGTTAAAATGCGCGGTGACATGAGAAGAGCGATTGTTTGAAGAACTCGTTTCATGCGATCCTTAACTGCTATAAATTTTTCAGACAGTTCATGTGACATGATAACTTAAATAAAAATATCTATGCCGATAAATGTAGTGTTATATCGCCCACTGAGGAACAGAAATCGTTACCTCCTGTTAATATACTACATAATAAGTTCGCAGACGACAAGAGAATTCGTATGATGAAACATTACGGCAATGTCCACATGTAGTTTATGCAAGGAGATACATTGAAGGAACACATCAAGATCTGTAAGGGTTCTTCTACTGGGAGCTAGCAAGTGATTTCGTAAATTCCTCACTGCAACGAAGAGTACTGATTCTACAGACAATTATGACGAGACAGTTTGCTTATGACGGAATGAGAGACCTACGATGCGAGGTAGGGTCGGTTTGTGCAGAATGTACACTTGCAAGTATTTAGCGTTGAATAGATGAACTTCAAAATAAACGCAATAAGCTCTCAATACTGAAGACCATACAACTTCTGCTGGAAAGAAAAGTGCATTTAATATAGAATAGAAAACAGGGGATGAAGTTGACCATGAAGACAGCACTGATGAAAATGCTATGGCGAGTATTTAATGAGTTAGTGGCTCTACCCTGCCATCTTTGCGAGAATCGAACCCTCAGTGTCACACACATCCAACATGTTTTATTTTTTTTGCTTTAAGATTGTAATTTATTTCCCTCCATGTTTTACTTATTTTTTTTTTTTTGNTCCAACATGTTTTATTTTTTTTGCTTTAAGATTGTAATTTATTTCCCTCCATGTTTTACTTATTTTTTTTTTTTTGCAATTTTTTCGATTTTCCAAGTTTAAGGTCAATGGGGTCGATGTCACCAACAACTAACATGTAATGTGTTCGTCGATTTTTACAAGTACTTCTTCGATTATTTGCATTATTGTCGATTTTTCGTGTTCAAGGTCATTTGGCCTAAGGTCATGCNTCCAACATGTTTTATTTTTTTTGCTTTAAGATTGTAATTTATTTCCCTCCATGTTTTACTTATTTTTTTTTTTTTTTTTTGCAATTTTTTCGATTTTCCAAGTTTAAGGTCAATGGGGTCGATGTCACCAACAACTAACATGTAATGTGTTCGTCGAGTTTTACAAGTACTTCTTCGATTATTTGCATTATTGTCGATTTTTCGTGTTCAAGGTCATTTGGCCTAAGGCCATGCATGGCCACTGGTATCCAACATGAGTGTCGGAGTCAGTAGTGTAATATTTTCTACAACTTTTATTAGTTTTGTTTAGATTTTGAAAAAACATTTCTCGATGTTTCGTTTTAAAGGTAATTGGATTTAAGATCAAGGTCACCAGCATTTAACATGGATGTTGGAGTCAGTTACGTAATATCTTCTTAATTTTATTAGTTTTGTTTAAATTTTTGACCATTTTTTCTCGATTTTTATTTTCAAGGCCATTGGGGTCAAAATCACAACTTTCCAACATTGGTGTCGGAGTCAGTGACGTAATATTTCCCTGAACTTTTTGGAGTTTCTTTCAATTTTTACAATTTTATCTCAATTTTTTCGAGTTCACGTTTATTGGGTTCACTGTCGATGTCGTCAACAACCAACATGGTAGCCGGAGTCATCGATGTAAGTTTTTTTCGATTTAAAGAATACATTTTTCCTTTTTTTTTTTTGCGATTTTTCTCGGTATTTTTATGATTGGGAGGTGGGTAGGTAGGGGTATGAGTTGATGGTTATGGTGAGGGGGTCGATCATGGGAAGGGTGGGGTAGCAATATATGTTCCTCGATTTTTTAAATCAAATTTTCGATTTTTTTCTTCACATTATTCTCGAATTTTTGTGACTGTGGAGGATGTGGATGGGGGAGGGGAGTGTTAGGGTAATGGAGTGACGGTGATGTTAATGGTACATGTTCTTCGATTTTTAAATTCAATTTTTCCTTTTTTTTTTTTAAGATTTTTCTCTACTTTTTATTAATTTTATAAATCTTTTTAATTTGTTATAATAATTGCCCGGTGGTGGGGGAGGTTAAGGAAGGGGCGGTTAAGGGAGGTAGTTAAGGGGGGAGGTGAGGGCGAAGAAAGTATTTTAGAGGGAGAGGTGACGATAAGGGGGGTGAGGACATGGTAGGTGCAAGATATCGGTTGGGGGATGTGTCCACGTCCGCTGATCCTCTCCGATTCACCTGACCTGGCTCGGAACCTCGAATTCTCCTTTACTGATCTCAGGATTAAGTGTCTCATTTAGCAAAAAACGTCGAATCCTTTTGCTCGTCTGAGGACATTTTGGCTCTTGCTTCGAGAAGCTTCGATACTGCTTTCCTCATTTTCCCTTATTTTTCGAAATTTTTTGCTGTAAAAAGTGATTTTTGTGTAAAAAAAATTAATTTTGTCGCTTACATAGCCGTTCCATGACACGACAACCTGTGACGTCATCAAAGGCGAGTAATCCGAAAAACTGATGCCATGATGCCTGTGCCTAAGTCTGACTAATATTTCTAGTAGTAACAATATCACATTAAAAAAAGGCTGGCAAAGTGATATGTGACGTCATCGCAGGCGAGTATTCAGATAATCCGATGCCGTGATGCCTGTGCCATAGTTGGTCACGGACAAACCTATCTACTTGTAACAATATCACATTTAAGAAATGTTAGCAAAGTGATAGTCAACGCGGTATAGTAACACATTATAGTTAATAAACCAGTCTGATAATTGTTAATGCATGCTCTGAAAATGGATTTGTTGAAAATTTACTTTTATTTATTCTTGCAGGCAAAGCTACGAGAGATTATCAGGAGCAGATGAATTCTGTGAACTTCGAAACATGGCTGCTTAATCAGTTATTTCCAAAGATAGCGGAAACATTTGTTTTTATGAACAATGCCTCTTATTTTTTAGTGCAAGAATATAAATCCCTTTTGAAGTACGCAATGAAAAAGGAAAGATCGATAAGTAACACTATTAAATTTTCTCAGTATATGCGAAAACCAGAGCTTTATGATTTAACTGTACAGAACATAAATTATGAAAATTAGATTTGGCATTGGCCAACTTTTATATTTGCGTGGCTACGATGTTCTTAGACTGCCTCCGTATATGTATGATTGTGCGATTCAGTTCTATTGAAATGGACTAACATTTCACATGATCAAATATTTATTTAATTTAAATATTCGAATTCATTTTATTAAACTAAGGAATTACTTCATTTGCCTTTCAATTAATTGCATTTAGCAAGCTTTCAAGTTTCCACGTAAAAATTTATATAAAAATGTTCAATGAAATCAGCATAAAAATACCAACAGTTAATTTTTAGAATTATCAACGACTCATGCATGACACGAAAATAATTGACAAAACCACAACAAATATTGTATTACTATTCATATTATTGTACATTTTTTAAACATGCATTCTTATTTTGTAACAACTATAAATGTGTTTATACAACACTATGATTATAAGATGACTTCAATTAATGTTGTCAGAAAAGCTGTGATCGGCGATTGAAATTTTGGATACAAGAAAATATGGAACAGGTCTTAAAATGAAATCTTGAAGTAAAACGAGATATTCAAGGAATAGAAAGAGAATAACCGCGATTATGACGTTCAATTACGTCATATAGCATTCAATTAATAGAATTCAATAAAAATTGAAGGTAATTAGAAGAAATAATTTGATCGTGTGAAAGGGCCTTAAGTCTAAAGCAAAGGGAATTGTCTGGAAAAGGAATATTACTGCTAGCTTATTCTTCAGAAAAGTAATGAAAGTCACGAAAGAAGTAACTTCTCCGACCACTGTGGAAGACTGGCAAATATACTAAGAAATAGAAGCGGACTATTGGCAAAACAACTATCGTGTGTAAGAGGCTATTGACAATGCTATGACAGGTTACACCGTCAATCCTATAGCTCGAGTGACGCATCTGCGACGACTTTTCCTCTTCATAATTGGTACTAGGTAAGCACTGTTTTCACTCAAGTGATTTCAGATCTGTGCATTCACATTTTTTCTCCTGATAATTTCGATACATCAAAATAAATCGACATGTGGTTTATTCTTTGTAATTTCTTACTTTTGAGGTTTTGTTATGTCGTATTGAATTTACATTTATTGCATCGACCTGGAAAAAAAGTGCAATTAAATAATTCAGATATATTTTGTATGAATACAAGTGTTCCTAGGTTACCTCATAAATAAAAGGTTTTTCTCATAACATGTTAAGGTCATTATCGTAAATATGAGGTAACTTTTGGGCGTTTGATATCAAGGTATTCGAGAGATTTCCGTATATAAGCTACCTGGCGACATATATTTTTATGCGATCAGTGCAGATACTGGAAATATTGAAAATTTAACTTTTCATTAATCTTAAACTTAGAGGACACTATATAAAACTTAAAAAAAAAAATGAAGCATATTCCCTGATAATGACAGTGATTGTGTAGGTAAGAAATGAAAATCCTTTCGCAAACCGATATTTTCAGTATGGGTCGTATGAAGTATACGCAAGGGTAGCGACATTGCAGCTCTTTAATTTGGCAAATAGGCTTAACACAGAAGCAAATGAGTCATACCACAAATAATATTTTCATTCTATAAGTTGGTGTACTTGTCAATGCCGAATTTCATTCTGCCTATCAATGACATTCTATCGAAGACAAAATATTCCACAGACAACATTTAATGATGTTACATTTGATATGAATTAAATAAAATTAATCAACGTGTGAAGTTTACTTACCTCCATTTCGGATGTCTTCGTGTGGCTTTCGCTTCTTCCAGTAATGTCGTCTGACTTCTCTCCATGTGTTCGCGTGATCCTGTTTTTATCTTTCTGCAAGCACTCCCTTTCAAGCCAATATGATGAGTGAGTAAACACCATGGGTAGTTTCTCTTTTGACTTAGCTGTTGTGTACATTGTGCAGCGATTGCGGGAGTCATACAATGACAGTGCTTCACCAATACTCAAACCCAAAGGATCTGGACACAACTCGTTCTTAATCTAAAAAAAATAACAACGATAATCGTCAGATATTGTTTCGGGGATTAATTTATTCCATCATAAAATATCTATAACTATGTACATAAATTTGCAATATAAACGAATGCTTTGAATAATGAATGATGTGTAACATATATAAGAAAGTTTTATGTAATTTGTGAAATATTAAAAAAAAATCTTAGCAATAAACGTGCAATCGTAGGCTTTTTACGGTAAAGTTAGCACTTTTGAAAGCCCTCTTCATTTGGAACAATAGTCAATAAATATATATTATTTTAGTCTTAAATGTTAACTTTCAAGTGCTGCGGAATATAAACACTGTGTTTATCACTTACATGGCAATACCAATTTAAAAATGTGGTTAAAGGATGAAAAATGGCTGAAAGGAAATATTAACTAGGGCCTCAAAAGGGCTCACTTTACCATAAATAGTTATACTACAATA
>NQII01003996.1:85932-102469 GCA_002778355.1 Clitarchus hookeri
AAAAATCGGTCTAGCCGTTTCGGAGGAGTTCAGTGACTAACACTGTGACGGGAGAATTTTATATATTAGATATATATATATATATATATATATATATATATATATATATATATGATAAAACCGCTTGTATCATGAAAATTCTCGTATTGAAATTATTGATGTACTGAAAATAAACACATGTGAAATTGTACATTTAGGCAAAGTACTCAAGGAGTTATTATGTAAAATTATTCTAGGAATGACGATTTTATACGTAGCTTCTATTTGTAAAAATAAATGAATACGGAAAAAGTCGTACAGTTGCATGCGAGTGGTGAGAATATGGAGGGGGTGGGGGGCGATTCTTTGGCGGTAACTATGAAAATGCCAATGCAAAATGCTGGCACACTCGTTTATTTTTGCGTAAAATAATTATCTCGTAAAATGTTAGGAAAATAAAAACTTGCGTCGCTTTATTTTACATAATTCAAAGCAAAAGCACGTGCACCAGCAACATTAATGTTTTCTAAGAAATATTAGATTACTAGCTGTGCCCGCGGCTCCGCTCGCCTGGACTACATAATTATTGTTTAGGTTTTCTATAAATAAAGTTGAATTATAATTAGTGTTAATCTTCCATAATCTATACATATTATAAAAATCAACGTCTCAGTGAATTAAATGGTAAAAACTGTTATTGGTATTTCTCTGTTATAGATAGATATTTGCTACCACGGAGTTTTTTTTTTAGGTCTTTTGATTTTCCCCAATCCTTTACTACATGATGTTGTTCCATCTTTAACGGTTTAGACAGCGTATTGCAAGAGAGCGCGCTGGCGGCAAACTTTTTTCGGACTTGATTCACTATTATCGTCACTGCTTATTCCTTATGTTACTTTACGTAACAAAATATATACTAAAACCTGGCCAGAGAACATAGCTATGAATTTTAAAAAAACACGTAAATCGGATACATGGTTTTCGAGTGATAAGCGCACCAATAAACAGACAAAGAGACGTTGAGTTTTATATTATGTGTAGATTAAGGCATTGTCTTAGCTCGTATAGTCAATGACGATATGTTGGTAGCTTTACAAATACCACAACACTATAAGTATCTTAACGTAATTTTAATACAGCGCACAGTAATATTCTGAATAGGTTGATCATATACGTACATTGTCTCCAAATTACCGAATAAATAATTGTGACGATACGGGAACTCAAAGAACGCGTATCAGGCCAAGACTGACTTCGATTTCAGTTCATGTGCCCTTGATAACATGCCCTTGATCACTTTCCCTGTCATAAGGCCTTGTTACCTGCATGAGAAATATTAGTTTGTAAATTCGGACGCCTTTGTTCCATTCCACCTTGAGTTGTATTATGATGAATTTCACACTACACGAGTTTGCTTGGTCTTTGTGGCGTTAGCGTTTTCCGCGACCATGCAAAGTTGTAAGCATTAAAAAATGAAATACCCCACACAGCTTCGTACTGGAAAATCTATCTAGGGCTGGAGAAGTGTTAGTGACTCGTTCCCTTAGCTTAAGGGCACATTCTAGGTTGTATTTGAGTTCTTGCTGTGAATTCGAACAGCAGCAGTTGTCGCACATTTATAGGGCCGTTTCACAGAAAAAGAAAGTCTAATGTTGTGACGACTTCAATAATGTTACTACACCAGTAATTTTTTGTTGTAATTACTGTTGCTGTTAATGTAATATTATGTTAAGCTATTATTGTAAACGTAAAATTAACTATTATAGTAACAACATTACCTCCTTACAGTTATTTCAACATTAAGGTGGTGATTATGTTGCGGCAAACAAATTTTGTATTAAAAATTTGTGTTGAAAACTTTCTTGTATTTTATTTGCTTTAAAAACATTCCGATGTAAAATAAATTACGTACTATTATTATGTCACAAAATGAAATATTACCAAAGAAAAAAAACATAGCTGGGAGTGGAAGTGCTTGACATTCTCCACTTTACGGCACAAGACGTCCTACCAGATGCGTTATCTTAACATGACTGAATCAATCTCATATTGTGGGTATTCAATGCAAAATAACGACAAACTGCAGTTCTCTTTCGTTACGTGAAAACAATGCATGCTCTATAAATATATGCATATTTGGCACACGTTATATGCTTTGCAAGGCTTGAGAGCTGGTCTAAGCTATTTTTAGTTACCAAACTATGATTTAAAATTTAAATACAGTGATATCATTTTATGAAGTTATCGCTGTTCACTACTATTTGCCATTTTACAACGACAAGTCAGTGTAACCTTGTGTTAGTTGGACAGTCATTTCTTTAATGTCGCAGAAACACAAAATATTTTGTTCTTTCTGCTATTTTTAATGTAATACAACAATTGGTTGCGGCAACATCACTATAACGACAAACTGCATATATGGAAATACTTAATGCTCTAGAAATACATACACTGAAGAGCCAAAAAAACTGGTACATCTGCTAATATCGTGTAGGGCCCCCCGAGCACGCAAAAGTGCCGTAAGACGANTAATGTCTGAAGGTATGCAGGAGGCATTGAAATCTGCGCCAATTTGAGAAAGGGTTACACGTCTGTCACGTTTAATGATTCTCGTCAGTCGTCGTTTGTTCCGTTCGTTCACGATCTTTTTTCGGCCACAGCGATGTCAAAGATTTGATGTTTTACCGTATTCCCGATATTCAAAATACACTCGTTAAATAGTCGTACGTGAAAATCCCAATTTTATCGCTACCTCGTAGATGCTATGTCCCATCTCTCGTGCGCCGACTATAACACCACGTTCAAACTCACTTAAATCTTGATAACCTGCCATTGTAGCAGCGGTAACCGATCTATCTACTTTGCCAGACGCTTGTTGTCTTATACAGACGCTGCCGACCGCATCGCGTTACTCTGATTGGTTCCATACCTTTGTTATTTGCATACGCACGCCTATACCAGTTTTTTTTGGCTCTCCAGTGTAAATGCATATTTGGCAGACGGAAACTGCTTTGCAAGTCTTGAGAGCTGGTCTAAGCTAAATTTAGTTCTCATACTATTACATAAATTTTAAATACTGTGGTTTCATTAGACAAGGTGATCGCTGTTCACTACTATCCACCATTTTACAACGCCAAGTCAGTGTATACTTGTGTTGGTTGGACATTACTTTAATATTGCAGTAGCACAAAATATTTGGTTCTTCCTGTTATTATCAGCGTAAAACAACATTTGATTGCGACAAGATTACTAAAAGACTTTATCAACATTAACACTTTATGAGTATGATTGCATTATTGTAACATAAGTCTTCGTAAATGGTTAACATTTTCAACTTTCTAACAACATTATTAATTTTACTACTACATAAACGGTTAAACAAATGCCTCAATTTTTTTTTTTTGTTACAGCAACATTAGTCTTTCTTCCGTATAGATGGTGAAGCTGAACACAGCTCATGTCTCTTATCACGACACGCAATGGCAGTGGAACCACACTGTCTATAGCTCATTCACGATTACTTACANTTTTTTTTTTTTGTTACAGCAACATTAGTCTTTCTTCCGTATAGATGGTGAAACTGAACACAGCTCATGTCTCTTATCACGACACGCAATGGCAGTGGAACCACACTGTCTATAGCTCATTCACGATTANCTGAACACAGCTCATGTCTCTTATCACGACACGCAATGGCAGTGGAACCACACTGTCTATAGCTCATTCACGATTACTTACAACTTTACTAAAGAACTGCTAATGTTCTATTTCCAGAATATTTCTCTGCCTCATGCAAACAAAGCTTAGAAAATTACCCCAGACGGCCAACACACCGCATTCGTACGTGCTCAGTGTAATAATATTTTATATTATAACTAATTCTAAACAGGCATTACCAACGCACCTGTTTTCTCTATATTTTTTTTCGTGTAAGTTAGAAATTTTACATTATAAATTTTAAACAAATAATAGTTGTAGTTCAATTTTACCAAAAATTTGGTATTTTAATGTTAACAAATTTATAAAACGATTGTGATACATGACATATTTAGGAAACAATCAAACACGTCATATATATGGTGTTTTTTCAAAGGTTTGATTTAAGAAGTGTAAAGACTATAACATAAAATCATTCTACATTTTACTCTAACGTTATTGTAACTCTATCTCTGATTCGAATGATACACAAATCGAGAAAGAAAACACCAAACAGCAATAGTCCTGGATGAGCGAATCAAAAGTGTAGCTATTAACCAGCGGGGAGATATAATGAAGCTAAAGAACACAGGAGTAGCGACAAAATACAAATACCTACAGGTCCAGCACGGTTCTCTTAATTGGCACTGCCATAGCTGTGACGCGTCGTATGGATGACGAGTGTGTTATGACAACCGCGCGGAAATGCGAGTGACGAACAAATGGTCATCTCTCTCCCGTCGCACAGTGGGGCAGGTGACCCAGATCTTCGGCCAAACCCNATGCGAGTGACGAACAAATGGTCATCTCTCTCCCGTCGCACAGTGGGGCAGGTGACCCAGATCTTCGGCCAAACCCCCTAAATAAATAATTTAAAAAAAATGCACTTGTACATTATTTTATGTTATAAACACACGATATACCACGGACGAGTACTTTTGAACTTTTATAATTAATAAAATAATAATTACTAATTCAAACCTCTAACCGTATTTGAAGTGTATATTTATTGCGCAAGATTAACAGTGGTATTCGGAATTATTTAATCTAAACGTTTTCGTAATTAATTATTTTAATGTATTGAAGGGTGAATTATGCAACATATATTAATAAGCCGGTATAATNCCCAGATCTTCGGCCAAACCACCTAAATAAATAATTTTTAAAAAAAATGCACTTGTACATTATTTTATGTTATAAACACGCGATATACCACGGACGAGTACTTTTGAACTTTTATAATTAATAAAATAATAATTACTAATTCAAACCTCTAACCGTATTTGAAGTGTATATTTATTGCGCAAGATTAACAGGGGTATTCGGAATTATTTAATCTAAACGTTTTCGTAATTAATTATTTTAATGTATTGAAGGGTGAATTATGCAACATATATTAATAAGCCGGTATAATGTAAAAAATAGATGAAAGTTGATAAATTAAAATTGTGGTTATAATAGGTATAAAATTTTATAATAATATTGTTAATTATCTAATATCTTTGCAAAACAGAGCTATTTAACAATACTACAAAAATGACACGAAGAAAAAACACAAATCAAAATAAGTTGAACTGTTTAACAAGTGAAGTGTTATATTTACATTTCATCACTCTCACTATTCTCATCACTGCACTCTTCGCAACAGCTTCTACAGCTACGAGAACTAATATCCGCATCTTAGGGCTAGCAATGAATTGTTTAGGAAAAGATAATAGTTTTTGAGTGCGACAGATTTAAGTGAAGACAAAATAATATTTATTAGGTCTGTATTTGTTGCAAGCCGGCTCAATTTTATGGACCTTCTCTTCCTGTATTTTCTAAAATATTTTGTCCGACATTCTTGTGCTTCCTCGCTGAGTATACCTATTCGTAAGATGGCACGTTCCATAAAGTTAGCTACATGAATGCGGACCATTTAAATTGAAGGAGTCACAGGGTTCCAAGTACAAATTTGTCGTTTGCAGAGCATATTTCTAGAAGATTTTAGCACTTACAAGGAAACCGCAGAATAGAGCGCGGANGAATAGTTTTTGAGTGCGACAGATTTAAGTGAAGACAAAATAATATTTATTAGGTCTGTATTTGTTGCAAGCCGGCTCAATTTTATGGACCTTCTCTTCCTGTATTTTCTAAATTATTTTGTCCGACATTCTTGTGCTTCCTCGCTGTGTATACCTATTCGTAAGATGGCACGTTCCATAAAGTTAGCTACATGAATGCGGACCATTTAAATTGAAGGAGTCACAGGGTTCCACGTACAAATTTGTCGTTTGCAGAGCATATTTCTAGAAGATTTTAGCACTTACAAGGAAACCGCAGAATAGAGCGCGGAGGATAACCCCACATTAATTCTTCGTTGATTTCTGTGGGGGTTGCAGACTTCATGTGACCCTCGAAGAAAGGACGAGCGGTGTTCCCGTCATCACTTGTCCCGTATCCTTGCACAACTTGGTTGACAGGAAATCCCGTTTCTTTTCTAAACAGGACTTCGATTTCTTTTATGCGTTTTCACTCACNTGTCCCGTATCTTTGCACAACTTGGTTGACAGGAAATCCCGTTTCTTTTCTAAACAGGACTTCGATTTCTTTTATGCGTTTTCACTCACTCTACTGCTCCCACGGTAGCAGTTATTTATTTCATTTTTTGTAACTATACGATAAACGATAAACGACAACTTGAAACTTAATGAGAAGATGGTAAACAATGGGCATTGTTTGTAGGACAAAAGCCACAAAACGTTAACATCACTGAGTATTGTTCCAAATGAATATTCATTAGGGAATCAAAATACCACAATTTCATAGGACAAAAAGTTTAATTTTCACCATATCATATTGAATTTTAATAAGGTGGCAATATATTTGCTAATCAAAGCGAACGGAAATGTCCAGGCTACTCTAATTATCGCCTTAAAAATCCTTCTTTTTACCACTACAATAATTATTCATCCTTTAGCCGCTATAACCTCTTACAAAAATGAAAATTCATCTTATTTTTCTCATTCTGAATGCTACAACTATATGGTTTTCTGATTTAACTATTTTGAAAACAATTTTTTAGGACTCTGGGGTTTTAACCTCAGACTCGTGTCAGCTGCTCCACTTTGCGCCGTAAGCAAGGCGTCATCTGCATACAGTAAGTAAGATATACCAAGAGTGGAAACTGCCATATTGACCAACGAACCGTTAAATAGGTCTTCGAACGTAGGCGACATCGTAGCAACTAATTAACCATTTACAGGTTTGAAAATAACTGTTTTGTTTCTGGCGTTATTCGCTTAGAAGTGTACTAGTCGGTTATCTTGTTTCCCTCGTTGTCTTCTAGATGCGTAGTTAATGGGCATGCACTGCAGCGTACCGTCCCTTCTACAAACCTATTTAAAGTAACTCAAATAATTCTCGGTGGCGAAGGATTTGATCCGGCCCCCTTGCTGGCGAAAAGCGTGCACTTTGCCGTTTGAGCTACGGAACTTAGTTTGTTGCATCGCACACACTCGACTATCGTACCAATCAATTTACACGCGACCATCTGCACAAAAATAGAGAGAATACATTTTTTCGGCGGCACAATGGCATATACGTGATTTGCCAATTCTTAAGTCTATGTGCCACAATTGAAGTTTCCTTGGAAGTTTCCATGCAAGCTTGCATGGCCGCTTTTATAGATGGTTCTGTGAAAGATTTGGCCTTCTTCTGGACATTTTTATGGACGTTTTAGTCACTGGTTGTGTGCAATTTTCGTTGGAAGGTTTTCAAAAAGGCTGAAATTTTAGCCAATCAGAAAAACGGGGGTGGATTGTTGTATTGTGGATAGCTGACATTTTGGTTTATTGTGTTTTATAAATAGCGATAACACCATTAAAAAAGAATACATAATAAATAAAAATCACGAAAATATTTACTGATGCTAAAGAAATATTGTGTTTTAATTATGGGAAATATTCGTGTTTATTTTTTATAAAAGTTCAAGTTGCCACAATTAAACAACAAGGCTCTGTACCTAAACGGAGAATGCAGAAGTTGTGCGTTCCCGAACCACAGTTGCAGAAGTAAAATTAAAAAAATCTTTAGCCTTTACTTGTGCGGCAGCAAGTATTCCATAGCAACCTGGATCCCTTCTTGCTTGCAGGCGCGGGTAACAGGTCTCGTAAAGTCTTCCGTCCGAACTTGTAGGGAAAATGTTATCTTGGTACACAGGCTTTAGAGCCAAATTCTTGGAAAGTGTTTTAATTAACAAAACGAAAATAAAAAAAAATTATTGAGATATCTAATTTCTTCCAATCGCTTGCCGCCATTCCTTACAACTTAACTTGTATGTTATTAATATTTTTAATTAATATATTTTAATATTAGTAAAGGTGTTGTATATATTATATAATTATATACAACGAAAAACAATTACTTTTCTTCAACAAAAATACGCGTTTAATAACACCCAAGAGGAATGCACAAATCTACCCCAAAGTTGGAGGAGGTGGTATGTGGGACTGATCAANTCTACCCCAAAGTTGGAGGAGGTGGTATGTGGGACTGATCAAAACGTCTTGACCATGAGATCCTGAACATTAATTGCGACATATACAGTATATACCTTAATACGGAGCGTAAACACCCCAAAGAGCCACACATGCAGCAATTCTGGCATGTAAACTGTCGTACAAATGCTTAATTTCTCTCTGGAATACGGTATCCCACACTCGCTGTACTTATTGGTGTTGGTGGGGTGATAATTGTGGCCAGGGGTCAGCAGTATGTCAAGCGTCATCCCATCATGTTCCATACATGCTCTATGTGGCTGAGGTCTGGACATTTAGAAGGCCAGGGTAGCATGCGTACATCGAGTAGGGCGTACTGTGTTGTCCTGGCGAAATGGATACGCGCATTGTCGTGCTGGAAGATTGGCTCCTGCAGTGTGTCTAGATATGGTCGGAGGACAGGATTGACAACGTCATGGATATATAACGCACTTACCAGGCCCCCCTTCCTCCGATGACCAAAAGCGATTAAGGTGTGAACCTTATGCTCCCCTACAACATAAACCCAGGTGTGGGTCCAGCATGCTGAGTGCCAATTCACGATGGATTGCTCCACTCATACGCTCTACGAATGCGAACACGGCCATACTTTGTCCAAGGCAGAAACGACTCTCATCACTGAACACCACTTCTCTCTATTCGCCTCTCGAACACACTCTCTCCCGACACTACCAGGCGTTCAAGTAGATGAGCAGGTGTCAAGTGTAAACGTGACCAAGGAATACAATAACATGAACCTTATTCAAGTAATCGATTTTTTATTGCTTGTGCAGACACAAGGGGACCACAGCAGATCTGATTGTGTGGGCGGTAGTGGTTGTCAGTCAGGGCGGCCCAAACGATCCTTCTGTCCACGCGCTTATCAGTGCAGCGTGGTGGCAATGGTGAGGCTAATTGGGTGTGGGAACCCTCTGTCACTCATCGTCTCCATTACCAATAGACCAATGACATGTCACCTCCCAAGTGTGTGACAATTCTGCGGAACATCAAGCCACCCTCTCAGTATCCCACTATACAACCACGTTCAAAGTCACTTAATTGTTAAATTGTTGCTCGCCGTCAGTTTCCAGGCATTGCAGACACACACTTTGATACACACACACNAAGTCACTTAATTGTTAAATTGTTGCTCGCCGTCAGTTTCCAGGCATTGCAGACACACACTTTGATACACACACACAATGGAATGGCACAACCAACAACACTCGTAGTGTTGTCAGACGACCTAAGATAAGACACTTAGTTTGGNACACACACAATGGAATGGCACAACCAACAACACTCGTAGTGTTGTCAGACGACCTAAGATAAGACACTTAGTTTGGCCCTAGTTGGTGTCATCCCCCTTGTCACATGCATAACAGCTAGGTAGTACATGGTTTGCAGAAGTTGGTACCTAGCAACATGTTGACTTCAGATATCGGACAAACTGTAAACAGTATTAATCCAATAGAAAACGAGTTCCTTAATGTGGATTGCTTTTTCTTGTTTAATTAAATCTTTAGTGAATTTTTTGCTAACAAAACTTGTCTCGTATAAAATAACACATGTGCTACATACCATCTCATGAGTACTTTGTCGCAACCTCACTCCCAGATGGATTTTTCGGCCTATTACAAAAGTCCCTTTGCATTCCAGAAATAATTTCTTATCGTAGGTCGATTTTGTAACCATAANATTTTTCGGCCTATTACAAAAGTCCCTTTGCATTCCAGAAATAATTTCTTATCGTAGGTCGATTTTGTAACCATAAACATGAAATAAATATATTTTACGTTCATATTATTCTAGAAATAAACTCTATTTAAATGAAAAAATCTCATAATTTGTCGCAAAACTATGTCTTGTGTATTTCTGCCTCTAAAATATTCAAATTATTTTATGTCTCTCAATACTGTATGGCACTCGTCAAGGAAGAAAATGCGACAGAAACAAGTAAATGAACCCAAATATTCCCACAAAACTACATGTAATTAGCAAAAAGTTTACACATTTTCTGAGCTTTAAAATACTTAACAAGATATTTCAAAATTGCTCTTTTACCTTTTGGGATTTCAATTTGCCATTTTCCATTAAACATTTTGATAAGCCTGTGTTTAATATTTAAATGTTTAAGGCTCTGCAATTTTACACTGTGGGAATGCGATGGTGCTGGATATCCCCGTCGTTAGTTTGACTAGTGTGCCCACGACGCCTTTTATGAAAACAGAACCATGCACGCAGAACGTCTTATAGGCAAAGCATCATAAGTAGATAGAAAATGCCGATTTGGGCGCAACCCCCTTTTAAATGCTAAAGGGTTAAAAGTAACCACCCACCTTCAACCCGCTTTTAAATGCTAAAGGGTTAAAAACAACCCTAAATTTTCAACACGCTTTTAAATGCTAAAGGGTTAAAAACAACCTTAAATTTTCAACCTCCATTTAAATGCTAAAGGGTTAAAAGTAACCTTAAATTTTTAACCCACTTTTAAATGCTAAAGGGTTAAAAACAACCTTAAATTTCGAACCTGCTTTTAAATGCTAAAGGGTTATAAGTAACCACCCACCTTCAACCTCATTTTAAATTCCAAAGGGTTAAAATGAACCATACATTTTCAACTCACTTTTAAATGCTCAAGGGTTAAAAGTAACCATACATTTTAATATTAAAAAAATTCGTTGATAAATCCCTTTGAATTGCATTATCTGTATCTGACTTCAATACACAGTGCTCGTTCTGTCAGTGTAGACACGAGTTTTCCTCATAAGAGCTCGCTCCGACTGTTGCTATCTGTGAACCCGGATGTGGTCGATGTATCCGCGCTCTGGACGTGGAGGGACTCACTATCTCCGACTGCCGCGTTCGCGATCTGTGACGTAATATGTGAACCAGGATGAAGTCGAGGGCAGTGTATACACACTCTAGATGGGATTCATTCGGCGGGACTTGTAATGTAAGTTGTATGAAGAACCTTGCCTAGCGACTTGCCAGATAGCTCAGTGGTTAGACGTCCGACTCTTAACGCAATGTTCGTGGGTTCAAATCTCGGGCTGAGCAGATAAATTTTCAGTGTGGGTGTGAAGGCACAATACTTGTGAATAGTTTTTCACTTGTGAATAGTTATTCACAACATTTCTTTTTTTAACATCCAACAGCTTTTGTAATTTTTCAAATGCAAATGTGGCGATTTAAGTAATGCGACGTGCTGCTCTATCTAGAAATTAACAGAACTAAATGTCTAAAATTACACTGTTCATGTCGGTGTAATGTCACGAAAATTTTAGCGGTGTAGCATTCTGACCGGTTATTGTACGTACATGCAAGAAAATTTTAAAGGCCAAATTTTATTTAAATATGCGTGTGAATTGGTTAAAAATTATAAAATTTTAATGACCCTGTTATGCACTGTAAAAGAATAGAATTTGGTAAAATTCGGTAATGGCTGTTGTAGGCATAAAGGTATCGTGCGTATATCTTTCCAAAATAAAGCAAACTACAAATGAGACGCGGGAAGACCTGTGGATGATTGTGTGTGGGCTTCTGCCTGCTTGAATGGAAAATGTGGGCCAATGAGGGCCATGCAGGCTGACAAAGGAAAGTAGTAAAAAGACATCTTGAATACTCACGTACATTAAACATAAGGCAGAATTGTTTCCAGATTTGCCATGTACGTCTATTTATTTGTGTTAAATATGGGTAACCGTGTTTCTTGTAGCAGGCCAAGCATGTTTATTTTCGCCTGTCGTAAGGAGTCATAAGTATGATAGTAGATAGAAAATGCAAAGCTAAAGGGTTAAAAACAACCTTAAATTTTCAACACACTTTTAAATGCTAAAGGGTTAAAAACAACCTTAAATTTTCAACCCGCATTTAAATGCTAAAGGGTTAAAAGTAACCTTAAATTTTTAACCCACTTTTAAATGCTAAAGGGTTAAAAACAACCTTAAATTTCCAACCCGCTTTTAAATGCTAAAGGGTTGAAAATAACCACCCACCTTCAACCCGCTTTGAAATGCTAANACCACCCACCTTCAACCCGCTTTTAAATGCTAAAGGGTTGAGGTAACCTTAAATTTTTTAACCCACTTTTAAATGCTAAAGGGTTGAGTTAACCACCCACCTTCAATCCGCTTTTAAATTCCAATAGGTTAAAAATAACCTTAAATTTTCAACCTGCTTTTAAATGCTAAAGGGTTTAAAACAACCTTAAATTTCCAACCCCCTTTTAAATGCTAAAAGGTTAAAAGTAACCATACCTTATGGGAATGCTGATAAGTTGCGTTCGTGAAATAAAAAAAAAAATACATATATAATAAATGAATATGAATTGAGATGAAAATATACTGATGTCTAATTATACGAAGACGACCATGACAATGAAAAAGGCTAATGCAACTGGTAATGTTTGGAACGAATATAAATTTCAGAATGATGTTGTTATGAAAAGAAATAAGAAGAATCCTCAACAAACATTTGTCAAGTGTGGGGATTGTAACCACTATTACAAACCATCTCTAATAAAAAGTCATTTGAGAAGTAGATTGCACAAAGGTCTTGCACCAGTGCAAGAACCTACAAATGCATGGGAAATTTTTAAAATACCGCAAAGGCTAATATCAAAACAGAAGTTACCAAGAGATAAGCAAGTTCAATGTGGGGCTTGTAACCACTATTACAAACCATCTCTCATAAAAAGTCACTTGAGGAGCAAAGTACACAAATACACACTCAGATTCAGTGTAGAAGAAACTGAAACAGCATTTAAAAGTAGGATCAAGACTTATGCTGTAAAGAATGTGAATGCATACAAAGACCCGAATCATTTTCTAAACGATATAAAAGGAGCTGTCACCAACATAATTAATAAACATTTAAAGTTAGTGGACCTCAGAGTGAACATAAAAGTTTTCGCGGAGTACAAAAGAGGAACTGGTGACAATATCGAATATGTAGAAAGCTCTTTTAAAACCAAGAACGAAATNAAAAGAGGAACTGGTGACAATATCGAATATGTAGAAAGCTCTTTTAAAACCAAGAACGAAATTATACTTAAATCAGCTAATCTAGAAAAATATTATACCAATAGCACACTAAAAATCATAGCTGAGATGGGTGCGTTTGAAGCAAAGGGCTCNTTTTTCGGCCTATTACAAAAGTCCCTTTGCATTCCAGAAATAATTTCTTATCGTAGGTCGATTTTGTAACCATAATCATTAAATAAATAGATTTTACGTTCATATTATTCTAGAAATAAACTCTATTTAAATGAAAAAATCTCATAATTTGTCGCAAAACTATGTCTTGTGTATTTCTGCCTCTAAAATATTCAAATTATTTTATGTCTCTCAATACTGTATGGCACTCGTCAAGGAAGAATTAATGCGACAGAAACAAGTAAATGAACCCAAATATTCCCACAAAACGACATGTAATTAGCAAAAAGTTTACACATTTTCTGAGCTTTAAAATACTTAACAAGATATTTCAAAATTGCTCTTTTACCTTTTGGGATTTCAATTGGCCATTTTCCATAAAACATTTTGATAAGCCTGTGTTTAATATTTAAATGTTTAAGGCTCTGCAATTTTACACAGTGGGAATGCGATGGTGCTGGATATCCCCGTCGTTAGTTTGACAAGTGTGCCCACGACGCCTTTTATGAAAACAGAACCATGCACGCAGAACGTCTTATAGGCAAAGCATCATAAGTAGATAGAAAATGCCGATTTGGGCGCAACCCCCTTTTAAATGCTAAAGGGTTAAAAGTAACCTTAAATTTTCAACCCGCTTTTAAATGCTAAAGGGTTAAAAGTAACCACCCACCTTCAACGTGCTTTTAAATGCTAAAGGGTTAAAAACAACCCTAAATTTTCAACACGCTTTTAAATGCTAAAGGGTTAAAAACAACCTTAAATTTTCAACCTCCATTTAAATGCTAAAGGGTTAAAAGTAGCCTTAAATTTTTAACCCACTTTTAAATGCTAAAGGGTTAAAAACAACCTTAAATTTCGAACCTGCTTTTAAATGCTAAAGGGTTATAAGTAACCACCCACCTTCAACCTCATTTTAAATTCCAAAGGGTTAAAATGAACCATACATTTTCAACTCACTTTTAAATGCTCAAGGGTTAAAAGTAACCATACATTTTAATATTAAAAAAATTCGTTGATAAATCCCTTTGAATTGCATTATCTGTATCTGACTTCAATACACAGTGCTCGTTCTGTAAGTGTAGACACGAGTTTTCCTCATAAGAGCTCGCTCCGACTGTTGCTATCTGTGAACCCGGATGTGGTCGATGTATCCGCGCTCTGGACGTGGAGGGACTCACTATCTCCGACTGCCGCGTTCGCGATCTGTGACGTAATATGTGAACCAGGATGAAGTCGAGGGCAGTGTATACACACTCTAGATGGGATTCATTCGGCGGGACTTGTAATGTAAGTTGTATGAAGAACNGATCTGTGACGTAATATGTGAACCAGGATGAAGTCGAGGGCAGTGTATACACACTCTAGACGGGATTCATTCGGCGGGACTCGCAATGTAAGTTGTATGAAGAACCTTGCCTAGCGACTTGCCAGATAGCTCAGTGGTTAGACGTCCGACTCTTAACGCAATGTTCGTGGGTTCAAATCTCGGGCTGAGCAGATAAATTTTCAGTGTGGGTGTGAAGGCGCAATACTTGTGAATAGTTTTTCACTTGTGAATAGTTATTCACAACATTTTTTTTTTTAACATCCAACAGCTTTTGTAATTTTTCAAATGCAAACGTGGCGATTTAAGTAATGCGACGTGCTGCTCTATCTAGAAATTAACAGAACTAAATGTCTAAAATTACACTGTTCATGTCGGTGTAATGTCACGAAAATTTTAGCGGTGTAGCATTCTGACCGGTTATTGTACGTACATGCAAGAAAATTTTAAAGGCCAAATTTTATTTAAATATGCGTGTGAATTGGTTAAAAATTATAAAATTTTAATGACCCTGTTATGCACTGTAAAAGAATAGAATTTGGTAAAATTCGGTAATAGCTGTTGTAGGCATAAAGGTATCGTGCGTATATCTTTCCAAAATAAAGCAAACTACAAATGAGACGCGGGAAGACCTGTGGATGATTGTGTGTGGGCTTCTGCCTGCTTGAATGGAAAATGTGGGCCAATGAGGGCCATGCAGGCTGACAAAGGAAAGTAGTAAAAAGACATCTTGAATACTCACGTACATTAAACATAAGGCAGAATTGTTTCCAGATTTGCCATGTACGTCTATTTATTTGTGTTAAATATGGGTAACCGTGTTTCTTGTAGCAGGCCAAGCATGTTTATTTTCGCCTGTCGTAAGGAGTCATAAGTATGATAGTAGATAGAAAATGCAAAGCTAAAGGGTTAAAAACAACCTTAAATTTTCAACACACTTTTAAATGCTAAAGGGTTAAAAACAACCTTAAATTTTCAACCCGCATTTAAATGCTAAAGGGTTAAAAGTAACCTTAAATTTTTAACCCACTTTTAAATGCTAAAGGGTTAAAAACAACCTTAAATTTCCAACCTGCTTTTAAATGCTAAAGGGTTGAAAATAACCACCCACCTTCAACCCGCTTTGAAATGCTAAAGGGTTGAGGTAACCTTAAATTTTTAACCCACTTTTAAATGCTAAAGGGTTGAGGTAACCACCCACCTTCAATCCGCTTTTAAATTCCAATAGGTTAAAAATAACCTTAAATTTTTAACCCGCTTTTAAATGCTAAAGGGTTTAAAACAACCTTAAATTTACAACCCCCTTTTAAATGCTAAAAGGTTAAAAGTAACCATACCTTATGGGAATGCTGATAAGTTGCGTTCGTGAAATAAAAAAAAAAATACATATATAATAAATGAATATGAATTGAGATGAAAATATACTGATGTCTAATTATACGAAGACGACCATGACAATGAAAAAGGCTAATGCAACTGGTAATGTTTGGAACGAATATAAATTTCAGAATGATGTTGTTATGAAAAGAAATAAGAAGAATCCTCAACAACCATTTGTCAAGTGTGGGGATTGTAACCACTATTACAAACCATCNGTAACTTATGAAGGATCTGATGCATCTAGGGTATTCGTCAAGGTGTTAATGGAGGAAGCAAAGGCAATAGGCGATCTTTACAAAAATGAAAAACCAATGATTCCCTTGACCAAGAAAGAACAGATTGGTTACTCTACAGCCACCCATTGTCATATATGTGAAAAGACTTTGGATGGAGACTCTGTGAGAGACCATGACCACCTTACAGGTAAATTTAGAGGAGCCGCACACAAAGATTGTAACTTATCCTATAGAAATCCATGTTTTGTT
>NQII01003996.1:104487-150514 GCA_002778355.1 Clitarchus hookeri
TTTTTTGTCTGGTCGTTTGGTGGAAACGACTGACGTTCATAGCTTTCAATTTTTTGTATACTCATTTATTACATAGAAAAAAACATTTAGTTTTTTTAAACAACTACACTTTCCTTATCACCCCAAGAGTTATGACTACTATCGAAACCCAACCATTTAACAAGCAGCTTATTTCCTTTCCTTTGTAAAACTTTCTCTACTAAGTAGTCTTGATCACAATTAGTCTTAAGCAGCTCTGGTTCATAAAATATACACTTGATGGACTCACTTTTCAAATCTTTTATTCTGTATGTTATGGGGTGCGTGTACAATACTTCACATACCTTAAATACTTCAGTGGACCAGTTTGGTGTATACCCCTTTTCAAACAGGCCTTTACTTTTACTTATACGAACCCTTATCTCTTATAGCAAACCGTGCTTTAGCCATTTTTCTTTCTCTGCTGTACATGTTCATTAGAATAGACCTTCCATTCTTAGCGCTTACATTGGCAGGTTTCATCCTGATTGTGCTGTGAACAGTGTTGTTGTATTCACTTGTTAATTTAGGCAATACATCCACCCATTTATAGCTTCCCTGCACAGTAAATATCTTCCACATTTTCTCCTTCAATGTTCTATTAAATCTTTCTACGACACTGGCTTTCTTTCTGCTGTATGTTGAATAGTGTGTTATGTTGTTATTGACAATTAACATCTTAAATGATTTATTGTAAAATTATTTCCCCTCGTCTGTTTGTAAATGCATAGGACTGCGGCCATTCAAAATAGTTTTAAATGCTAAAGTAACATTTTCACCTGTTTTATCTTTGACAGGTATTGTCCATGCATACTTGGAAAAAACATCAATCACAGTCAGCATATACTTAAACCCCTTGTTAAGACTGTGTATACCCTTTAATGACCCAGAGTCCATCTCACCCAAGTCAGCCTGCTAGAGATCGTCGATGCCGAAAGATAGAACAGCCCTCCTGGGGAAATTTTTTCACATTCGTTTATGAATTTCGTTTGCAATATTGTATTTTATACTCCCACCAGTGAACATTGACTTATTGGCACCACAACATCTACAAACACATTTAATTCTTGCATTCTTTGTAAGTTCATATGAAACCTTATCACTTAGTGTATGCTTCCTACACTTGAGACAGTATACCTTTAAGTTATCAATATTCATTTTATTTAATAAATAATATAATAAATGATTACTGAAGAACAAGCTAAAATGAATATAGAGAGACGAAAACAACTAATTGAAAAGTTTAAAGACTTCTGGAAACTACATAAAGACGAGTATGATAAAAATAAAAGACAGGAACCACCTTTGATAAATGCGATAAAGGACTTGGGGCAAAAAGTTGAGCATGTAATAAACGAGAATAAGAACCTAATCAAGGAACTTGTTCCATTTGCTGTAAAGAATTTGGACTACCCACGAACGCATACAGAAACTTCATTTGAGAGGAAACTGTTTGGTAAAGCAGACACCGATGACGATGATGTTGAACGCTATGACGATGACATTGAACGCTATGATGATGGTGTTGAGGCGTTGGAGCATTTGAAAAACGATTTTGTACCGTTAACTAACTATAGAACATTTATTGGAGAGAAAGTAACCGAAATCTTAAATAACTGCGATGACCTTTTTTTTGGACTAAGGCCTGATGGAAGCAAAAGGTATTTTGGCGATAGCGAAGTAATATTCAACAATGACCGACTTACTGTAAAAGATCGAACATAAATTGCAACTGATGGTTTGCTGAAATTGCTAACTCGAAAGGATGTATCAGAAAGTGACTACACTGCAACCGACTACCATAACTATAGCAATATCCTAACAGATCCAAATGCAGTTTTTCAAAAGAATGACCACAACTCGGGAATACCAAAATCAAGCAAGGGCGATAAATGGAAAACTATCGTTAGGCCAATNGCAGTTTTTCAAAAGAATGACCCCAACTCGGGAACACCAAAATCAAGCAAGGGCGATAAATGGAAAACTATCGTTAGACCAGTGTACGATATGATAAAGAAAAACCGTTACTCTCCTCGTACAGGAACAGGTATAAAGATGTATACAGGCAATCCCAAAGAATACATATGGATTAATGCTGTTAGGAAGCTCGTTGATATGCTTCTCGTTATTTATGGCGAAGAGAATGCTGGAAATGATAACTATTACAATGAGAAGGTCGGAATAATGGATATGCTCAACAGCAAGTTTAGTGACTTTGTTGTGAATAATCCAAAAGGTATACCATACCTGATACGAATGTTGAACACAATACCCCCTTCTTTCTAGGAGTCGGAGCATCATGGAAAGGGATTACTCAATGACATAATAATGTACNGGCTATAAATTCCTAGGCCCAGGTACCAGACTAAAAGAGAGACTTGAGAGAGGTGATAAACCTGTTAATCCATTATATGAAGCTGCAATGGATCATGATATAGCTTATCATCACCATAAAGATATATCTGAAAGACATGTAGCTGATAAGGAACTAGAAAAAAAGGCATTCAAAAGATTGTTAAGTCCAGATGCTGATCTCAATGAGAGATTGTGGGCTGGTGTTACTGGATCTGCAATGCATATTAAATGTAAGCTGGGCTGGGGAATTAAAATAAAATTTTAAAATATTAGGTATAATAAATGAAAGTAAAAAACATCGCATTTCAAGTTTCTAGCGAGGAGCTGAAAGGTTTGAATATTGATTCTTTCCTGACGGAAGACCAACTGGAATGCAAAAACAAGAAATTGAAGGAAGGCAAAAGTATGACTATCACAATCACAACTCCACAAATGAGGACTGCTTTTGAGGAATGTTTTTGAGGAATGAAAGGGCGAAAATCTGGGAGCGACCCTGCAGGGAATCGAATCTGTCTCGTCGTGTTTGGGCGAAAAGGCCGAGTGAAGAATAGGCTGTTGTTGAGGTGGACCTCCTGTGTTATATAGTGTGTACAAAAAAAGGGTGCTGTGCGGGTACTCGCAAAGGGAAACGAGAGCTCTAGTCACTGCGACATCGTAGAAGAGGTCATCGTTGCAAAATGGGCCTGGGGTGTCATTTTCGATGGGGAGCCTGAACAGATGTGGCCAAATTTTCATAATTTCGGAGATTGCAGTAGGCCTTCTGGCCTCATTAATCTCTCCTGCAACCTGATCAATTTTTTTATTTTGCATGGGCAATACACCTCATGTGCGTAAACAACAGTAGGTTAAAATATTTTTTGCGAATTTATTGCTTATGTGTTTGCATAATACGAGATTTNATTGCTTATGTGTTTGCATAATACGAGATTTTATAACTTTGTGGCATCACGAGGGGCTGATAGAGCTCAAGTATGTTAGCAAACATCAGAACTCTTCCTGGGGGTTATGGAGGTGCACGAAGTTTGTCATAAAAATGTGCATCGATAATAGTTGAGTTAACTCTCGCGGCTGGCCTTACGAAATGTTATCGTTCATATGTATTTAATACACTGGTATCTCTGCAGGTTCATAATGGACGGGGAACTATTTTAAAATCGGTATTCTGCTCTGATATTACGTTGCGTACTGTGTAATTCCAAAAAAAAATATTCTTAGGGAACTGGACATTAATTATTATTTTTTCAATCGTCAGGTCCTTGGTGTGTAAACATAGACGTTTGCTCTGAAGGTACAAGATTAATACAACTTAAAATACTAAGCATTTTTCACCTCGGAAAATCGTTAGGTTGGGAAATATAAATATGTACCATTGTTCGAATCATGAAACGTATTATCATAAGTTCGCTAAAGTTCATTTTTCCCTATTTCTGTAATGGGTGGCCTGTTATCGCTTACCTTAACTGGGTTTTATGCGAGTTTATAACATAGGATTCACAGCACCCCATATCACCCCTTGTTCACGGAAGCAATACGACACCGAGGTGCCGCGAAACATTTTGATAACTATACCCTATATGAAGCATCGATTGGTCGTAATCCCATCCCCCCGAACAAACATTTTGAGAGGGGGTGTGCTTTGTAATAGGAAATGGGAATGTGGGTCGTATAACGCATCGTTGAATAGATCGTCTAAAAGGTAACCATATTTACTAAGGCAAGTTTTTCTGACGTGCATAGTTTACGCAGAATAAAATAAATCATATAATCATATGGTTTGTAACGTGCGTAGTTTACACAAAATTAAAATTGATCGCAAATGTCTTTTTCTTATTAAAATCAAACGGAAATCAACGATACATGACGTGTTTCAGGTGTGCATAACTAGTTTACATAGAATCAGAAGGACGTCGGGTGTATTTTAAATACCGGTATGGTGTGAGAGAACTACCGTGAACTGGGAACTGGGAACACTCATTCGCACACAGCACTTTTTATAAGTGTTCTAAATGTCGACCACTCTATATAAGACACGACTCTGCTCTCCGTGTTACATTCGCGCGGTTGCTCGGCGAAACTTAGTACTGATGAGAGATCTACATGCTGCTCTGATTCTGTCTTTCACGCAATGTAAAACGAATGACAGTATAAATAAATGTACTTTCGATTGTCAGATAACTTGCATGGAAAACTTGCAGTTACTGTAAGTGGTAGATGGCTTATCTGTTTACTGATTAGTGCTGCCTTATTCTCCGCTTTTGTTCGGAAACAGTCTAATAATAACGGTTAATTTCATCGACTTATCATTGGTTGTGTTTAAACTATGCACGTCAGATACACAATGTGCGCCATTATGGTATTTCCTGTTTGAGTGTGAGACTCTTTTTGGTACTAGCAGTGACCTGTGTGCCTTACTGCATGGACTCGTGCAGTAGGTATTATAATGTTTCCAAGCGAACGCTGAGAATATTGCATCACTTCGCAGCAAGCAGATACGCCATCTACCACTTATAGGAACTGCAGGCATTACATGCAAGTTAACTGACAATCGAAAGTTCGTTCATACAGACAGTCATTCGGTTTACATTGCAACCATTAATCGNTTACATGCAAGTTAACTGACAATCGAAAGTTCGTTCATACAGACAGTCATTCGGTTTACATTGCAACCATTAATCGTGTGTGTTGTTTTAGACTCAGACATTGTCTGTCTGTTGTGATGCTTTCTGAATGAAATGCCGTTTACAAGCGAATAAATTGACATGCTGATCATACTAGGAGAATGTCGTCGGAACTGCGGTGCTGCTGCCCGTATGTACGCAGAAATATACCCACAGCGCGTCCATCACTCGTACAAAGTCTTCCAGCGTCTTGCCTATCGCATNCCCGTATGTACGCAGAAATATACCCACAGCGCGTCCATCACTCGTACAAAGTCTTCCAGCGTCTTGCCTATCGCATGTGCACAATCGGTTTACTGCAACTGACACGCAACAAACGTCGTCGCATTAGACGACCTGTGAGAGACGAGAGGGCTGTTGATATACTGGCTGCCATAGTAGTTAATCCTCATAATTCTACACAGAGGATTGCCCGCGACTCAGGGTTGTCTCAAATTACAGTGTGGGGAATCCTCGCTGACAATCGTTTACATCCGTACCATGTACAATTGCACCAAGAATTGAGGAATATTTATTTTCCGAAGCACTTTGATTTCTGTAACTGGTACCTGAGCAAGGACCGTGCTTTCCATCGCAGCATTTTGTGCGCTGATGAAGCCACATTNTTGATTTCTGTAACTGGTACCTGAGCAAGGACCGTGCTTTCCATCGCAGCATTTTGTGCGCTGATGAAGCCACATTTAAGAGCAATAGTGATGTTAACATACATAATGCCCATTACTGGTCTGCAGTCAACCCACATTGGCTCCGTCAAAAGGAAAACTAGCATTTGTGGAGCCTTAATACTTGGTGTGGCCTTCTCGNGCAGTCAACCCACATTGGCTCCGTCAAAAGGAAAACTAGCATTTGTGGAGCCTTAATACTTGGTGTGGCCTTCTCGGACATCGTGTAAAAGCTTATATTTTTTTGAAGAGCAATTTTGAGTTATGTAGCTGATGCAGACTTCCTAGTGAATATTTCGTATTAGCTAATCGAAGATATCCTTCTCGCTCTGCAATTAACACTGTTGCTTCAACAGGATGGCTGTCCGCTCACTTTTCACGCAGAGCTCGGCTAGTTGCTGACATGGTATTCCCCAGACGGTGGATTGGATGAATGGGTCTTGTAGCTTAGCCACCACGTTCTCCAGACTTGTCCCCAAATTACTTATGTTTGGGGGGGGGGTTTATTTAAGTCATCGTCTACTGTGTGCGTCCAGCAACGACGGACAACATTAAATACAGAATCAGAGCAGCATGTGGATCTTACAGCTGTACTGAGGTCCGCCGAGCAAAGGAGAACGTAATAAGAAGAGCTGAGTCGTGTCTGATACAGGATGGTTGACATTTAGAACACTTATTAAGATTGATGTGTGCGATTAGTGTACCCAGTTCCCATTTCACAGTGGTTGTCTCACACCATACCGGTATTTACAGTAAACCCGACGTCCTTTTGATTGTACTTAAACTAGGCATGCACGCCAGAAAAAAAGTTTCGTTGACTTCCTTTTTATTGTAGTAAGAATAGCAGTAGTATTCGTTCACATTCATTGGCGTAAAATACGCACATCCAAACCATATGCTTACATGATTTATTTCATTGTGAGTAAACTATGCACGTCAAAAAACAACATTATTATGGAAATGTTTCATTTTAGACTGTCTATCCAAAGATACTAGATTTGAGCCCTGTTGCCATTTGAAATTTCAAAGCTCAACACACCTTACCCCTAACGACGGTATGTTCGGGGGAATGGAATTACTACAAATCAATAATTCATAAAGGGTATAGTTATAACAATTTTTTTCGCGAACCCACGGCGTCATGTTGTTTCTGAGCAAAAGGTGTGATACGGGTTCTGTGAATCATAATGTTTATATATGTATATGTATATATATGTGTGTATATATATTTCGGTGCCAAAATGCCTTAAGTTTTCCCGACGCACAAAGGGTTAAATCTTTTATTCGTGAAAAGAGGTTTACACTCGTACTTTTGGAAGAGTGCTGATCGAATATTCTGTTAGTTTTTTTAATTCAAACCGTTTAAATTTATGGAACCTTATGTATGTTAGCGTGGAAATATTTGTAAGTATACGCATCAGCACATGAAAGAAACCGTTCACTGGGTGACGAAGTGTAATAATAATGACACGATTCGGTATATATTCCTATCGTTATCAGACTGGCCAGCATCTAATCGGGTGCAAAATGGTAGCTTTATATACCTGTAAAATGCAAAATGGTCTCTGGGTATGCCTGAAAAATGCAAGGAATTGCTGGCACCAAATAAATCTTTGTGCTCAATTTAGCGATTTTTTTTAAATACGTTCCTATTTGCCTGCATTACATGTTGCAATATTATTTTTAATGGTTTTTTTTTTTTTTTAGTCCTTGAAACGAAGATGACTCGTGATTCTGTAAATCCTGATGTCGCGGATTTGATGTAAGAGAAAATGGTGCAACACCCATTCTCTTACAATGAACATATGTTATTATTTTTATTCCTGTCTGCCTACGCGATTCTCGTAAAATAGTAGTGCGAGCTTACATTATCTAGGTGGTGTGAGAGCTAAAATTATAATTTAAAAATTGTAAAGTTTACACCCATTTGAGAAGGAGTGAGTTGCTAGGGAAAACGGGAACAAGTAAGGACTCGCCCAAGAAATCATCCCAGCATTCACGTGNTTGAGAAGGAGTGAGTTGCTAGGGAAAACGGGAACAAGTAAGGACTCGCCCAAGAAATCATCCCAGCATTCACGTGGAGAGATTTTTAAAAAATAAATTCAGTTGAACGAGTTGAGAATAGAACCCTNAAGAAATCATCCCAGCATTCACGTGGAGAGATTTTTAAAAAATAAATTCAGTTGAACGAGTTGAGAATAGAACCCTGGTCTCCCTGAACATGGGTCTCCTCTCGTGTTGAATTGTGTGTGCAGATATAATCTGTGTTTATTATCCTGTGAATNGGTCTCCCTGAACATGGGTCTCCTCTCGTGTTGAATTGTGTGTGCAGATATAATCTGTGTTTATTATCCTGTGAATTAAAGATGGCGTGTTTAAGGAATAAAAACAAGCTGCTGGTGCGACAAGGCATCCCACCCCCTAACCTCCCTTAGTCTTACCAACCAGCTATCATGCGGTCAGTGCGCTATGGCAAAGTCTAATTCAACACCTGGTGCAGCGCGGCTGGACGTGTCCGCGATCTCACATTACGACTGCACGTGTCTCTCGTTAACTTCTCTAATGGGACTCGTATCCACTTCTTTAAGTACGCTTTTGTCTTAATAGTTTTTTCATGCGTCTATCAGTCTCGCCTGGAAATGGGAATATTTCAGTCTCTTTGTGTATGCGTGTTTGTGTGTGTGTTTGACGTATGAGCAAGTGGAAAATTTACGATTTTTTCTTATTTCTTATTTTCTTAGATCCATAAATTATTTTTGATTTCACCAGAATCAATGCAAAATTTCACATTTGATTTTAAAAAAAAAGGAGCCAGCATGTATTTACAATAAAATTGTACATATAATTAATTTTCTAGCATTCGAAAGGGATTAACATAACTCTAAAATCTCATGGCCCCCTTAATGCACTGACTGAAATATGCTAAAAAATTTTCGCACTTGCGAAGTCTTTCCCTATATGTCTCGACAAGGTTGAAGAGTGGTGAATAATAGCTGTATGCGCGCGTTTTTGCTGGAATTCGTATTGTGGTATAATNGTCTCGACAAGGTTGAAGAGTGGTGAATAATAGCTGTATGCGCGCGTTTTTGCTGGAATTCGTATTGTGGTATAATTCTGCATGGTGGACTAGCATCTCGGGAATAAAACTGTTTTAATTAGCGTAATTCATATAGATTGAATGAGTTAATACTGCTAGCACCTGCTGGATTAGAGGTCGTACATATACATACACATGTTCGCATGTCATTTTTAATTTGGCTGAAGTCACATAGCAGTGCCGCGGGACTCTGGAGGGGGAGAGTGGGGTGTTTTACCGCCGATCAGATATATCTGTTAATGGAGCGAGAACACACGAATGTATGAACGTACAGTAATTTTTTTTGCCTAAGGTAAAAGTTCTTTATGATTTTGTATTNGTCTCGACAAGGTTGAAGAGTGGTGAATAATAGCTGTATGCGCGCGTTTTTGCTGGAATTCGTATTGTGGTATAAATCTGCATGGTGGACTAGCATCTCGGGAATAAAACTGTTTTAATTAGCGTAATTCATATAGATTGAATGAGTTAATACTGCTAGCACCTGCTGGATTAGAGGTCGTACATATACATACACATGTTCGCATGTCATTTTTAATTTGGCTAAAGTCACATAGCAGTGCCGCGGGACTTTGGAGGGGGAGAGTGGGGTGTTTTACCGCCGATCAGATATATCTGTTAATTGAGCGAGAACACACGAATGTATGAACGTACAGTAATTTTTTTTGCCTAAGGTAAAAGTTCTTTATGATTTTGTATTGTCGTGGGTGTACCTATATGCTAGCGTCTTCTCACGGTGAATTATTTTCTTCCCCGCAAAATTTACTATTCGTACATTATTTGCATGTATAAAGAGTTTTGTATCCGGACACTGGGAGCTAAAAATATTCATGCACGTGGAGTAACCATATGAATATTTTTTTCCCGCTGCCTAAATGTCCTAACTAACTGTTTTTAAATTTGGGAGAAAATGTTTCTTAATTATGAGCGTCTACGGCTTGGTGAGGGCAAATGCGTGGGTTCCTTCACCGTGCATATCGCATACCGCGGGGGTTGCGAAGCGGTTTTAACTCTGTTTTTGGGTTTTTCGAGCCATGATTGCATTATAGAAAGCTTCATAACGCATCCGTACATGGCACATAATTTTTCCCAACATAAATTTTAAACAACTGTTTTGCTGAAGGTGGTAAGTATGTTGTTTAGAGGGGATTGGGCACTCAGTGATTGATTTTTTGTTAATTTTTACCCCGATACACTCTCTTTGCATACTTCTTTCTGGTGACGTATATTTCCAGTATGATGTTATACAGTATTTTCGATATCTTGCCTATCGATTAGAATACATTCCTTTCGTTGACTGGCGTCAGTTTTTCAAAGCTGCGTTTGAGCCATACAATTAATTTTATTGGTTGTGTGTTTATGTAGAGAGCCAACAGCGATGTTTTTCCCCATTCGAACTAAACGCGTGAAAATATCCTTCGAATACCCGCTCTCGTTGTGGGGACATAGGTCTTTAGACTGCGATGGAATGCAGATTGGGCCTCCACGAAACCAATGATATTAACCAACCCAGAGCCTGCCACGATTCTTGGTTATGATGGTTGCTAGCACGATGGTAGATGCTCATCCTGAACCCTTGGTTTTTTGGGAAGTACACTCGTACGCTGCTGTAAAGGAGACTGTTCAAAACCGATTTTGCCAGGTGAAGGTCCTACAGCTACGCACGTTTTTGCATGCCCCTGCAAGTTATCGCACCTATCAAATGCCATCCCATATTTTACACACTTATATGTCACTCGATCTGCATTATTCGAACATTCATACTTTTTGTGTCTTTGATCATATTTGGTGAATGCAAACGATGTGTTACAGTAGGGTTACGGGTACTTTTTTAACGCCTTTGCAAATTAGATCGGTGGTAAATATATAAATTAAAAAAAAAAAAACGTTATACTGCCGTCTTTTATGAGACTACATATTTCTTCAGAGACTATCTGGCCCAAATCACGACTTCAAACGTCAGCAGATTTGTGATTTCGCAGAAAAATATATCTTTATTACGTGCACGCTTTATAATATCCTGTGACATGATGTAATTAAATATATGAACCTGCCAGTCAGAATGCTAAAAGACAAGGGATGAGAGAGTGATGTCACCTCTGGCATCATACCAGAAACTGTGCCGTGGGTCGACATTGTTCCCATTATATACTTTTACCACACCAACACGCTCTAGCGGACAATGCTGAAAAAAAAACGAACTGTTGTGGTAAGAGATCAAGCGAGGGTGAAAAATTAATGATAGTATTAAAGTGGTGGAGTGAGGGGAAACAGAATAAATACTGAATTTCAATGGTAATTTATTTAGTATTAAAACGAAAAATGTTTTTTAATCGGTCTTAATTAAAGTTTTAATTTAAAAAAAACTATTGATTTTATAAATTATGCATGAAGGTGTACCGCTGATTGAAAAAATAATTTTTAAATAGGTTAAAAGATTACAGGTATTTTTTTTATGTCTATGAAACAAATATNACCGCTGATTGAAAAAATAATTTTTAAATAGGTTAAAAGATTACAGGTATTTTTTTTATGTCTATGAAACAAATATGACTGCTGTTAGCTCACCTAGTGATGAAATGGAGAAATTAACGCCACCTACAAGTTGAAATAGAATCCATAATGGAGGGCACTGACAGCAAGAGCTATACTTTAAAAACATAAACAAATATGGCAGGCAGCTCGCCTTGTGACGAAATCGTGAAAATAGTGCCACCTAGATGATGTAAAAGTAAACATATTAAATCCAAGATTGCCGCTTCCAGCAATGTATAAAAAAATGNATAGTGCCACCTAGATGATGTAAAAGTAAACATATTAAATCCAAGATTGCCGCTTCCAGCAATGTATAAAAAAATTGCATACGAAAAAAAAAACAAGATGGCTGCATCCAACAGAATGAGCAAATGCGAGTGTAGTTTTTTATGAGGGAGGAAGAGGGGGTTCGAAAGAATATTAGTAATTGGTGGAAGCCTGCAAACTAATTGGTAGAGCGACATGAGTAATTGGGCAATTACTCATATAAGAAAGGGTGGAGCGAATACGACTAATTGGTCGAACGAAGGTTTCTGAAAACACACGAGAAATTAGCCAATGAGTANATAGTGCCACCTAGATGATGTAAAAGTAAACATATTAAATCCAAGATTGCCGCTTCCAGCAATGTATAAAAAAATGGCATACGAAAAAAAAAACAAGATGGCTGCATCCAACAGAATGAGCAAATGCGAGTGTAGTTTTTTATGAGGGAGGAAGAGGGGATTCGAAAGAATATTAGTAATTGGTGGAAGCCTGCAAACTAATTGGTCGAGCGACATGAGTAATTGGGCAATTAATTATATTAGAAAGGGTGGAGCGAATACGACTAATTGGTCGAACGAAGGTTTCTGAAAACACACGAGAAATTAGCCAATGAGTANAGAAAGGGTGGAGCGAATACGACTAATTGGTCGAACGAAGGTTTCTGAAAACACACGAGAAATTAGCCAATGAGTAACATTGATTGAGGTGAATAATTAACAAATTTGAAACATTTGAGGGAATCGAACGAAGGTGAGTAATTAGCCAATGAGAAATATTAGCGGGGAGGGTGGGGCAATTGGGCAATTTAATATATTGGAAGGGGGAGTGGTGGGGGTCGGTTATCTGCTGGATGTGATGCGGGGCCCTTCGGAAATGTAAGATTAGTAAATATTATTTTAATAATACTTTTTTAGTAGATGTTTTATAAATTTTTAATTTTTTTAATTTTTGGAATTTTTTGGAATTTGTGTGGGTTTTCGATGTCAAAGATCACCAGGTCAAAGTCAAAGGTCAAGGTAAAGGTCAACTACATCNTTGGAATTTGTGTGGGTTTTCGATGTCAAAGATCACCAGGTCAAAGTCAAAGGTCAAGGTAAAGGTCAACTACATCTCACATGGCAGACATTATGGCCACTGGGGGACCAGAATGACGAAGCATGAACATCTCAGATGCTATGACTCCCCACACCCTTGCGCCCGACTTCCCAATTTTTCTATTACTGGATACCTTTTTCGTCATTGGTGTAGTGTAACGCCATAACATACGTATTTGTGGTTCAGTGCCCCCCTGGTGAAGTGTCAGAGAGTACCAGAGTCAGACCAAAGGTAAAGTTTGGTGCACGCTTTTGCATGAAAAAATTATTGGACCATTCTTTTTTTGCTCAGGACACCATCACATCTCCAATATACCTGGACATTTTGCAGATGTTTGCTGTTCCTCAGTTGCTGGAGTATCACCCAAACGTAATTTTTCAACAAGACAGTGCACCACCTCTTTGGGGTTTGCAGGTACATGCCTACCTTGATATGATTTTTTTCTGGGCGATGGATCGGTCGTGATGGCCCGAAAGCTTGGCCTCCACACTCTCCTGTCATAAGCCCATTAGATTTTTGCTATGGGGTTTATGCCAAGGACTATTTCTACAGAACTACTGTATCAGATCTTGCAACTCTGCAACAATGGATATCCACAGTCATTGTATCGATCCCTTTTTGATGTTCCCAAATGTATGGACATAACAGGAATATCATAGATGTGTGCTACGTGCTACCAAGTGTGCTCACTTGGAGCCTTACTGATGTGTTCTCGTGTTGCAACAAATGTCTTGGATAGGTTGCCAACATTTTGGTACTGTTTTTACATTTCTTTCTTACATTTTGCGGTTATCAATAAAAAAATTTATAAGAGAAAGACTGTTTGGACAGCCTGTGTTACATACTCAAAACTTAAAGCACCTGTTGTTGAAATATTTGATCGTACATAGCCGTTTATTAATCTTCGTATCGGCACTGGCATCAGAACGAAGGAGCTAGGAGCCATCTGCCATGATGTCACAGGTAGAGGTCGCGGTCGGAGGCCGGCATTGTGGGAGGTCATGCTATCAACAAAATTGCCTGTTTCACCCAAATATCACTTCCAAAATTAATAATTTTACCAAAAATTATTTTTTTCATCAAAAAAATGAAAAACAAAATAGGAACGTGGATCCGAAGATCCTCAAAGCAAGTGCCAAAAAATCCTCAGTCGAGCAAGAGGATTAGAGGCTCTTAGCGGAACGAGCCACTTAATCCTCAAGGTAGTAGAGGAGGATTCGTGACACCGAGTCAGGTTCAACGAACTGGGGAGGATCAGTGGACCTAGCCACCACCCCTGACCAACATCCTGCACCTACCACATCCACACACCCCTAGCACCACTCCTCCCCCTCTGCGCACCATTCTTCACCCTCACCACACCCCCCTTCNCCCTAGAACCACTCCTCCCCCTCTGCGCACCGTTCTTCACCCTCACCACACCCCCCTTCCTGCCCAAGACTTGACTCCCTTCTTCCTCCTCACCACACCACTCTTCACCTTACAACTTCACTCCCTTCTACACCCTCATCTCACCCCCTCCCCAAACCTACCCTTGCCAATTATTATAAAAAATTGCAAAATATCGATAAAAATTTTCAACATTAAGGAACATACGCTGAAGAGCCAAAAAACTGGTACTCTTGCCCAATATCATGTAGCCCCTCCCCCCCAGTCTCCGAGCACGCAGAAGTGNTCATCTCACCCCCTCCCCAAACCTACCCTTGCCAATTATTATAAAAAATTGCAAAATATCGATAAAAATTTTCAACATTAAGGAACATACGCTGAAGAGCCAAAAAACTGGTACTCTTGCCCAATATCATGTAGCCCCTCCCCCCCAGTCTCCGAGCACGCAGAAGTGCCGGAAGACGACGTGGCATGGACTTGACTANTGATGTTTTACCGGATTCCCGATATTCACGGTACACTCGTGAAATGGTCGTACGCGAACATCCATATGTTATCGCCACCTCAGAGATGCTATGTCCCATCTCTCGTGCGCCGACTATAACACCATGTTCAAACTCACTTCAATCTTGATAACCTGCCATTGTANTCTCTCGTGCGCCGACTATAACACCATGTTCAAACTCACTTCAATCTTGATAACCTGCCATTGTAGCAGCAGTAACCAATCTAGCTGCCGACCGCATCACGTTACTCTGATTGGTCCCATACCTCTGTTATTTACATACGCACGTCTATACCAGTTTTATTTGGCTCTCCAGTGTATAACGTTAACATCACACTCACAACACATCCCTTACCATACCTCCCTCACGACCACTCTATGCAAACAACTCGTAACTCCAAAAAAGAAATAAAAAGTCTTTAATTTAAAAAATTTATTTCAGTAAAAAAATAAATTATACATTTTTTTAAAGAAACATAATTCCTTTGTGCCCGAACTCTCCAAATCCTACTACGATTTTCTATGGAAAAATCACCAAAGTGACCTTTATTGAAAGGTGCTGGAATTAGTCCCATATAAGTATGTGGTTTAAGAAACATATAAATTAGGTCATTAGACACATTTTGAACGTAAAATTNGGAATTAGTCCCATATAAGTATGTGGTTTAAGAAACATATAAATTAGGTCATTAGACACATTTTGAACGTAAAATAAAGATATTATAGTGAGATCTATTGTCCACAGTTCGAAAACCCATTCGGGATTCGGATCATTTTTAACGAAATTTGTAGGTGAGTTTCTGTGTGTTTATGTGCTTATACGCACCTGACATATATATTTAAGCATTATCCGAAGGTGAGATGTAGTGTAGGGACCTGAGTTTGAATCCCGACTATAACAAAAATATACAAATTCACTTTGGGATTTAGAAAAAAATTCATAATTTTTCCCAGTGTTTCGGGAACTATTTAAGGAATGAAGAATAGAGGTTAAAAGTAGGATGTAGGCAGTGGATATATGAATCAGAGTGAGATAAGAAGTTCGCAATTCGGGTAATGACCCGAGTTATGGGAGCTTTTTAGCAATGTTTGTACATTAATTTCTCACACTTTATTATTCATACGCAGCTGATGTTTTTAAGCAATCTGTAACTGTTCGGCAAGGTGTAGTGACCTGAGTTCAAAGCCTGAAATCCTAAAAAATATTACTTTTCTCATGGACTTACACTAGTGGAAAATGGAAAACGAACACTAGGACGCCATGGTCCCACATGAATTAAGGTTTTATTGAATAATTAAACAGGCCATACACTGTATATTCTAATGATCACATGGTCGTACACGTATGAACAGTGGCTACAGAGTGTCTGGAACAACAATTGCAGTATCTTGTGTAGCCTCCTTTTGCGAAGATGCAGTCCTGCAGTCTTGCGTACAGGCGATCATAAAATTGTGAGATGCCATCTTGGGGAATAGTGTGCCATTATTAATCCACCTGTTGTTGCAATTCGTAAAGGTTTGTTGCAGGTATTGCAGACAACATCAAACGCCGTCCCANCATTATTAATCCACCTGTTGTTGCAATTCGTAAAGGTTTGTTGCAGGTATTGCAGACAACATCAAACGCCGTCCCATCATGTCCAACACATGTTCAATAGGAGAGAGGTTGGGTGATCGTCCTGGCCAGGGGAGTTGACGAACACCTTCGAGAGCGCGTTGGGTAACACAAGACGTGTGGGCGCAGGCATTGTCCTGCTGGAAGAGGACATCTCCTTGGCTTTGTAGGAATGGTAACAAAATTCTCTGGATAATGTTATGGTTGTAGCAATCACTGTTCAGTGTTCCCTCAACAAACACCAGAGACGTTTGGTTATTGTAGGCTTTTTCTCCCCAGAGCATGTTGCCAGGAGTTCGTCATGTACATCGCTGCCGTATACACTCTGGTTGTTGCCGCTCTCCTGGTCGACGCCGCATTCGTGAACGTCAAACAATAACGCCAAAGCAGAATTTGCTCTAATCACTAAACACAACTCCGTGCAATTCATCCCTCCAGTTTCGTAGTTCGCAGCACCATCTGAGGCGGGCTGCTCGGTGATTAGATGTGAGAGGAAGCCTGGCGACCACCGGCACAACCAATGATGCACAGCAGACACTTCACGTCCTACGCGTTGGGCAATTATTCGGAAGGATCTTCCAGCCTCCCTCAGGCCCACAATACGACCTTGTTCAAAGTCCATTACATGCACGAACTGTGGTCGCCTATGCCGTCGTAGCATGTCTACAATGATTACTACACACAGGTCGATGCTTGAAACAACAGACACTCTTTCACCGAGTAAACTACAGTTGTATAGGCTTAGTGGTTTTAGACTTAGTATGCGATTCTTACTCTGTCCACAGCACAGCACTGTTAATCATTGCATATACTGTTGTCTTATCAGTGTNGACTTAGTATGCGATTCTTACTCTGTCCACAGCACAGCACTGTTAATCATTGCATATACTGTTGTCTTATCAGTGCCCCATGCGCATACGGAGTTTTTACGTCATCGCCTTAGTGGTTTTAATTTTTCATTTATCCACTAGTGTAGAAACAATCCGTTAGTTTTTCCGAATGATGGGAGAATGTATGTATAGGATGGTGATGCACACTGATACCTTAGCTGATGTTCAGATGTTGTTGAGAAGTAAACATCGATTTGAAAGCATTATCATGCTTTACAGAGAAGATGATTTGCTAATACGAAGGCTAGCCCTTGACCTCAACTAACATGGAGCCGCGACTTGCATCTACACTGCCTGATTGTGTCGATTCTGCGATCGAGTTTTCACCTCCTGTCAAAATGCTCGGTGACATGAGAGAATCACCTGTACGAAGAGTCCTTTCCACATGAGGAAGCATCACGATATTGGTCATATACAGTTTATGCAAGGCGATACATTGAAGAACCACATCAATATCTGCAAGGATTCGTCTATTGGGAGCCAACAAGTGATGTCAGTACCACTTGCATAATCGATGGATTCTGTTTCCACAAACTATTATTAGGATACAGTAAATGGCAGAATAATAGACCTACAGACTGAGGTAGAGTAGGTTCGTGAGATAAATAAACTTGCAAAAACTTTTGTGTGAGATCTATAAACTTAAATATAAACTATGATCAGAAGTATTAATACCGATGATGACCAAACAATGCCTACTATGTAGAAAATTAAACTCAATATAGAATACAAAACAGGGGGTGAAGTAGGTCATAAAGAAAGCATTGATGAATAAGAATATGAAGATAGTGATACTGCCGCCCCATCTATACAAGCAGTAGCCTGGACACAGCCCCAAAGAACATACTTTGTGGCTTCCATAAGTGAACGCTCAAGGGCAAGGTGCTGCTTCACGTGGATCTGGTTATGTTTAACCAAGGTTGTGAATTAACACATTAGTAAAAGAAGGCCGAGTAGCCTTCCCACAAACCATTCATGGAACACAATAATTGCTAATTTACCATACTTAAAATTATGTATGAGTCAAATAATAAAGGTCTTTAAATAGTTAAAGAATAGTGAGCAAACAACTTACTCTTGATTCATTAACATATATTTGATTTCTCTCTCTCACACACACACACATATATATTTGTAATCCTTTCAACATGAGCATTACTATGGAAATATTCCATGTGTATTATCTTGTTTATATATATATATGAATATCTATACATTTAAGTATAATAAAATAATGGAATTGGCAATACATACTGGCAATTAACATAATATTAAATATTGTTTATAGGAAGAGAAAAGGGTGCACCCAAGACGAAATGGCAAAAATATGTTAAGTAATTTAGAACAATAAATAATAGTAATTTGGTACAAAAAATTTAACTAAGAAGGTTGATATAATTTTTTGCTTCTGTTTTAATATAATGTCTCTAAGTTGGTATTATTTCTGTGTTCCAAAAAAAACCCCATTGACATCTTTGGTGGGTAGAAGATCGCAGGCAAAACATTAAGTTGTGTTTTCCTTCATGCCGAAAAGGAAATATATGCTTTGCTGAGCTATGAAAAAGAAGTGAGCCAGCCGCGTAAATGTGCCAGGGCAGGAAACGTCGACATGGACGCTCAGGAGAATTAGTTAAAATCCTAATGGCAGCATCGCACAGAAGCGGGCACAGCCGCGCACCGCTATAGCGGGGAAAATTAAAGATTTGACACATTGTGTTAAATTATGTAAGAAGAGCAATACAAAATATCGTGCTTTGCAACATGTTGAAGGATTTAAGAAGACAGAAGGGCACGTGCGTTCTAAACCAGTGTGATGGAATACACAGCAAATATGTATCTATTGTATCGATATGACCAACGATAGGTGATAGATATTTCATTTTGTTAGCAGTCACAATTAATTTTTACAAAACGATGAAATAATATATTCACTAAACAATAATCAATACACAAAGCTTGAAAATATGACCCACTAAAAAATATAAACATTATATAACAAACTAGCGAACCGGCCCGGCTTCGCCCGGTAACAATTTAGTTTTTACAGTGATACTTTGAANAAACATTATATAACAAACTAGCGAACCGGCCCGGCTTCGCCCGGTAACAATTTAGTTTTTACAGTGATACTTTGAAAAACAAAAATTGTTACTGTGAGTCATCCTTAAAAGATTAAGATATGCTATTGCGGACTTTTCTGTAGACCTTTTTGAGAGCTACAATTATGTAGTACATTAATTTGATGTATCTCTTATGGTTTAGTCANTTTTCTGTAGACCTTTTTGAGAGCTACAATTATGTAGTACATTAATTTGATGTATCTCTTATGGTTTAGTCAGCGTAAGTCATATAAGCGTCCTAAAAGCAGTTTTTTACGACTTGGTGACAAACCGTTCGACATTGCTCTACTATCCTTACATTAAATATAAATGTATTACACACTAAAACCTTCCTCAATAAATTTTCTCTAAATGATGTTGAAAACCGCCAAAAAATCTACCAAGTGTTTAAGAAGTAAATACACAGACAGACACAGATAAGCGACTTTTTAAAATACTATTTAGAGATTATATTCTGATAAATAAGTACACAAAAAATAATTTCAAACAACAATCATAAAAAAGGAATCGAGGAGTTCGCGAAAACCAAACTTTGCCATAAAATATCCGAAAGGGACACGAAGGCTAAAAGACAAAGAGTACCATAAAATTGAAAAAAATGGCACAGTGCTCAATATGATGCTGATTTTCTCGTTGCTCCCACAAATTTCACCGAGTTTCTTTCTACNGAAAAAAATGGCACAGTGCTCAATATGATGCTGATTTTCTCGTTGCTCCCACAAATTTCACCGAGTTTCTTTCTACAAGTGACGTGTAGAAGGCAGAAGGTGAAAAGAAAGATCTTTAATTTGCTGCAACGAGCGAAATAGAGAAGGCAGAATATGCTAAGAACACTGACTACATGTTTCCCGAAGACCCAAATTAACTTGTAAATAGATTCAGACACTTGTTTTCTTTGCAACAAGGTGTAAATTTCTCCCTTATTTACAAGATATCATCAATTATTAGTAATCTGAAGGTCAGGTATTATATCGTATGATGTCATGAACTAATTTATTCTAAATTTGTAATTACCTAATAATAATAATTTTNATTATATCGTATGATGTCATGAACTAATTTATTCTAAATTTGTAATTACCTAATAATAATAATTTTTAATTTAAAATAATAATTTATTGTTTATTTTTGTGTGTCGTATCCTTTTTTCCTCCTCACAACTTTAAAAATGGTTTTTAAGCACTAAACCATTAAGGTAAAGATCCTCATACAAGATATAAATGATAACTTTAAGTTTAAAAATGCATAGATAGTGGATTGTATACAAAAATTAACTTTGTATACGTGTACACATTTGGAGACAGTTGGCGAAAGAATATAATTTCTATACATGTTGGTGGACAAACCTATAGATTGACCGAAGGATTGATCTAGAGATTGGGATTGATCGAATGATTAATATAAATATTGGAAGATTGAGAGAAAGACTGTGAATGTGATGAAAATATTGCGAAAGATTGATGGAAAGATTATGAGATTGACAGAAAGATTGATGGAGATATTGCTAAAGATTGATGCAAAAATTTATGAAAATATTGTGATGATGATAGAAATATTACAAGAGATTGATGGAAATATTGTGAAATTGCCCGAAAGACTGCAAAAGATTGATAGAAAGANATGATAGAAATATTACAAGAGATTGATGGAAATATTGTGAAATTGCCCGAAAGACTGCAAAAGATTGATAGAAAGATTGCGAAGGATTAATGGAAAGATTGCGAAAGTGATTGAAATAATGATCGAAAGCTTGGGTGATTGTTGGATTAATGGTCAAGAAGAGCACAGGCGATTGTCATTTCTTCTGTGCTCTTGTGTGGATGTGTTAGGTGCAGGATGTTAATCTGAGTAAGGGGGGTGGGGGGCTTCCCTTGATCCACCACAGTCCGCTTGGCTTGACTCTGAGACGCAAATCCTCCTCTACTGTTCTGAGGATTAAATGGCTCATACCGTTAAGAGCCTCTAATCCTCTTGCTCGACTAAATATTTTTCGGCTCTTGCTTCGAGGTACTTCGGATCTCCTTTCCTCATTTTCGAATTTTTATAAAAAACAATAAGTTGAAAAAAGTGTTTTTTTTTGGTAAAATCATTTATTTTGGAAGTGATTTTTTGGGTGAAACAGCTAATTATGTCTATTACGTGGCCGCCCCAGGCTACCTGCACAGGACATGCTGACAAGAGTGTGGAACGAGTTTGATGATCGCGTAGATGTCGTTCGGGCCGCTCGTGGTGGTCACATTGAACATTTATGAATGTAGGGTAAACAAACTTCACGGTTCCATGGTTCATTTGATTGGTCAATAAAGGATGTGGGTGTTTGGTTTTGATATTATAGACCTTCAAAGTTGCGGAATTATTTTATACTCGCCCTGTACAAAACAGTCAACAATATATACGATAACTAATTTTGCAAATATAATGAACAACAGTTAAAAAATCCAGCGCCTGGCTTTCATACCCCTGAAACTTAAAATGAAATTGTATTTATTTAAGAATTTGTGAAATTATATATATATGAAAATATTACAGAGCAACCTGGTTAACAGAAATATTTAAAATTGATAGACTTTTTACATTTAGGATGGTAACTAATTATTTTAAAAATAGGAAGAGTGAAGAAATAAAAGGAAATTTATACGATTTATAAATTACGAAAACTAATTATTGTAATCAATATTCGGTTGAAAAATATTATAAACCAAAGAAGATAAAAATTATGTAAAATAACACGGAATTGATAACTATTATAAATATTGAATTAATAAAAATTAATAAGTTTTATATAATTAAATGTTTATTCATTTTTATACTAATATACATTTAAATTTGCCATACAATTAACACAAAACAAAAAGAACCATTATAATTTCATAACAAGACCTAAACGATTTTATTCAGCTCTAAAATCTTAAAAAATTTTATATTTTCATGAGGTTTGTTGGGGATGAAAAACCCCTTTTTGAGGGATTTATTGAATTTCATTAAAGGTTAGCCTTATGTGGTAGAAGGGGCTAGGTCTAAAAATTTCGCTATGAGAATTTATGGGATATATTAATAAAATTGCGGGTGGTAGAGTTTGCCATGCTGTACTTAGAAAATAAAGATAAAATATTCAATTTATGTAATTCATAGAGGAATATTTTCAGACACTTTTCAGTTTTAAACATTTCTCCCTTTATGAAGTTAATTCATTCTATATAATAAACAATTGTATGTACATTTATTCTCACTCATTATAAGTCAATTTTAATAAACGTTATTATTACTGCATCTCTCATTATTTGATATAAATTTACACAATTTGGATTGTTTTAAAGAGTAAAAATAATCCGCAATTCGGACACCTATCTTAATTTGTATGTAATTTTATGTTAATGTTTTTCTTTGTATTCTGATAACATAGTGATCTTAATCAATTTAATCATATTTTAGTTTGTATGGATATAAAATCGTTTGTTATATATATATACATATGTGTGTTCATACTGATACCTGCCAAATGCTGAAGTTTGGAAGTAGGTATTAATTCTGCTCTGCGGCGTGAGGCGCCAGCAAATGATGCTAGCCCTCAGTGATAGGGCGTAGGAATACGTCGACACTGTTGTCTATAGGTCCAATTTACTAATAAATTACACTGGCTTTGTGTGAGTTCACATAATCGAGTTTTATTGTTGCTTGAACAGGTTAACTGGTACATGAACTCAAGAGACAAACTCCCTCCCTTTTTCCTATGTAGGCTACGTATGGTTTGACGCCGCGACTGGCGTCGTGGGGTGAAGGGGGGGAAGATTCTTCGCACTTGGTGTAGAACTACTTATCTGACACTGCAGCGCTGAATTCCCTCGGCTGGCGGCTTGGAACTGCTCTCGAACTTGGTGGGCGTCTCGGCGCCTGGCTTCGAAGTTCCTTCTTCCCGGGTCCAACGCAGGACTCTGCGTTTGACGAAGTCTGACTGACTTTTCTCGGATGCTTCCCGCCGCACGTCCCGCTTGACGGCCTCCGACTGAGGTCGACGTCGTGATGCATTCTCGATCCTCGACTGACTCCGGCTGACTGACTGACTGCTCGATCCGCGACTGACTGATTCGACGTCTCTCCACTGACTGCCCCGTTGCTCCCCCCTTCGTGTGGTTTTGTAGCGTCCATCACCATATTCAACTTGCCCCGTCTCTGCTGCACGTGTCCGGGGTGCTTGTCGTCCCTCCGGGTCATAAAACACGTGGCCGCTGCTCGTGTGGTCCGCAGCCGGCCTGGCGTCGTCCCTTGGTTCTGGCCTGGAAGTTTATTGTCCCGTTCTGCACGCACGTCCGCTAAAAGCTCTCATGGTTTATTGCGGTATAAGCCCGGGACAGGCGCAGCTGGTGGTGGGATCTCGGTGTCCCTTGGGCAGCTGCAAAATGCGGCTGTGTCCGCGCCCTGGTGCTTTCCGTTGTCTCCGGATGTCGTCTGCACGTGCAGGAACAGTTGCACGTGCCGAAACCTTTGGTAGCGTGCCTTAGCAGCTGCGAGGCTCCTGGTGTCTTTCTTCTGGCACGTCCACAAAACCCTTAATCCTTATTGCGGTCGTCCGGCTGCAAGCTCCGCCAGAGCGTGTGTTCAGACGAATAAAATATAGGGACGCAGAATGCGTCAATACCTTGTTTAAATGATAAAACTACATTAAAATAATTTTTATCATTGGAAAAATATAAATTTGTATGTTTTTCCCAAACTTTGAAAGATTTCCCTGTCATTTTAATAATCGCATTATTATTTAAGGCAATATACCTTTTAATAATAATTTTAATTCATTTTGTTGAGTTTGAAGAAAAATAGGAAATTTTTTTTTCGTACCACATATTGATTTACTTATTAATTGCAAGGTTTCTTCATCTAATGAATCATATATTTTCAAATTAACTCGTTCTTGATATAGTTTTATTGCATCTATGTACGTTGTTTGATCAATTTTCGATACACAGTTCTCATCACAATCTTTTATAAAACCTTGTATTTAAGTAATTTAAGAGATATGAAATGTCTTTTTCATTTAAAAAGGAAATTCTAATTATTTAAATTGTTGCTAGAATGAGGATGGCATAATTAAATTACACAACAATAAAATACATAACTGTCGATTAATCACAGACCCATTTAATTTTATTTAATTCCTGTATATTGAATTCAATGACCCAGGAAGAGGAGTCATTGAATTATTTAAAGATTAATTCAAATTTCTTTAAATATTTGAAATATTTCAGTGTACGCTATCCCGTAAGCCAATAGACTGAAGTAATAAAATAACCATTCGTTTGGTATCCAAATTGGATAACTTTGAGATTCCCAATTTATTTAATATGTAGTAAAACCAATGTATAGGAGGTCGGACACTGAATTACAGTATTAATTAATTTCAGACGAGAAAATCTAAGTGGTATGAACATCCAGTACAAAATTTTTAAAAACTTAAAAATTTGTATAGCCATACATTATGAAATACAATAAAAAAAATTTCACAGAATATATAATGATGTATTTTTTCGTAAAGAATTAATTATCTGAATTTTTAAAAGTAAATTATATTGGAGTTGAATACATATATTATATGAACGAAATACGTCTGGAAATTACAGACATGTTCTTAGAAAAAAAAATTTCATTTTATTTAATTTAAACTTAGTGGTTTGTTGAACAGACCCATCCAAATTCACTTATATAATTTTGTCTTCATCACCAACATTTACTAAAGTATATCAATAGCTTTTTAACCTTACCTGGCACATAAGGTTAAAAGATAATAAATATTTTTTATTATCGAACAATAATAAATTCCTTCATCTGATTCATATATTTACCTTCAGTATTATCCCGATTTACATCAACAGTAATAAATACAAAATCTTTATTCCAGCATTTAAAACAAAGTTATTTAAATTTACCGCAAGACACACCGCCTCAAACAAAATCATTATAAATATGTTTAAAGTGTGCATCATCATGTCAAATATAGATAAATATGATTTGTAATTTCTGTTACTAATTGGTTTGGAAATGTGGAATAAGTTTAGGTTAAAATAAACAACCAATATTTTTTTGTCCTCCTCAAGTAAATTATTCACGAATTGTATCTTGATTATTTAAAATCACAGAGTCAAATATAACTACCGAAATATTTTCACATTCGTATAATAACATCGTTTCCTCAAAGTTATTTAAAATTATCCCATTTTCTTTATTTCTTTGATATCATTAAAAATCTTGTATTAAAGTTTTATATTTTGGTCGATTCAAACTTTTGGAACAAACATATAAGTTATTAATATTTATTCAATTAATTTTGTAAACAAAATTAATCATCGAATTATTTTTTCACGATTGCTTGGACAAATAATAATTGCACGAATATTATCCAGTAAAAGTTCACCGCTATTGTATTTTACTTCATATTCATTAATTAATGAATCGGCATCCCCAATAAATCCTAATCTAATAAACAAATATGTTTTTACATAAATTAATGAACATTTCAATTAAAAAGTTATAATTATGTTTAGAAGATGAAAGTTATGATATTCTTCATCACGAATTACTTTCATTAGGTTTCATAAAACATATTTATTTTTAAACTTAAATAAAATACTTTTAATGCGTTTAAAATCAAGAAATTATTATTATAAAATGTTTATATGATATTGATTGATTACGAAAAACTACAAATACTTACTGACTTTTTAAAAAAGATAACATTGTTCTAGAAAAAATAATGCTGCATATAGAATAAATGTCCAGAGTAAATGCGTTATAAAAATGGGTGATCGGTTATCAGGAAATTTGGGTTTGAAAGGTAAAAAACAATTAAAAACCCAATTAATAGTAAAATGCCAAATTTTAATTCTTTCAAAACCACAAAATACAGTGTTTGTATTTCCTAATTCTGTTCTTTACAGAGTTTTATATTCATTATTTAAAAAATTAATAATTACAGGATTAATAATATTGTTTTATAAAACAGAGGCGAAAATGGAAATTTATTTTGATTTCGGTTGTTCTGGCATCCAAGTCATTTTACAAATGAAAATAATTTTAATATCTTATAAAAACGTTTTCTTATGAAATGCCGATAATCACTCAGTTTTAGAAAAATGGCTTTTTAATTATAAGATATTAAAAATTTAAAACTTTATTGATGATATATATTATATCAAAACTGTTATTATCGAATATAAATGTGGACTTATTCGAACATTTTTCCTTGCTTCAAATATTTTTTCAACAGTCTGTATTAAATTGCATAAACTTATTTCGATATCAAAGATTTCACAGATTTTTAATATTCTGTTATTTAATAAATTTTTTATTCTTCTAATAATTCGATAATTTGTCGTATTTGTGTGAATTATTTTGAGACAGTATGGGATAATCTTTAAATTTATCGTGTAACTCATTTAGAATTTCCAAACAAACAGTAAATGAGTAACCATATCGTCGGATAAAGGATTATTTTATTGGTTGAAATTATTTTTTCAGTAGCATTTTTGTAAAATAATTTATATTTTTCTGTCAAATTTTTTATTTAAAAATATTAATTACTTGTAACTGCATATCTATGTAGAATCATCGATATCCGCCACTAATTCCATTCATATAAATTCCGTATGATTTTGTTTTATTATTAATATTAACTTTCTACCGGTTTCTTTAAAAAAACACAGTCGGCCAAATTTTGTGTCGAAATATAATAAACAACGCTATGTAATATGTTTCAGGAAAATTATCAAGCATGTCTTTTTAACAAAAATATTATCTTACTTGAATACAAATCATAATAATCTCCAAAATATCAATAATGTAAAAGTTTGTATACTTTCTTTGCAAATTTCTAATGTAAATATGTAATATTTTCATTTATTACTTGTTGAATACCAATATTTTTCGATTTTTGGAAATAGTTCGTAAAACTTTTCATAATTGCAAACCCTTTAATAAGGGTAAATTCCTTTTCTTAAAACTAAATATAAATTAAATTTTTTTATTTTTTATTTATATTTTTTTATTTCCTGTAATCATCTGTTTTAGTAACTTCGTTACTACATTTTTTCGAATATTTAGTTAATTTTAATACATTGTTTTGCGCACCCAATGAAGGAAGCTTAGGTGGCGCCACCAAGGCGAAAGGGGTTCAATCCCCGGCCAGGTCACTCCGGATTTACGCAAGTGGAAATCCAGCTGGACGATGGAGCTGATCGGCGGGTTTTCTCGGGGATCTCCCGTTTTTTTCCGCCCTTGCAGTCCAGCATTGCTCCATTCTCACCTCATTTCACCCTGATTGGCTCTCAAGACCTCGTTGTTAAGAGCCAACCAAATCTCTCAACATCAACTTTAGGTGGAGTCACATTAAGAGGCCAAAAATCATTTTCTCTTTCTTGTTTTGACTTACTATGTTAACAATTAACAATAATTTATTTCAGCAAAATTTTTAAATACATTAACCAAACTTGTACTTATGAGTCTATAATTATCGATAAATATAAATTCCATCGGCACATTCGGTATTTAAACTTTTTTTTTACCTGTAATTTTTTTTCTCACATTTTACTCATTTTTCGGTAATGTTTTCGGTAAAGATTTTATTACATTTTGAAAAATTATAAGGTTGATTATATTGATCAATGCTTCCTTTCTTTGGAAAAGGTACCATATTTCTCTTTTTAATTTGGTAAATTTTTTTGTCTAATTTTTCTCTTATTTAAAAATTTGGTATAAAAATACCACTGAATCGTATTTTAATATATTAATTTCAAATGCTTTAAATTTTGGAAGTTGTAACTTTAAATCACAAGAATTGCATGCTCTTCCAGTGAAATATTCTCTGTTAATATAATAATTGTAAATTACATTGTTAATTTTCATCTTCAATATTTTTAATAAAAAGTTAGCATTTTGTAGTGATAATTAATTTAAGGAATATATGATCATACCAACTATATCGTTTTCCATAAAAAAAACAGGTGTTTCGTTATATTTTACATCAAATTATTATTTAGTTCTATCCGCAATATTTAAATTATTATTTACAGAGTACATTCAAAATCAAGAGTTGTTGAATACAGATGAAATAGTTTAACACTATTAGATTTATTTCTTTGAACATTATTTTTAATTGACATTGTTATTATAATTTTTTTCATCAACACAGATTTGAATGTTTTGATTTGTATGAAATGTCTTTTTAATTTTCTTTCCGAAAACTAGAACGACATTTCATGCAAATATGAAAATTACCATTACTTTTATTTATTTAATCTTTCAATAAACTAGATAATTTTTTTATTTTGTTGATATGCCGTTGTTGAAAAAATTAATAAACATTATTCTGTATTTTTTTTTTACTTATCACTGAAATATAAAAACTAGAATATTGTATTTTCTATATAGTAAACGGAAAAATAAATATTTAGCGTTTTCGTATTTTATTATTGTTGTCCTATTCAGGAATTACTTGACGGTTATTTCATTTTTAAAAATTCACATTTTAAAATATTTTAATTGCTAGGTCTACCAGAATGATGAAAAGCAATTAAAAACATTGTCTAAAGCATATCAGAACGTAAATTTTTTTTATTAACATTGAAACAACACTTCTTATTTTAAATGAATGTTGGTACAAATACTTTTCTTTTTTTAAGTGNGCCTGGGACAGGCACAGCTGGTGGTGGGATCTCGGTGTCCCTTGGGCAGCTGCAAAATGCGGCTGTGTCCGCGCCGTGGTGCTTTCCGTTGTCTCCGGATGTCATCTGCACATGCAGGAACGGTTGCACGTGCCGAAACCTTTGGTAGCGTGCCTTAGCAGCTGCGAGGCTCCTGGTGTCTTTCTTCTGGCACGTCCACAAAACCCTTAATCCTTATTGCGGTCGTCCGGCTGCAAGCTCCGCCAGAGCGTGTGTTCTGACGAATAAAATATAGGGACGCAGAATGCGTCAATACCTTGTTTAAATGATAAAACTACATTAAAATAATTTTTATCATTGGAAAAATATAAATTTGTATGTTTTTCCCAAACTTTGAAAGATTTCCTTGTCATTTTAATAATCGCATTATTATTTAAGGCAATATACCTTTTAATAATATTTTTAATTCATTTTGTTGAGTTTGAAGAAAAATAGGAAATTTTTTTTTCGTACCACATATTGATTTACTTATTAATTGCAAGGTTTCTTCATCTAATGAATCATATATTTTCAAATTAACTCGTTCTTGATATAGTTTTATTGCATCTATGTACGTTGTTTGATCAATTTTCGATACACAGTTCTCATCACAATCTTTTATAAAACCTTGTATTTAAGTAATTTAAGAGATATGAAATGTCTTTTTCATTTAAAAAGGAAATTCTAATTATTTAAATTGTTGCTAGAATGAGGATGGCATAATTAAATTACACAACAATAAAATACATAACTGTCGATTAATCACAGACCCATTTAATTTTATTTAATTCCTGTATATTGAATTCAATGACCCAGGAAGAGGAGTCATTGAATTATTTAAAGATTAATTCAAATTTCTTTAAATATTTGAAATATTTCAGTGTACGATATCCCGTAAGCCAATAGACTGAAGTAATAAAATAACCATTCGTTTGGTATCCAAATTGGATAACTTTGAGATTCCCAATTTATTTAATATGTAGTAAAACCAATGTATAGGAGGTCGGACACTGAATTACAGTATTAATTAATTTCAGACGCGAAAATCTAAGTGGTATGAACATCCAGTACTAAATTTTTAAAAACTTAAAAATTTGTATAGCCATACATTATGAAATACAATAAAAAAAATTTCACAGAATATACAATGATGTATTTTTTCGTAAAGAATTAATTATCTGAATTTTTAAAAGTAAATGATATTGGAGTTGAATACATATATTATATGAACGAAATACGTCTGGAAATTACAGACGTGTTCTTAGAAAAAAAATTTTCATTTTATTTAATTTAAACTTAGTGGTTTGTTGAACACACCCATCCAAATTCACTTATATAATTTTGTCTTCATCACCAACATTTACTAAAGTATATCAATAGCTTTTTAACCTTACCTGGCACATAAGGTTAAAAGATAATAAATATTTTTTATTATCGAACAATAATAAATTCCTTCATCTGATTCATATATTTACCTTCAGTATTATCCCGATTTACATCAACAGTAATAAATACAAAATCTTTATTCCAGCATTTAAAACAAAGTTATTTAAATTTACCGCAAGACACACCGCCTCAAACAAAATCATTATAAATATGTTTAAAGTGTGCATCATCATGTCAAATATAGATAAATATGATTTGTAATTTCTGTTACTAATTGGTTTGGAAATGTGGAATAAGTTTAGGTTAAAATAAACAACCAATATTTTTTTGTCCTCCTCAAGTAAATTATTCACGAATTGTATCTTGATTATTTAAAATCACAGAGTCAAATGTAACTACCGAAATATTTTCACATTCGTATAATAACATCGTTTCCTCAAAGTTATTTAAAATTATCCCATTTTCTTTTTTTCTTTGATATAATAAAAATCTTGTATTAAAGTTTTATATTTTGGTCGATTCAAACTTTTGGAACAAACATATAAGTTATTAATATTTATTCAATTAATTTTGTAAACAAAATTAATCATCGAATTATTTTTTCACGATTGCTTGGACAAATAATAATTGCACGAATNCAATTAATTTTGTAAACAAAATTAATCATCGAATTATTTTTTCACGATTGCTTGGACAAATAATAATTGCACGAATATTATCCAGTAAAAGTTCACCGCTATTGTATTTTACTTCATATTCATTAATTAATGAATCGGCATCCCCAATAAATCCTAATCTAATAAACAAATATGTTTTTACATAAATTAATGAACATTTCAATTAAAAAGTTATAATTATGTTTAGAAGATGAAAGTTATGATATTCTTCATCACGAATTACTTTCATTAGGTTTCATAAAACATATTTATTTTTAAACTTAAATAAAATNAGTTATGATATTCTTCATCACGAATTACTTTCATTAGGTTTCATAAAACATATTTATTTTTAAACTTAAATAAAAATACTTTTAATGCGTTTAAAATCAGGAAATTATTATTATAAAATGTTTATATGATATTGATTGATTACGAAAAACTACAAATACTTACTGACTTTTTAAAAAAGATAACATTGTTCTAGAAAAAATAATGCTGNTGATTGATTACGAAAAACTACAAATACTTACTGACTTTTTAAAAAAGATAACATTGTTCTAGAAAAAATAATGCTGCATATAGAATAAATGTCCAGAGTAAATGCGTTATAAAAATGGGTGATCGGTTATCAGGAAATTTGGGTTTGAAAGGTAAAAAACAATTAAAAACCCAATTAATAGTAAAATGCCAAATTTTAATTCTTTCAAAACCACAAAATACAGTGTTTGTATTTCCTAATTCTGTTCTTTACAGAGTTTTATATTCATTATTTAAAAAATTAATAATTACAGGATTAATAATATTGTTTTATAAAACAGAGGCGAAAATGGAAATTTATTTTGATTTCGGTTNAAATTAATAATTACAGGATTAATAATATTGTTTTATAAAACAGAGGCGAAAATGGAAATTTATTTTGATTTCGGTTGTTCTGGCATCCAAGTCATTTTACAAATGAAAATAATTTTAATATCTTATAAAAACGTTTTCTTATGAAATGCCGATAATCACTCAGTTTTAGAAAAATGGCTTTTTAATTNAAATTAATAATTACAGGATTAATAATATTGTTTTATAAAACAGAGGCGAAAATGGAAATTTATTTTGATTTCGGTGGTTCTGGCATCCAAGTCATTTTACAAATGAAAATTATTTTAATATCTTATAAAAACGTTTTCTTATGAAATGCCGATAATCACTCAGTTTTAGAAAAATGGCTTTTTAATTATAAAATATTAAAAATTTGAAACTTTATTGATGATATCTATTATATCAAAACTGTTATTATCGAATATAAATGTGGACTTATTCGAACATTTTTCCTGGCTTGAAATATTTTTTCAACAGTCTGTATTAAATTGCATAAACTTATTTCGATATCAAAGATTTCACAGATTTTTAATATTCTGTTATTTAATAAATTTTTTATTCTTCTAATAATTCGATAATTTGTCGTATTTGTGTGAATTATTTTGAGGCAGTATTGGATAATCTTTAAATTTATCGTGTAACTCATTTAGAATTTCCAAACAAACAGTAAATGAGTAACCATATCGTCGGATAAAGGATTATTTTATTGGTTTAAATTATTTTTTCAGTAGCATTTTTTGTAAAATAATTTATATTTTTCTGTTAAATTTTTCATTTAAAAATATTAATTACTTGTAACTGCATATCTATGTAGAATCATCGATATCCGCCACTAATTCCATTCATATAAATTCCGTATGATTTTGTTTTATTATTAATATTAACTTTCTACCGGTTTCTTTAAAAAAACACAGTCGGCCAAATTTTGTGTCGAAATATAATAAACAACGCTATGTAATATGTTTCAGGAAAATTATGAAGCACGTCTTTTTAACAAAAATATTATCTTACTTGAATACAAATCGTAATAATCTCCAAAATATCAATAATGTAAAAGTTTGTATACTTTCTTTGCAAATTTCTAATGTAAATATGTAATATTTTCATTTATTACTTGTTGAATACCAATATTTTTCGATTTTTGGAAATAGTTCGTAAAATTTTCATAATTGCAAACCCTTTAATAAGGGTAAATTCCTTTTCTTAAAACTAAATATAAATTTAATTTTTTTATTTTTTATTTATATTTTTTAATTTGCTGTAATCATCTGTTTTAGTAACTTTGTTACTACATTTTTCGAATATTTAGTTAATTTTAATACGTTGTTTTGCGCGCCCAATGAAGGAAGCTTAGGTGGCGCCACCATGGCGAAAGGGGTTCAATCCCCGGCCAGGTTACTCCGGATTTACGCAAGTGGAAATCCAGCTGGACGATGGAGCTGATCGGCGGGTTTTCTCGGGGATCTCCCGTTTTTTTCCGCCCTTGCAGTCCAGCATTGCTCCATTCTCACCTCATTTCACCCTGATTGGCTCTCAAGACCTCGTTGTTAAGAGCCAACCAAATCTCTCAACATCAACTTTAGGTGGAGTCACATTAAGAGGCCAAAAATCATTTTCTCTTTCTTGTTTTGACTTACTATGTTAACAATTAACAATAATTTATTTCAGCTAAATTTTTAAATACATTAACCAAACTTGTACTTATGAGTCTATAATTATCGATAAATATAAATTCCATCGGCACATTCGGTATTTAAACTTTTTTTTTACCTGTAATTTTTTTTCTCACATTTTACTCATTTTTCGGTAATGTTTTCGGTAAAGATTTTATTACATTTTGAAAAATTATAAGGTTGATTATATTGATCAATGGTTCCTTTCTTTGGAAAAGGTACCATAATTCTCTTTTTAATTTGGTAAATTTTATTGTCTAATTTTTCTCTTATTTAAAAATTTGTTATAAAAATACCACTGAATCGTATTTTAATATATTAATTTCAAATGCTTTAAATTTTGGAAGTTGTAACTTTAAATCACAAGAATTGCATGCTCTTCCAGTGAAATATTCTCTGTTAATATAATCATTGTAAATTACATTGTTAATTTTCATCTTCAATATTTTTAATAAAAAGTTAGCATTTTGTAGTGATAATTAATTTAAGGAATATATGATCATACCAACTATATCGTTTTCCATAAAAAAAACAGGTATTTCGTTATATTTTACATCAAATTATTATTAAGTTCTATCCGCAATATTTAAATTATTATTTTCAGAGTACATTCAAAATCAAGAGTTGTTGAATACAGATGAAATAGTTTAACACTATTAGATTTATTTCTTTGAACATTATTTTTAATTGACATTGTTATTATAATTTTTTTCATCAACACAGATTTGAATGTTTTGATTTGTATGAAATGTCTTTTTAATTTTCTTTCCGAAAACTAGAACGACATTTCATGCAAATATGAAAATTACCATTAATTTTATTTATTTAATCTTTCAATAAACTAGATAATTTTTTTATTTTGTTGATATGCCGTTGTTGAAAAAATTAATTAACATTATTCTGTATTTTTTTTTTACTTATCACTGAAATATAAAAACTAGAATATTGTATTTTCTATATAGTAAACGGAAAAATAAATATTTAGCGTTTTGGTATTTTATTATTGTTGTCCTATTCAGGAATTAGTTGACGGTTATTTCATTTTTAAAAATTCACATTTTAAAATATTTTAATTGCTAGGTCTACCAGAATGATGAAAAACAATTAAAAACATTGTCTAAAGCATATCAGAACGTAAATTTTTTTTTATTAACATTGAAACAACACTTCTTATTTTAAATGAATGTTGGTACAAATACTTTTCTTTTTTTAAGTGNTTTTTTTTATTAACATTGAAACAACACTTCTTATTTTAAATGAATGTTGGTACAAATACTTTTCTTTTTTTAAGTGCATCTTTTTCATCAGATTGAACTTCGAAGCTAATAACGTCATCAATCGATAAATTGTATTTATTGATGTAAAACATTCGAATTTTTTTAATATTTAATTTTTGCATATGGTAATTTTAAATAAATTGTTTTCAAATTTGAAGTTATAATTGGCTATCTTCTAGAATTAAATTAATATTTACTTCATCAAATTACATAACCATATAAATTTATTTCGTGATATTGAACAACAGTAACTAATTCAATTGAATCAAATTCTTATTTAGAGTTAATTTTTAATTATTTCTCTCAATGCATCTTAAATTTTATATAAAAATGTTGTTGAATGTTGCACCACCAATTTAGAGTAATCTGAATAATCAACAACCATTTCATTCTATAAATATTTTAATAGTATAATTTCAACATATTTCCTTCTTCTGTTTCATGTTTTCGTTATTTAATATGCGATGCACTCTAAATTCGAATCACTGGAAAATCATTGATTCGCAAAGAAATTCAACTACTCGAATCAGTGAAAATGTATCCACTTAGAATCAGTGGAAAACCGATAGTTGTTTCAAAGAAACAATTTTAATATTTGAAAAAGTGACGTGAAACAATACAGCGATTGAATATGTGACGGCGGACTACATAAGGCAAATAATATATGTTTTTTTTATTTAACTCAGTCTAAAAATTGAGAGAAATAAATATATTTCCGATAGATACTATTTATATTGCGCAATTGACCATAATTAAAAAAGAAAAAAAATGTTTTCGTGATCTCGGGATTGAACCCACATCACCATTCTACTTGATTATACCATTATTCTTCCTTTCTGAGCTACGATGTCAACATTGATGTCAAAGGATAAAATATATTTTTTATAGACGACTAGAGAACCGCCTCGGCTAGTCCCGGTAACAATTTAGTTTTTACAGTGATACTTCGAAAGACAAACATGGTTACTGCGGGTCACCCTTAAAAGATAAACGTACGCTATCACTGACTTTTCTATAGACCTTTTTGAGAGCTACAATTCTGTAGTACATTGATTTGATGTATCTCTTAAGGTTTAGTCAGTGCAAGCCATGTAAGCGCCCTAAAAGCTGTTTTTTACGACTTGATTACAAATGGTTCGACATTTATCTACTGTCCTTAAATTAAATATTAATGTATTATAAACCAAAACCTTCCTCAAGATATTCTCTAAATGACTTTGAAAACCGCATCGAAATCCATCAAGTAGTTTAGAAGTACTAAGCGAATACACAGAGAGACGTGGATAAGCGACTTTGTTTTATACTATTTAGAGATTATCTTCCCTTCTGATCTACGATGTCAACATTAATGTCAAAGGGTAAAATATATGTTTTATAGCTTTTTACCGTTAGTATGTAGTTTAAAATTTTATGCCCTTTCTTTTCGTTTTAGTATAATTGGTAATGCTAGGATTATTAAAATAAATGGCAAGTATGAATGCACTCATTTCACCATTTTCAAGACATAAAAAACAAAATGAAAGACTGAAAGTTAATGTTTTTTTGGGAAATGGTGTTATAAAAGAAGGAACTCACATTTAAGAAAGTAATTTTTATTGGTTTTATTACATGTGTTGTTATTTCATTTGATACACGTTATTTAACGGCCATTTTATAATCGCTGTTAAACTGATTCATTAGTAAAAAACATATCACTGAAATACAGTGAAAAAAATGGTTGATGAATCAGTGGAAAATGTCACCGAATCAATAAATGAATGTAAACAGGAATTATTTTCACTAATTCATCAGATAAATTAACTGAAGTGACTGTTGAATCAGTCAGGTACTATAATCTGATTGAAACAGTGAAATTATTACTGATTCATACAAGGGCTGATTCAGAACTCATCTCAACTATTGTTTATCTCANCTGATTGAAACAGTGAAATTATTACTGATTCATACAAGGGCTGATTCAGAACTCATCTCAACTATTGTTTATCTCAAGAAAATGATTCAACGCAGGAAATTTGCTATGCACAGTTTGAAAGTGTACAAGTACGTTATAAATGTGACACCACGTGGGGTATGTTTGCCGGAGTGTCAGGCAAGGAACAAAGATAAACATAGCAGCTTAAAATCACTATTTAATTTGTATATTCTGTTACATTCTTTATACACTCATTTGAACGGGTATGTATCGTACGTGTACTAGCTGTTTAACATCCTTCATAGTAGCTCTTGNATTCTTTATACACTCATTTGAACGGGTATGTATCGTACGTGTACTAGCTGTTTAACATCCTTCATAGTAGCTCTTGAAGCTGTCCATGGTTCTTCAATGTGTGCTAACTCCCGTCGAACTTCTGTTGCCGTCAGATGGGATATGAGTAATCTGTCAGACCGTGAGCACATTCCCTATGTCAGTTGTCGGACGACAGTGGTGCGAAATTGACGTAACCAAAGTTGAACAAGTGCGTACATCAAAATAGCCGTACACGGCGTTCGCAATGCACGCCAATGTCATGCAGAGCTACGGGAAGTATTGGGTAATGACACTATACCCTATCGTACAGTGGAGAGGTAGGTACAGGCCTTCAAACAGGGAAGACAGTCAACAGCCGACCTACCTCGCAATGGACGTGCTGTGTCAGCTGATCACGACGTACGAGTGGCTGTGGTCGAACAGTGCTTAATGGACGAAACTAGCTGGACTGTTATGGAATTAGCCCAGCACACAGGTATTTCTGCGTCGTCTGTGAGCCAAATTCTACGGCAGGGCATAACTGTACGGAATATTTGTGCCATGTGGGTGCCACATCAATTAACTGAGGTAGAGAAGTGGACCCGCTATGAGACATATCGTATCAATCTGGAACGCTTTCACCGTGAAGGTAATGGCATGCTGAACCGTATCATTGCAATCAGTGAAACATGGGCACGAGCATACGAACTCGAATTGAAGCGACAGTCCGACGAATTGCGACATCCTGTACCACCACAGAGACAAAACCCTACATCCACAATGCTGATGATCATTTTGACACATGACAGTCGAGGTGTGTTAGTGTTTCATCCAATTCGTGAGGGCTGCATTGTAAATGCACAGTTCTACCTGTCATTTCTGCGAAACCATCTTCGTCGTGCAGTTTGAGAGAAATTTTCTGAACTGTTGGGCAACGCTATAATCTTACATGACATAGCAGGTAACGTTGAACGTTGTTTACGGCATTCGGGATGGTAGGTATTGCGACACCCTCCCTATTCACCCTAACTTATTCCGCGTAACTACGATCTTATTCCCAAAGTGAGGAAGAGCCATTGCATGGTAAACGCTTTGCCAACAAAGAAGACATCGTTACAGCATTTCGACGAGAGCGAGCGCAGATTGACGGATCTCATGCAACAGGTGGTATTTCCCATCTGCGTCATCGTTTAAATGACTTGTATGCTAGACTCTGCAGTCTTACATATGTGTTTTGGAGCCTCAGCTTTCTATTCAACAGCTGTAGTCCCAGTTTATTCGAAGCGGTATTTTAAAAAGACATTCTAATATATAAAGCTTTGTGTATTTAAACAAAATAAACTTTTTCCTTGTACTCTATAACTGAATTACTCTCGTAAAGGAACATCCATGTGTCAAATGTGATTGAGACGGTTGGTAAGTGCTTATAACTATTTTACTTTACATTTTATTTTTATATCAGTTTGCATCAGTATGTAGCAGTGTTGACCTTATCGTTCCCGCACTTCACAATGGAAATTTGTTTGCCTAACATAAATTATAGTGCTCGATGCTCGCATAATATGTATTTGTTCGTAAATGCAAATAACTAAATGCTTTTATATAAATTTTTTTTAAATCGGTTTGTACACTGAAGAGCCAAAAAAACTGGTACACCTGCCTAAAATCGTGTAGGGCCCCTCGAGCATGCAGAAGTGATGCAATGCNACACCTGCCTAAAATCGTGTAGGGCCCCTCGAGCATGCAGAAGTGATGCAATGCGACATGGCATGGACTCGACTAATGTCTGAAGGTATGCAGGAGGCAATTCACACCATGAATCCTGCAGGACAGTCCACAAATCCAATCTACGCCGAATAGAGAAAGGGTTGCACGTCTGTCACTTTAATGATTATCGTCAGTTATCGTTTTTCCCGTTCGTTCACGATCTTTTTCCGGCCGCAGCGATGTCGAAGATGTGATGTTTTACCGGATTCCCGATATTCACGGTACACTCGTGAAATGGTCGTACGCGAACTTCCAAATGTTATCGCTACCTCGGAGATGCTATGTCCCATCTCTCGTGCAACGACTATAACACCACGTTCAAACTCACTTAAATTTTGATAACCTGCCATTGCATCATCAGTAATCGATCTAGCTGCAAACCGCATTGCGTTACCCTGATTGATTCCATACCTCTGTTATTTGCATACGCACCCCTGTACCAGTTTGTTTGGCTCTTCAGTGTATAAGCATTTAGCATTATCGTGTCTCTTGCATGGCTAATGGTTTAAATGTATGTTATTTCTTATGTGCTTACAATTCTGGTAGAGTAAATTCTATGTATTCAAATAAGTACATGTATATAAATATATATATACACACACAATTTAAACTGGGATACATTTTTACCTTGCACTGTATAACTGAATTACTCTCAAAAAGAGAAGTGTATGTGTGATTCGGCCGTCTGCTACCCTGGAGCCTGACGCGTCTGTCTCGGCTATTGTTATGTACCATCCTTCGATTTGCCGATACTTGCACAGTGCTCGCATCGCTGGTCGACCACCCTGGCTGCCTTACAGATTCCCACGATGTTAGTTGATCGCGCAATGTCAGCCAGGTCGGACGTGTTCTCTGCTAGTGTTGTGAGTGTTGGCTCTACTCTGAATTTGACAGTTTCGTTTCACTCGGTTCGTACCGAAGACGTTTTCTATTCTGTTGTACTGACCAAGTAGGCCTGGTCTTGTCTAGCATCATCTAAAGCAGCATGCAGCACCCGATGCATATGTAATATGTGATTGTAATGGTTGGTAAGTGTTTGTAACTACTTCCCTTTACATTTTATTTTTAAATCAGTTTGCATCAGCTAGTAGCAGTGTTGTCCTTGTCGCACCTAAGTGTGCTTCTCGGCTTCGAAAAAGTTTTTTTTAGAGTTATATGACCTACAGCATTCGATGATTGCACATTGACATATGTTGTTAAATGGATGTAAATATTTGCTTTAATAATTTTTTTATATTTCTGTTTTGCATAAGCGCATAGCAGTGATTTCTCTCTTTCGCGACTAATGGTTTTAATGTATGTTGTTTTGTGGCAAGCAAAGGAACACAGTATTTACGAGTTGCGTAATGTGTATCCCACTTGAATAATTGTAGTAATGTTTACATTTGGCCATTATGATCATTCGTTATTTCTCATGGCGTCGTACATTCTAGCTTTTACTAAACTTCTTGGCATGATAGCAACAATGATACCACTATTATGGACTGTGGCTCCATCGGGTTTTTTTATACATATTGTGACTCGATATGACATCATGCACATAATGTACTTGCATTCATGCCAGTCCTGTATTGTTTGTTACATGATGGATTTTTCATCTACAGGATGGTTTCATATCTTTTGCACACTTTTTCCGCGACACTTGCGCTAGGCTGATGGTGTTTATTTATATTAATACGTACATACATTTTTAGTGTAACCTGCGATTACATATGTCTTGTTATAGGTGCATATGTATACCACTTTATTTTTCAATATATGACTGGTGGTTAAGGGTAACCCAGGCTAACGATGACTCGGGCCACCGGCCTTTGCGTTGAACTGATGGTGTAAGTCGAACACATTATTGTCGATTTCGCAGTGCTGACCCCTCACAACTCACCGCCCACTGCTGACCTCTCAGTGCCGACCCCTCAGTGCTGACCATTCAGTGCTGCCCTTTCAGTGCTGCCTTCATGCAGTACCGATGCCGAGTAGTTCTCTTTAACAACCGGTCAGTTTTCTATGGTTGCAATAATTTATATCGCCATCCAACTGGTCGAATACGAAGCTAAATTGTAATCCTTTCTGTAGTGGGGTATAGGGAAATCCATATGCATCTATTTGTCACTTGACGAGTGTGTGCAGGCCGATGTGTATGTGTGTGCTATTTAAAACCCTACACTGCTACATGCGACGGTAAATTTCCGATGCAGCTGTATGTATACCTTTATTTTCTTTACATGCATGGACAATTGTAACATGTTCCCGACCTTCAAATGTTTTTAAATGCTTACCAACTATGCTTGTAACAGGGCTTAAGGCCTGCTTGCCCTTATCTATGTGATTGCAGTCGGAAGTGATGACTGTGATACGGATTTGGTGGTCGTAGATTCGGAGGGTAGGAAACATCTGACAACTATGCTTATAAGAGGACTTAAAGTGTGCTTGTCCCTACCACCCTCTTTGTCATCGGAGGTGAGGCCTATGGCATGAATTTGGTGACTATAACATCTGTGGGTGGGAAATGGTAGTCAACTATGCTTTGTGGACTTAGGGTGTTCTTGACCCTGCAGCCCTGTTCATCGATGCAAGCGATGACTGTAATGAATTCGATGACTATATCTTAAATGGTTCGGAAATTACAACCAACTATTCCTTTAAGTATGATTAGGGCCTACTTAGCAATTTTGTCCTTTTCGTTGTTGGAGGTGATATCTATGTTATGAGGTTGTTGGTTGTACCTTAAATGGTTCAGAAATTACAGTTGCCTATGCTTATGTGAGGGCTTAAGGATTGATTTTATTTATTGTCCTATTTAGCACCAAGGGCGATGCCTATTATGTGAATTTAGTGACTATTTTTAACAACTCGGAAATTAGTCAACTATGCTTATAAGTGTGCTTAGGGTATACTTGACCCTGAGGCTTTTTTCGTCATCTGGGTGATACCTATGTTATAAATTTTGTGGATGATATAAATAGTTCGGAAATTATGGCAGACAGTGCTTATATGATGGCTTAAGGCCTAATTTTCTCTACTGCCCTATTCATCAACAAGATGATGAATAGGGCATGATATGAATTTGGTGGTGGTATTTTAAATATCTCGGAAATTACAGTCAACTCTGCCTATACATGTGCTTAGGGCATACTTGTCCCTGCGACCATTTTCGTTGTAGGGGGTGATACCCATGTTATGAATTTGGTGTTTGTACATTAAACAGTTTGGTAAAAACAGCCAACTATGCTTATAAGTAGGCTTAGGGCATACTTGTCCCTGCGCTCCTTTTCGTCAGCGGGGGCGATGCCGATGTTATGAATTTGGTGACTATTCCTTAAATGGTTCGGAAATTAAAGCCAACTATGCTTATAAATGCACTTAAGGCATACTTGGCCCTGCAGTTATTTTCGTTGTCGGGGGTGATGTGTATGTTATGCATTTGGTGACTATTCCTTAAATAGTTCGGAAATTACAGCCATCTTTGCTTATAAATTTGCTGAAGACATACTTGACCCTGCGGTTATTTTCGTTTTTGGATGTGATGCCTATGTTATGAATTTTCTGAGTATAACTTAAATGGTGCAGAAATTACAGCCAACTATGCTTATAAGTGTTCTTAAGGCATACTTGACCCTGCATTTATTTTCGTTGTCGGGGGTGATACCCATGTTTTGAGTATGTGTGACTATATTAAACCATCGTAAATTACATCGAACCATTCTTATAAGTGGACTTAGGGTGTACTTCATGTGTGCATTCTGTGTGACTCTAGGCTAGCGTGCATTGGCTTGCCTCGCTCCATGTGGCCCATGTGGAATGGCAGAGCATGAGACTTGTCTCCACCAGGACACAAGTTGAAAGGAAACCAGAAGTAATAGGAGAAAACCCAGTTGGAATGACAGAGCATGAGAGTCTCGTCCCTGCCAGGATGCCAGGTGAAAGGAGACCAGAAGGAATATGAGAAAGCCATTGTGGAATGACAGAGCATGAGACTCGTCCCCACCAGGATGCTAGGTGAAAGGAGACCAGAAGGAATATGAGGAAATCAAAGTGGAATGACAAAGCATGATGAGAGAATGTGCATGATAGGGCAATGAACTTAATTGAATATTCTTTAGGCAAGATGGATAGTGCTGGCATGGAATGATAGAGCGTGAATGACAGGGTAACCCCTCAGAACCCCTCAACCCCTACGCCCCGAAAAAAGAGACATTAACCACATTGTGGAGTCATCGGCAGAAATAGTGAAAAAGTCAGCCGCATTGTGCAAAACTTATTTTTTATGAACAATTTTACATGTTTGGAGGGAAATTCGGGAAATTTTGAGGCCATCATTTCTGACGATTTTTGCCGTTTTGAGGGAAAACATACATTTACTAGTGAAGAAGGGGGGAAATGGCCTCATGACGTCATCCAAGATGACCACCAGCTCGTCCCCGCCAGGATACCAAGTGCACCAGAACTGGCTATATTTAACTACTATTAGTAATATTAGTAACTTATTGTTATTTAAATAAAAACATTTTTCTAAACAAAGAAATTTGAGGTATTTTAAATGATTTTGTTAAAATAATTTTTGAAAACAATTGTAATTAAAATAATATATATTATCATGTCTTTCCCAGATGGTGAATTAAAAAATTATTATTATAATTTTTAAAATTTAATAGTAAATTTCTGTTATTTAAATTTTTTAATATAATTTGTAAATTGTTTCTGGGGTATCCTGTACATTTTAATTTTTTTAAATTAAATGTGTGTAAATTTTAGGATCTCAACAAAAACTCGTTTTGATGTCTAACTTTATCATTCATTTTGACAACGTTATTTTAAGTTTTAATTTTTTTTAAACATATTTGTAAAAAACTGAATAATTACATCTTATATTTTACTTTTTAGATACATTTTTTTATTGTATGAAAAGTGTTTCAAGCTAAATCAGATGTATACTACTGATATCCAGAATAAACTTACAATTTCTGTTTGAACAAGTGCAATGCTGTATTTGAACGAAAACATTCATGGATTCACGTATGTGCATGATATATGAAATTGTATAGGTAAATTCGTTACGAAGCCTATATATACGATTACGACAAAATTCAAGATTTTATATTGATGAACTCTGAAAGATGAATAAATCACATTCACATAGTTAAATAGCCCAAAAAATAGTTATTAATTTTGCGTTTTTAACGGAAAATTAGCAATTCGATATAAAATACGTTTTGTTTACATTTAGTCATGATAAAGGAAGTATTTGTTTCATTACCGACACAAACGTATCAATAAAAATGACATCAGAATTATATTATAACAGGATTATCTGTTAAGACTAAACACTGACATTTTATAAACAGTTACATATATATGCCCTATTTTAATGCTATTTCATTTTGGTACAGGTAAACCAATGCACACTGCTCTTTTTTTAGCCTACTTTCCGAAGGAATGATAGATTTATGCAATCACCCGACTGTCTGTCTGGAATGTATGCCCTCCCCCCCTAATAAATTTTAAATTTGTTGACCTAATATCATTAAACTCGGTACACATATAGTATTCAGTAAGGAAATAGGATTTATGTACATTAAGATCACGCCGGGTATACATATTTTCAAATTGGCGGCGTTTCTAAAATTTAGGACACTATGTAATATTTCGGGAATTATTTAACCGATTTAATCGAAGTTCAGTACGTTGCCAGTGCGTGATGTAAACATCGAAATAAGAACGCGACAATGTTATTGGTCACTTGTTTTGTAAAATAGTTAAAAATTAATTAATAAAGCTTTTGTGTTATATCTTGGGAACCACGTTACCGATTTAAACCGAATGTAGTAAGTTAACAGTGAATATTGTAAGCATTTAATCTAGGAACAGACAATGTTATTTCTTGACAATTTTAAAAGATAGTGCAAAATGTAAAAATAAAGCTTTTGCATTATATCTGGGGAACCATTTAACCGATTTCAACCATATTTGGTACGTTGACAGTACATAATGTAAGTATTGAAATTAGAAAGCGATAATGTTGTTTTTACACTATTTTTGAAGATATTGCAACATGAGAAAATAAAGCTTTTGCGTTATATCTCGGTAACTGCATAACCTAATGCTGCCAAAGTTGGCATATCAGTAATACTTTTGTAGGCTATATTAATATATGTGCAATTCAACTTGATAAGACACTTATTTTCAAAATGGTGGACTTTTTTTTATGTTCATTCTCTTTATCTATCATACCATTTGATGAATTTCAACAAAACTTGTCATGCTAAGAGTATTTATCACAAGCATAAAATGTGTCAGTACATAGGCTCTTTTTTCCGCTAGTTTGTAAGATGGTACCACATGTAAATACAGTTTTTATGTTATATCTCGGTAAACAACTAACAGATAACTACCAAATTTGACAGTCAAGCAGTACTACAGCATATTAGGTAAACCAACATATTTTGTGTGCCAAACAATTTATTCAAAACAGCAGTCTTTTAAACATTTTAATTACTATCTATATTTACGAAACCATACAACAAATTACAACATTACTTTATATGCTGGCAGTATATATTAAAACAATAAGATGTTCTACCCAGAGGCTCTTTTGGCCACTTTTTGTAAGGTCAAACGAATAAATCAAGTTTTTTCATATCTCAGAAAACAATCAATCGATTCCTACCAAATTCGTTTAATAAGTGGTACTACGCTAGTCCATGTATACTAATATGTTTTAAGTGGGCTAAAACATTTTTTTTTAAATGGCGGCAATACTAATATTTTATCTTAGGCTTCTATATCTACGAAACCAATTACACAATTCCAACTTTACTTTGAATACTGGTAGTATGTAGTCGATGTAAATTGATAGGCAATGTTTTAAGAAGGCTATATATTTAATTTAAAAATAATGTCAATATAAACATTTTAGCATAGTATGATATATCTACAAATTAAAGTAACTGATTTTATCTTAACTTTGTGTGCTGGCAGTATCTATGCAACTATCAAATGAGCTAATATATAAACTCATTTCTCGGCAATTTAGGAAGATAGCACCACATGAATATTTACACTTTTGCTTGCTATCTTGGAAACAATTAACTGATATCCACCTAATTCAGGCGACGGGTTAGACTCTTGTAGTCCATCTATATTTATATGACTTAAGGGGTAGTCATATATTTTCAAAATAACAACCATGTAAATATTTTATGCTAGTGGGTTATACACTGAAGAGCCAAAAAAACGGATACACCTGCCTAATATCGTGTAGG
>NQII01003996.1:150566-366093 GCA_002778355.1 Clitarchus hookeri
AGCCACAGAGCAGAAGTGCAGCAAGACGACGTTGCGTTGACTCGACTAATGTCTGAAGGTATCCAGGAGGCAATTCAAACCATGGATCCTGCAGGGCAGTCCACAAATCCAAATTGCGCCAATTTGAGAAAGGGTTGCACATCTATCACGTTTAATGGTTCTCGTCAGTCGTCGTTTGTCCCGTTCTTTCTCGATCTTTTTCCGGCCGCGGCGATGTCGAAGATGTGAAGTTTTACCGGATTCCCGATATTCACGGTACACTCGTGAAATGGTCGTACGCGAACATTCAAATGTTATCGCTACCTCTGAGATGCTATGTCCCATCTCTCGTGCGCCGACTATACCACCACGTTCAAACTCACTTAAATCTTGATAACCTGCCATTGTAGCAGCAGTAACCGATCTAGCTGCCGACCGCATCGCGTTACTCTGATTGATTCCATACCTCTGTTATTTGCATACGCACGCATATTCCAGTTTTTTTGGCTCTTCAGTGAATGTCCCAAACAATTTCAACCGACTGCGACTTTAGTATGTATCAGTATGTACGACAAACATGGAATGTGCTTATACATATCCGTTTTGTTCTATATTATTGAAGTTAGCACATGATAAAAAGGAACTTTTATGTCATATGTCCGGGACCAATCAACCGATTCCCATTGGAATGTACACACAAGTAATGCTAGAGTTGGCCACGTTTTAAGAGAGTCTGGTTTTATTTACAGTACCGTTGCATTATAGATATATATATATAATTTATCATTGATCATGGAACAAAACAGCGCAAGGTGATAGAGGACCCAAGGATGCATAAATTAAACTGCTATATGTTTAATGCAAAATGCGATAGTTTAGAATCCATGTAATTTTAGTGATTTTGGTGCAAATTATTTCCAATTAGTGTATATTGGGACATTAACGACCAATTGGAGTAAATTACGTTTAACCTAAGTAAATTACGCCCCAATGGAGTAAATGGCGACCACTTTGCATAACTTGAAGTAAATTATATCCAATCGGAGTAAATAAAACCTTGAGGTCACATTGGGGTAAATTATACACAATCGGAACAAATTTAAACATGTTAGCATCAATTGTAGCAAATTGCACCCAATTAGGAGAAATTATGCCCAAATGGAGTTTATTATGCTCAAATAGTGCACATAATGTACTCCAATTTATGCTAATTGGGCATTATTTACTCCACTTGAGTAAACTTCACACCAATTTATGCTAATTGGGTGTGATGCACTCTGTTTGGCCATATCTTATTAATATTTAGGCTTATTGGGTGTTGTTTACTCCGACTGGTCATATTATACCCCATTGGGTGTAAGTTACTCATAAGTTACTCAATTTGGGCGTAATTTACTCCAATTGGGTGTTATTTCCCCTAATTGGATGTGATTTCACCACAATTTATGCTAATTAGGCAAATTATACCCGATTAGACATAAGTTACCCCAATTTATGATAATTTTGTTCATTGACACCGATTGGGCATTATTTACTCACATTGGATGTATTTTACACCAATTGGTCGTTTATGTCCAAATATATGCTAATTGGAAATAATATACTCAGAAATCACTTAAAATTACATGGCTTCTAAACTATAGCATTTTGGATTTTACGTTTCACATATAGGGGTTTAATTTATGTGTACTGGTGTCCTCTATCATTCAGCGCTGTTTTGTCCATCATGAATGATACGCCCTCTATATACTGTAAATAAGTTTCTAATTCGATACAACTTTGTATGCTGATAGTATCTGTTAGAAGCAGCAAATATGCTTATAGAGATCCCCCTATGACGGCCAATTTTATAAGATAGGGGCAGAAGATAAAATGTATTATTTATGCCATATCTCGAGGAACCAATCAACTAAATACTACATATTTTTTACACAAATAGTTCTACAGTTGGTCATGAAAACTTACATTATTTAAGTGAATCTAAGAGTTTCTTTATCAAAATGGTGCAATATAAATTAAGATACATGTATAATATATAATTAATAATTTGACAAATTTCAATAACATTTTGTATTCTGACAGTATTTATTAGAAGCATCAGATTTGCCTATACATAGTCTGTTTTCAGGTATTTTTGTAAGATGGGACTAAATAAGAAACTAAAGCTTTTTGTCATATATCGGGAACCAGTCAATTCTTCACACAAGAAGTGCTACGGTAAGTCACGTAAACTTACATGTTAAATCACTCACAGTGCTAATTTAAAATACGTAACGACTATTTTACAGTGGCATCACTGCTAGTGTACTGTGTTTATACAACTTTGAAACCTCATTTCAGTATTTAATTAAGTAAAAAAGAATGCGAGTAACATTAATTTTCTCATTACGTTTTGTATTTAATTAATGTTATAATTAATGCTTTTGTTATCCATTTTAGCATCTACGATTAATTAGAAAATGTCTCTTCGTCCAGTAATTATTTATGACATAATTCATTATAGTAAATGTTGTGACAATTATTTTCGTTATTTATCAGAGCGTACATGTACGTAATTCACGTGTTTCATATTATTTAATCTTTGTTTGTCAATATTTTACCGTTTACGTGGTTTACTTGTTACTTTGATTTCAATTCAGTTTTACTCCGTGCTTTTAAAGCTATGTGTTTAATCCATTGTCTTCTGCAGACCGGTGTTTCGTGAGAGATTGTTTCTCTACCGACTGGATATGCAATGCTGTATGGCAAATTCTTTCAAATGTTGCCATCTGAGGCACCTCTTCAACTCACTTCTCTGCAGTATGCAATTTTGCATTTCTTTCACGCAGTCAGCACGTTATTACATATAAAATTTGTTCACTTATTATGTTCCCCCCCTCTTTGCACTTCAACACAATTTGCCTCTTCGGGACAGCACGCGATATCTATCGTCAAAATTCTAAGCTTTTCGTTCGGCTTTTGTTTCCATCGTCTATGTGCTCCACGAGTTTTTCCTCCACACATTAAGTCCAGCCACAGCGTCAAAATGTCGCTATGTCCGGCTATGATGGCAGTGTTCTTCGGAACTTCAGTTTCCATTTTTCAAGATATAGTTTCATCGCTGTCGTAGCACTGTAGAACTCAATAGTTTATTTATATATTTTGTAGTGTGTGCTTGTTAGTGTTGTATGGCTGTTACACCAACATGTAAATTAGATATGTTCTGCCTTCCCCCCTTGGAGAGTAAGGTTACAGTTATTTCGTTTGTTCTCCATCTATGCGGATAGCTGATTTTTATGTGAGGGTTCAGGTTCTCGGATTCACGTTCCCTGATTCAAGATGTTGGATTCTAGTTCCCGGACACAGCCCCTTTAACAGTGTATGGTTTGCGGGTTTCGGTTTGTCTTTCCCTCATGGCTGCCTGATGTGTGGGTACACACATCCTTTTGTGAGTTCGTCTTACTGGTGGAATTGTATGCATCCATCTCCGATTCTCCAGTCTCCAGGGAAATGTGTGCGAAACCACCTCCGCATACATGGTTCTCAACTGCGACGTGCTAGCCATCAGGACAGCTAAGTTACAATGGGATTTTATCTAACAATAATTTGCTTTTAAATGTAACTTAATTTTTTATCACGCACATGTGAATTTTTATTATCTATTTTCAGTTTATTCAGTTAGTTTGGCTTCTTGTCTCTCTTAATTGCATTGAGTAAAAATTTTTTTTTAATTTAATATGGATTACCAGCATTATTGTTAGGGATGCATCCCATGCGTCTCATTTTAATACTTATAAGCCAGATTAATTAATATAATTTCTATGTTGGTGAAAGGCTTGTCAGTTTTGTGTCATAAAATACACTGTTGTATTTAAAATCTTCATATTGAAGAAATTTCCTTGGTTATTTATTATGTGATATTGATGTATTATTATTATTGTTATGTAATATCAACGAAATCATTGTAAAGTTTTACGTAATGTTATCTTATAGGACTAATCTTTGTCATATTCAGTTCTCTGTATTGCATTTATATTAAACTTTCAGGAATTTATTTTGAATGATGATGAATATAATAATTTTTGAAGACAGTCATTTCTTTGTTTTTTTCTTCTAAAAAAATTAATTTAAGAAAAGGTTTAGTAATGCACAACCACAGGTCACGTCGTTTTATTTATAGACAATAAGTCTTCCTCTGCGCCTATATGTGTTTAATGATTCAGGAAAATTATTTATATATTAAAGGTATTACATTTTTCTCTTTTGTGCCATGTACGATCACCCAGCATGTTTGATTATTTGCATATATCGCTTTCTTTTATTTTATATTGGTTTGTCCGGGTCCTTTGGTAATTTATTTATTTTTATGCCAATTTTTTAACTATGGCTTTTGTGTCATTTGGTTTATGTCGTTCTTAGCAAGGACTCGAGGCATTTCTGGGGTTGTTGGAAGTCGATATTATATATGGTTCTTATCTTTTGGTCACACATGGGCACAAATCACTTGTTTTCATAATTATGACCCTGTAAATATTTGTGGTTTGCACACCCGGTCTACCAAAACTTTAGACTGATTACAACCGAAGTTGATGCTCCGAATCCTACCTCTGTAAGTCAGTCGGTTGCACGCCAACTTACGGTATGATGTATTCTTGGTTAGTGTCCCAGGCAAGGCACATGTGTATTTGAAATTATCTCACTAGTATTGCATTTGTTTCTAGTTCCATCTCTAATGATATCACTGTCAACGAGACATCAAGGCCCACCTACCATCTAACATTTTAAGAACTTCATCGAAATTATTTGCATCAATGCAGAGTAAATTGGGCTCATTAGTTATATCGGTAATTTCATATTTTAATACTTGATCATAACCACAACACTGTATGAGTAGTCAAAATAAACATTTTTACAAAATAAACTCCACTGTAAATTTTACGTATATGTAATCTCTGGCATTTGAATAGCCACGCCAGAAATATTTTGTTTCATTTAATGACAGTGCAGATGTTTTTTTTGTTATGCACAGCTGAATCGTTACATGTTTACTACAGACTTATTTTTTATCGCTTGTTTAACTCAGGAAAAACATTTATGTCGTGAAATAAAAACGTGTTTCGCTAACGATGGACGAAATTCGGAAACATCACCAGCCGGTTGATTACAGACGACAAACTCTCATGACCTCGATGTAAAAAGCCGTCTAACTCCCTCTCTCTCTCTCTCTCTCTCTCTCTCTCTCTCTCTATCTCTCAGACGACAAATTCTTTAATGGCTTACAAGTGCCACTAACATGAAGTGCCGCATACCGTTATACAGCTATTATTGAAAATAACGATCGTCAGCTTGCGTTAGTCCCGATGGTCTAGTACAGCGTTTCCCTTTTTTCCGTGACCCGGTTATTTTTAAGCTTTTCTTCACGAACCACGAAAATCTTTTTTGTGGATTCTGGTGTATGAGTGCAATAAAACATGTTTTTATGTCTATTACAGTTTAATATTTTAACAAAGAAACGTTAACAAATGTCGTACAAAAATGATAATCAAATTAAAACCAAACAGTTTATTAATGAGAAGTGTGCAGTTGTTTCCTGTTAACTATAAACTTTACATTTGGAGGAAAAGATGTTAACTTTATCCTCAGATCCTGTTCAACTTCCAACCGGTTCCTATATATATTTTTTAGGAAAACCAGTGTTGAAAACCCTTGCTTCACACTTATATGTCGTAACAGAAGGCATTAGAAACTGTATCGCTTTTTCTGCTAAAACTGGGTACTCCTGACGGCAAGACAGCCAAAAATCCATCAGTGGTATGTTGCCAAATGTGTCTTTGAGTGCCGTATCACATGCCAGTTAAATTATAGACTCAATATCTGAATCCGGAAGGTCAGTCTCGGGTTCTAGATTAACTGTAAATGGATTCCTTATCCATTCTTTGTTTCCGTGAATGGGGGGAAAATATTTCTTAAGATTTGTCTCCAGCGCTAGCAGATGTTCTTTGATAGCAGCTGAAATCTCACCCGGCAATAAACTCATGCTATGATCTCTTTGTTTTTGTAGTTCTGTTAGCTTTGTAAAAGCTTTGTAATTTCCTGCTTCCGCGCAACTCGAAAACAAATTGATTTTTTTTTGTTGCAGCTTCCACCTTCTCTTGCACTTTTAATACAGTTACATTGCTGCCTTGTAATGTCTGATTCAAATTGTTCAAGAAATCAGAAATATTACAAAGATAACCTACCTTGATTAACCAATTGACATCATGGAAACTGTCTTTGAAATGAAATATTACAGCTCTAGCCGTTGGGGGCTGTTGTTCTAAGAACATTAAACTTCTTCCCTCAGTTCAATGAGTCTTCTTAAAACATTCCCTCTTGATAGACACCGCACTTCGCAGTGAAAAAGAAGATGTTCATGTTCACTTCCCATTTCTTTGGATAAAGCAGATAATATTCTTGAGTTCAGTGGACGAGATTTTATAAAATTTATAAATTTCACACACTCTTTCATAGTTGCAGTTAAAAGCAATGGCATTCTTTTGACGGCCAATGCCTCTCTGTAGATGCAATGCACCCACACACAGTCTGGTGCTACAGCTTTGATCATCGGAGAAAGTCCATTACGAATGCCTGCCATTGCGCGTGCTCCATCGCTACTTAGTCCCACACATTTCTTCCATTCAATGACATTGTCCTTCATGTAACTATCAATCGAATTAAATATTTCATCAACTGTTGTTCTTGTTGTCAGAGGTTTACAAAAGAGAAATTATTCGTTATTTGTATTGTCAAAATCGTATCTTACAAAACACATAAGATTAGCATTATCCGATATGAAGTTCTTTCATCAACTTGCAAGGAAAAATAATTACTCTCTTTTAAGAGACCCACAACAGTTTCCTCAATGTTATCTGCCATCTCCCCTATCCTACGCTTCACTGTGTTATTTGATAGAGCCAGCAAATTTACTTGGTTCTCCTGTTTTTTATCACATATCTGAGATGCTAATATTTTCATTGCTGGAACTACTAATTTATCGGCAATTGTGTGTGATTAACCGGTCTCAGCAATTAATTTTGAGATTGCATTAGATGCCATTACAAGGTTTTAAGATTGAGCACCCTCACAAAAATTCGAAGACATAGTTTTTGTGGTAACTATTAATTCTCTCTTTTTTATTAATGAAGAAATCTATTGTCTTCTCGCTGTATTCCGGGTGTTTTAATTCCAAGTGCCTCTTCAACTTTGAAGGTTTCATAGACTCGTTTGAAAGTGCCGCATAACAAATAACACACAATGGTTTGTCATCAGCACCCATGATGAACCCAAATTGTAAATAATCTTGAGAATATTGTCGAGTTTATGACTCCTTTTTTGTGAGAGTAGAAGACTGCGCATCGTGCGGCCGTTTGTTAGTAGCACTCGTACCTGGCTTAGGCTGTACATTACTTGACTGTCTGTTGTGCCGGCTCAGAACCCGTACTTTGTTTTATTACCCACTTGTCCATCGTCAAATGAAACGTTATCAGTATACACAAAAAATACGCACTCTTTGTCTTGATACTAAGCTCAAACTGACTGAATGAACGAACAAACGAGCGGGCGGAGTTGGGCGAGTGCGGGTGCGGGCGCGGGCGGGCGAAACAAATGGTTACATTTTTTTTCCCGCAATAACAACAATACGTAAAACGGTAAAGTGACGCAACCCGGCATTTTGTTTTCGTGGCCCGGTGCCGGGTCGCGACCCGCCATCTGGGAAAAGCTGGTCTAGTAGTTATGCCGTCTAGCTGAGATGCAGAAGGTCCTAGGTACAAACACGAAGATTGCAGGTGTAAAATTACACTGATGTTAGTGGAAACACCGCTGCCATATACATCGTGTGTACATTTACAGAATATTATATATTATTGTTTAAAAACACCAATGTATGAAGCAATGATACCAAGAGTCGGAACGCACAACGCCTCATTATGTGCTTTACTACGTTGCATAAGAAAAAAAACCATGATTTCGTGAATTAACACGAACATTGCATTTATCTTGTAATGTCATAATAACATTGTCACTTTAAATTACGAGCCTTTCCGTGTAAATTTATCACAACAGTGTGTGAATATTTTGACGCGGCGTACGTGTTTTAGCACCCCGTTTTAGTGTTAATTAACACACACTGTGTTGTGTAAATTTTTGTGCTCACGATGTGGCAACTTTTGCTGCCACTTACATTCCGTGTGTTATTCCACTCCACGATAACTTAAATAAACTTCACTATAATGTGAAAATAAAAACAGCTTTTAGACGTTTTGAAATTTATCCATTGGCCTAAAATACGCAACAGTGTGTTAAAATTTTCAAAACGATTACGGATATTTTTTTTAACCCTTTTTATAACTACTTTCTTTCTCTAACTAGTTAAATTATTAATAAGACGCTAAGTAATTTTGCCCTCTCACTAAGTAGCAATTTTGCTGTCACTCACATAATGTGTGAAACTACAAGCATTTTTTTCAGAATAAGTTCCCTCGGGTGCTACGGGTTGTAGGCGTAATATTTACTGAATTACACTTAAATCTGATGCCGAAATGTTTTGTTCTAATTTAAATAAATACTTTATATCCCGAATTATATGCCAGAATATTTACATGAAAGTAAAATACATTTTTAAAACATTGATAAACTTTAAAACTAATAATTTAAGCTTATATTTTTCAGTCGAGAATATAAACGTGTTTCACTAAGGATATTCTCTGTGTTATTTAAAAAAACCGTTACGAAAATCAAAGATAATTATAAAGTCAATAATATTTTTCTTTACCCGCAATATATATGTGTGTGTTTACATTTACACACCTATGTATTTGTGGCTTGTATAAGTAGTGTTAATATCGAGGATGGAGCTGACTACCGACAAACAACGGAAGGCAAGTCCTCTCAAAAAATAGCTAAAAAGGAGAAACACGACCTAAAACCTCAGTCTATTCCGGAAGAGTGTAACCACTATTCAAATTGTACCTGTAGCAGAACTTTATTGCTGGTAACACAGCAATAATAAATGATTAATCTCTTATAAATGTTCACTGATAATCAACGAAGTGCAAACTATAATAAAATGGGTGTCGATTTCGATCCCACACGTAAAGGAGTGATTAACCCTATATTTGCATTAACAAGTGCAACTATCTACTGTTTTTGGGTTGTTCACTGCGGGCTGTGTTTTTACTACAAACAATAAACTTCTTCTACAGCTCAACTTTTAATTTTGGTTACAGTTGTCCAGAATAGCCTTATCCTAATACTATTATATATATATATATATATAATTTTTTTTTTAATAACATCGAAATTCAAACCACAGCATTTGTGCACTAATATAAACAAGAAATCCTAGTAACCAAAATTTTTGGGTAGATCATCCAGTATTTTAAACTTTTAATTACGTTAACAAAACAGCGCCGATAGTCCCCAACTTCACATACCTGCAAACGTAGGTCCTTCACGTATTTTCATAGCGACAGCCTGTACATAGGCTACCATGAAAATACGTGACGCCATACGTCATCAATACTGCTTTTTGTGTTCAGTTGGAAATAAATGTAATCACTTCTAGTAGCCTTTAGTACTCAATTGCTATCCGCCATATATGGTGTCGTATGTACAGTCGTTCTCCGCATGGCACACCAGTTTCGTTCGCCTTCCTGATATGCAACTTGTTGTGCAAGCAGGTACCTAAAGTTGCGAACTTCCTGTGTGGTTTTGCCTAACTTCTACTTAAGTTTACAAATACTAGATGACCTTTCCAAACATTTTGTTATACGAACTTATTGTATTGATTAGACCATAGATGAGTTATTAAAAAACATATTGTATATATATACATATATATATATAGACACACACATATTTTTGAAGAGGTATCACGTGTGGTAGATTGTCGGTAGAGGTCCGTTTCATCATCTATAAATAAGTATATACATATATATTGATTCATACATTATATAAATTAAAAATAATAATGAAAATATTACATTAAAAATAGAAATAAATAACTATAAAACATTTTAATATACAATTATATGATATGTAAGTTATAAAGAAAAATAACAAAAAACGATATTTAAAAAACCAATACGAATTTTTATGTAATTAAAAATTACAGTCAATAATGTGTAGCTTTTGAAAATAATTAATAATTTTTGAACTCTAGTAAATATAAAATAATATTAATTGTTATGACAACAATTTCTAAATTTTATCTTGAATTCCTAAAGTAGGACTTTTAACTTATAAGTCAAACACATTTAAATTAAATTTCAATTATCTTTTGGAAACATTCTATTTCTTCCGCATTAACACAATTTTTCTTACGTTTGATCAATGATCGGAAATCAAATCGGCTACATATAGAATAATGTTACATTTTCTATTTGTCTGTAAATGATTACATGGAATTGCACATTAAACTGAATATTGTGGCGGTTCAGAATTTTTGTTGTCATATTGAATCCAGTGGTTCAGAAATTTCTTTCACTCGCCAAGTTGGACGGAGAACATATTAGTGGTGTTTAATTTCGGAGTTGGTATTACGATGCAGCTATTTTTTTTCTGTTTCAACTGCGTCCTGGTTAACCATGGATTAGGAAGCAGTATTGTAACAGACAAAACAATTTTCGCTCACGTATGTTGTGAAATTGGGACCTAGTGATTCCGGCCAAGCTTTGGCTGCTTCAAATTGCATGTTCAGTTGGCCCCTCCCACCAGTACGGGTGCGGGAGTTATAAACCCTGTTTCTCTGTGTTGTCGGGGCTTTTTGTAAACGGAAAACTCTCATTATCATAGCTGAAAACGAGAAGAGGAACTTGGCGTAAATGTGGACATTTGCTTGGCCCTGGGCCCCACCGAGAGATGGCTGCTGTTAGCTAAGGTGGGAGCCATCCAATTTGTTTTTAAGAGAAATTAGTTTCGAGTTCGGAAGAGGGTTCGGTACTTGGGGTGATGGATGACCGTATTGGACACACATATTGGTATATTTCACTCTCTCTGGGTGAGAGTTCCTAGGTATGCTTTATGTTAGGTTGAAATTTTAATATAGGTATAAGTTTAGTCTTCTACAGTAAGTTTTTAATTTATGTTCGGTTTAGCTCTACTTTTAAGTTAAGTTTAAACTTTTCTAGCTAGTGCGTTCTGGTTATCTTTTGAATATCATGTTGCATTGGATTTTTTTGCCCAAATCTTTGGGTTTAATGGTCTGGGAAAATATTATACTGAAATTTTTTAAAGAGGCACAATGACAGTCAGGGATATGTCCAAGTTGTCATATTTTCCTGTGAACCCCGTATTCTATTCATTTATAAAATCTAGAAGGTAATTAGATAAAATTGTCAAACCTACGTTCTTGAGGTTACCTAGTTAAACTGTTTGGTTTTACCTTGACCATCATAGCAACGAATTCTTAGCCGACTTTTATAACTTAAAATGAATATCTCACAGAGTTTCATTATATATCATATTCAGTAAAATGTTTGATTTATTTAACATTTATGTGTGAGTACGATATTTTATTTATTTAGGCGAGGATCCCCTCCCTCCGCTGTAGTAGGTTGTAACGTAATTAAGTTTAAATAATTCGTTTAACGAAATAGTCAGACGTTACCGGGGTCCTGTATGGGAATCGTAGTTATTCCCTTTTCATCACATCATAATTTTCTGTTCACATCTCGTATTCATTTAAATATAGATTTAATGCTTATATTTGTCTATCATTTAGGTCTTCCTTTAGTCCTTTGTCACACTCATGTGACATTATTTTGGCGTTTAGCGCCGGATAGAAACATTTACGTTGGAATGATGATTAGCTAAAGTGTGTTAAATTCAGAAGTAAGTAACACGAACAAAAAATTATGTGGAAAATTTTAAATGATTAAATATATTAGGAGGTTTCACCAATGGTACTACAAAAATAAAGTTAGATGAGTACACTGCTGGCCATTAAAATTGCAACACGAAGAAAGACTCGCCTGAAGGACCCCGAAATGGAGGAATGCGCAGATCAATGTAGGGCAATGACGTGATGAGTTGTTCAGACGAGTGGCACAGGATGTGCACCAACGATGACACTGATAAGTGGTATATAAGTGGAGGTCGGAGAGCCACTGATAGATAGTGATTCCCCACCGTTCATGTGCACAGACGGAGTGAGGACGCCGCGTCGAAGAACATGATAACCATACAAATGGGCTTCTGCATTTGACCGTGGGAGAATCGTTATCTATCGGGATTGTATATTATCGTACCACGAAATTGGTTCTCGCATTGGAAAAAAAATGTAAACACAGTGAACAAACTATGGGATTAGTGGATCTAGGAGAGACAAGCTGAGCGACATGCAGGAAGCCAACGGCTCCATTGCACCAATGAGCACGAGGACAGACACCTGGCTCGCATGACGATTATGGAAAATACAGCCTCATAAAACGCACTCGCTCAGGAGTACAGGCATGTGGCACATCAATCTGTGTCCGCACGTACGTTTAGTTGCCGTTTGCACCATTAGGGCATCTTGTCCAGATGCCCATTGCCGCGGCTGCCACTGACTGCTTACCACTGGCGCCTGCGGTTGCAATGGTGCGTGGAACATTGGGCCTGGCGATACGATTAGTATGCAATCGTCTGCTCCGACGAATCCCGCTTCTGTATGTAGTACCACGATGTTCGCATCCATGCCTGGCGACACCGTGGCGCACGCCTGGATGAGACCTGCATTCTGCATCATTATACCAGCCCAGAAACTGGTTGGAGTTATGTTATAGGTTGCTGTCGGTCTCGCGTCTAGTATGCATCACTGATATACTGACCAGTAACTGTTAAATCGCGGAGGTTTTGGAGCCTCTTGTTGTCCCTTATCTTCACGGCCAGCCTGATGCCCTTTACTGACAGGACAATGCACGACACATGGCACATATCGTACGATGGTTCCTCGATGACCACCACGTCACACTGCTTTCCTGACCTGCGCGTTCATCAGATCTCTCGCCCATCGCAAATGTGTCGTCCATGGTCGGGCGACGAATGGCCTGGCACAAGACACCCATGATCACGGCGGATGAACTTTGTTCATGCATCGAAGCAGCATGGGCGGAAATATCTCAGATTGACAGCCAAAGTGTCTTCCTCTAAATGCGGCATCGTGTAGGATATGTCACTGCCGCCCGTGGAGGGTTCGCGCAGTACTGATTTCCCTATGTTCTGATGTCAAATATAACTGCAACAGTAAATATGTCATATTTTAGTAATATGGTTGTTTTAGTTAGTTGCGATCATAATGCTAAGCAATTTATATAAATTAACACAGTGCGATATTTCTGATAGGGTGTAGTAATTTTGATAAGTATCTTTTATGAAGGTGTAATTCTATTTATTTGCGACATGTGGTACGTGGAACCGTGCCACATAACGAAAACAGCGAACAGAGTGTGTTAGAAGAACATCGATGTCATTCTGTAAGTCTGCAAAATAGTACGACATGGAAATACGACAGTGGCACCCTAGTAGTGAAACAAGGAAATAATGAAACAGCAGCTTTCAGTGCAGTCCAGCAGAGTGTGCGCATGCATATCACTGTTGTCTGGTAGTGTCCGGGTGAAGCTGAGTTGTCAGCTCTTCCAGGTCTGCGTGGCGCGGCCTGGTGCAAGGAAATGTGACGTCAGTTGCCTTGAGTACTAACAAAGTACTGTACTGCCAGCTTAGCAGTGAAGGTAGCTGGTTGCAAACAAAGCCGGAATGAGAGCACACAAATAAATTATACGTCAATGTTTTTAAATTAATTAATGCAAGGTTAAAGATACTCGTATATACAGTTTGTTAGGCATGAGTGTACTGTGCAGTACTATTTTTTTGTGTATTGAAATTAAGGTGATTGTTTGTAATTTATTGATGTAAATTAATAAGTTTGTCTTTGATAGTTTCTTTGTTGTTTTAAGAAGTGTTACAATAAGAGGTTTAGGATAAAAGTAAGTAAATATATTTTTGAATGCTCCCTCCGATCCATTTATATTCTGTCCGCACAAAAGTACGAAAGATAAAGAATGTCAGTAAATAAGGTGATTCCTGTGTGTGTACTTATCTTCTCCTAGAGTTAGGGAATACACAAGGGCGTTTCTGGCCGTGTTACGCACAGAGACGCCCTACAGCCTTCTTTGTATATGCTGGAAGCTGTAAGACACCCAAGCAAACACATACTAGTGAAAAAAACGAGGTTATTCGTGCCTGGATTGGCAGCACCATTATGTAGCATGTTTATATTAATATATTAAATACCTGTCATAGATTAATTCCAGGCTTAGAAGAATGCCTGATTTCTGCCATAGTGGATACGCGAAATAACTTAGGAAAGTGGTAAAAATCGAGGAACATATAACATTTACCTCACACTCGCCCTGCCACCCCCATCTCTTCTTTCACAAATTAATCATTGGACCTACATAAAATAAATTATTCATCCACCCATACCAGTCAATGGTATATGCCCGTTAGCCACTAAATTACGACTTTAACACATATATTTCGAGTAGTTTCCAGCTAGTTATTTATTTATTTTTTTAGCATCTACCACCAGACAGCTCCCATGCCATCCATTTCCAAATAAAATTTCGTCGGCGAGAGACTCTTTTAAACATGGAGTATAATTAATCTCTACTATTTTTTAAAGTCAACCTTTTAAACAATAAAAAACACAACATATTAAAATAACTCATTTTATTCGGTAATGTACATGAGGAAACACATAAGCCCTTGCATAAATGTATGTATATATACACTGTCCTTCCACGGCGAGTTTTCCTCTCGATATCCACAATCAGCAACCCAGGAATTGTAGTGGACAGGGATACCACACCACTTGACGCACACCCTTCCATTGCGTCGTTTCAGCACCTTCTCGACCAAATACACCTGGAAACTTCGTAGACTGGATCTCTTTGGTGTAGAAACTGCCATGGATGGGTGGATGGGTAAGTTGTTCACATCTTCGAGATAGTAGATCTTTGGAGCGTATACATCGCACACAAAATAGTTCGTGGCTCCAATTCGCTGTGAACCCTTTCTCGAAGACCCCTTTTTGTTTGAGATGCGCACAGATCTTGGATTTAGGCTTGTGTGGGTCCTTCCTCTTCGGAACACCATACACGGTCCGAACCAAGGAGTCATACTTGACACCTTCGGGCTTCATACAAGTGGTAGAATAAACGGTAGAATTATACTTGTGGACAAGTTTCGGCAGTAGCTCAAGTCACATGGAGTTTCCGTTTACCACGAAATGCTTCCACATCTTGTCCTTCAGAGTCGTGTTGAACATCTCGAAGATGGATGCTTTGAGATTGCTGTATGTGGAATAATGATTTATATTATGTTCCTTCATCAGAGTCTTGAACTTTGTATTAATGAATTCCTTGTCCTGGTCGGATTGCAAATTAGTCGTGATGCGACCTTCGCGCAACACATCTAACATGGCTTCCTTCGGTGATGTCACATATGTTATTCAACTTGACCGGCCTAGCCCAGGCAAATTTATTATAGGCATCGATGTCTGTCAACATGTATTTGTAGTCTCTGTTGACCCGAGCATACAGTATCATCTCGACGAGGTCGGCTTGAAACAGGTCGTTCATCCCACAAATCATGACTTTGCGATAGCGGTAGTTGTGCTTGGTGGCCACATGCAGTTTGTCGGTGATTCCCAACCAACTCATCGTATGCAGCCTCCCTCGTTCAGTTCTTCGACGATGTATATAATCTTGTTGGTGTGCGAGTAATTTCCAACCTTTTGCGAAGCTATCAGTAATCGTAGTCTAACCACTAGTTCGTTCGGGTCGTCCCAAAACACATATTTGATGTTCTTGTCACCATCTATCTTCTTCAGACCGTCCCCACTTTTCAGTGCTAGGCTACTGAAGAGGTCTGCAAAAATGGCAATTTTTTCGTGATCTTCGTACTTATAAGCATCGATTTCGGGATTGTTATCTTGGAAAAGCTCGTGTATGAGTTCAAACAACATCTTGTATTCTAGCAGGTTGGATTCTGTAAACTCCCTGAGCTCGTTGCGAAATCGAAGTTCATAAAGCCCAGGTGTTCCATGCATCTTGTAATCGCTTTTTGATTATCCCACATGGTAGAAACTCTATTTCATCAGCACCAGGAATCAATTTAAAATTGTACCTATAAATACTGTACATCGTATCATTATTACGAGATGTGTACATTCGTAGGTACTGTTGAGCCAGATAATTAGATTCCAGGGCTTTCTTCCATAAATTTTTTTTGTGTGCCAAATTCACACGCGATCCTGCATCCCGATCCGTTAGTACATCATCATGTTTCCTTTCCTTTGTAAGCTCAGCAGTATAGTTGATTTTGGTCTTCACGACGATGGGCACTCCATCGCTCTCTTTGAGTACATCGATATGGCAAGTAATGGATTTAAAGATTTCTTAATTTATAAGGTCGCGCGAAAGTCTAGCTCTCTTGACGAGAAAATACATCGAGTGAAATGCCTGTATCACTCGATGCAGTTCGTTAGCAATACCCGACATCATACTGAATAAAAATGGTTACTGTTGCTCTCTTTTATAGGTTTAGTCGTTAGGCTCCAACATAAGATTTTCGATCCTTTCCAGGCAGTAGATGCATATATCCATTATGTCCTTGCAATGGTTTTGAATATCCGTTTTCATGGCGAGGTGGGAAATCGAGGTAACGAATGTATACTCCATGAAATCTTTCAGCACTTTTAGACTATCATAATAATGTGCCAATGCATTATTCAGTTTTTCGGTATTTCGCCTTTGAAAACTCGTTGCATGCTAGTTCATTGGCATCAAATTGCGAACGATGTCGGTCTTCACACGATCTATCTTCTCCCCGAGCTCGAACAAGTAAGTGCGAAAGAGTTTGCTCTGTCCAGCCAACACATTGCATAATTCCGAGATGAAGCCATTACCAGTTTCAAGGACGAAATGTTTAGTAGTAGCATCTTCGGATTGTTTGTGTTCGCTAAGAATTTGAATTATTCTTCTACCAGCATCGCAAGTTCCATCGTTTCTTCTTTGTCTTTGTCTAACAGCAGCTTCATGTAACTCTGCCCGAATTTCGATATGCTGTAACTCATTCTCGATGGTTGACGATGAACTGATCAAATCCATGGTGGTACCTGCAATTATATAGAGGCCAGATTTTCACGGTCACCAAAAATATATTCTTGTCGTTCTAGCACAAAGAACACAGCCTCTTGAAATCTGATAATGTAATGTCCATATNGTTGACGATGAACTGATCAAATCCATGGTGGTACCTGCAATTATATAGAGGCCAGATTTTCACGGTCACCAAAAATCAATTCTTGTCGTTCTAGCACAAAGAACACAGCCTCTTGAAATCTGATAATGTAATGTCCATATGACATGGGCATCGCACACATGTTGCAAATTCATATCGTCCATGCGAAACAGCACCAACACATTCGCATTGTCGCGAAGCAGTTGTTTGGTTGTGCGCGAATAAGTCTGGCCGAGATACACACAGTCCATGTTCACATACCATTCCATGCAAAATACTCCTGGATGCGAGTCTGTTTCTCACATGCAACATCGTCGAAAATAAACACTGATTTTGGCAATACTTCGCTCGGTGGCACGACAGCTTCATTATTGTTGCAAGGGAAATAACCCACACCATCTACGACTTGCAGTACTTGTGTCAGTCATTGGTATTTCTGTTGCTGAAGCGATTTGGAGTACTGGTACACATTCTCGATTCAAAGATCATTCTCTTCTACCAGCAGGCTGAGTAAGATACATGTTTTCCCACAGTTTGGTGATCATTTGATGGTACACCTCATTTTATTCGGAAATAGGCTTCCACATTGTGATTCGAGAGGGATAGCTTCATCTTCAGTAGTAATGTGTATGGGTAGAGTAACATCTTGCTTGACAATATGAATGTTACCACTACTATATTGCGGTGTTAACTGCAGAGGTGATCGCAGTGCGTGCAGAGCATGCGTTGCTGATAGTAGTGTGTGCAGTGCTAACTGTAGTGCATGCAGTACTTACTTCAGTGCTGATTGCAGTTGCAGAGAACCAGTGATACAAGTTATATAATGTCGCTTCAAAAAATCACTCCGCGTAAATTGACATTGACAAAGTTTACACTGAAATGCCGCACTAAAAGGTTTCAGCCTGCATGCAGTTGCATCATGTCGATGCACACTGTGCAAAACTGTAAATGCTTTACCACAGAAAAGACAAATTAGATGCTTCATTTGCACTTTATGTCTGTACTGTACAGAGTCTACAATCATACTGAAACAAAAATGTATAAAAGCTGNATTCGGAAATAGGCTTCCACATTGTGATTCGAGAGGGATAGCTTCATCTTCAGTAGTAATGTGTATGGGTAGAGTAACATCTTGCTTGACAATATGAATGTTACCACTACTATATTGCGGTGTTAACTGCAGAGGTGATCGCAGTGCGTGCAGAGCATGCGTTGCTGATAGTAGTGTGTGCAGTGCTAACTGTAGTGCATGCAGTACTTACTTCAGTGCTGATTGCAGTTGCAGAGAACCAGTGATACAAGTTATATAATGTCGCTTCAAAAAATCACTCCGCGTAAATTGACATTGACAAAGTTTGCACTGAAATGCCGCACTAAAAGGTTTCAGCCTGCATGTAGTTGCATCATGTCGATGCACACTGTGCAAAACTGTAAATGCTTTACCACAGAAAAGACAAATTAGATGCTTCATTTGCACTTTATGTCTGTACTGTACAGAGTCTACAATCATACTGAAACAAAAATGTATAAAAGCAGTCAATTTATAAGTTTTTATGTCATTTCACCATGATGTCTCAAAGAGGTAAGACCGTACCTGGAAGTGGGATCGTCGATACACTGATTAACAATGTACCGTCCGAGCTGCACATTCCTGGATACAAGTTCTGAGGGCTGGAAACAAAGATAGTTAAGAGACTTGCACACTGTGACACATGTATCTACACACTAGACGAAGTGTGCAAGAAAAACGATATTGTTTACTCCCTGAAGAAGGACCTACAAGCTTGGCCCCAGGCAGACAATATACTTGCACAGTAGGCCGATGAGATGAGAAAATCATCAGATACCGGGCTTGGAGACAAAATAGCAGTACGGGCCTTTGCAATGTGACGAAGGTCAAAGTCAAGATGGATATTGGTGCAAAGAGCAAGCAGAAGGCGCAAGTTAAACGAAAAGTGGTGAAAAAGGGAATAAACGCCTGCAAAACCANTCATCAGATACCGGGCTTGGAGACAAAATAGCAGTACGGGCCTTTGCAATGTGACGAAGGTCAAAGTCAAGATGGACATTGGTGCAAAGAGCAAGCAGAAGGCGCAAGTTAAACGAAAAGTGGTGAAAAAGGGAATAAACGCCTGCAAAACAAACAAAACATTTACAGTTGGAAATTTTCCACTACTTTTGCCTGCACTCAGTGCCCTCGGGGGCTTAATCGAAGCCACGAGATGTATTGTCCGAGCCGTCAACATAGCATAGAACGAACAGAAGTAGTTGATGAAGGCCCAAAAGCAAAATGCAAATATGGAATCTATCACCATGGGCAAAAATGGCCAAGGCCTCTGCCTAAGGCTATATCCAGCGGGAGGATGAAGAGGTGTGCAAAAGCGATGCAGCAGTAAGAGGCAATAATGAAATCTCTACCGAAAGGGCCATTCACGAATGTGGATTTGGAACTGTTTGCACGCAAATTGAAGTTACCTAATTTTCTTGGAGTGTTCATGTGAGATGCTTTGCCCCCTAAAACCAAATGTGACGAAGGTGCTGAAATCAACCTGGACACGATAGCCTTGCCCAATATGCACTGGGTAAATTACGATAAATGTGCGAAACATGCATACTACTACGACAGTTACGGTAATTTGCGTCCTCCATCCGAACTGCAACTATTCCTGAAAAATTGCAAACTGACTTACAACTACGAGATGGGGCAGATGCTGAACACATGAAACTGCGGGCACTTGTGTCCCCACTTCCTTGTTCGTTCGTACAAGTTATAAAATAAAATTGCTATACAATGACTGGAAACCATCAGTCATGTCGATAACACTTACCTTGATGGGTCATAGCTCCGAGCTAATTGCTGTACACTTCCTTCCACACTACCTGGAGGGGGAAAGGTTTGGCCGATTTTCAAACCTACAATGCGATACTGAGCATCGATGAAAAAAACTGCATTATGTATCCCATGAAAAGTGGCAATGTCTTCCGCGAGGTAACATTGCCTGTTGGCTCTTACTAATTAGATGACATTGCAAGGTACATAAAATATTTGATGTCTCTTGACATACAATTTCAACTACGTGGCAATTCTAATACTATGGAGAGTGTCATCACATGCAGCGGAGATATCGACTTTACGAATCCGGATTCCATCGGAATATTGCTGAAGTTTTAGCCACTCATACACGAAGCTGGGAAAATCCACGAATCGTCACGACCTGTAAACATATTGTCTGTTAATGTGATATGAATAAACTGCAATTTGGCGAATGGCACATATCTTTATAGTAGGCCAAGCAATATACTGCACAAGTTTTCGCTGAGGGTTTCTCCAGGTTATAAACTGGTCGTGGCACTGCAAAGCATCGTTTACGTTCTGGTTGTCGCGAAGAGAATGCACAAGCTGGTAGTGAAATTCGTCGGCAAGCATGGTGAGTTGGTGAACTTTCAAAACAAATAAATCACACTTCGCTTGCATTTCAGAAGATGAAAATAAGACTTATGGTAACCAGAAGCAATAAAACAAAGTAGCACATCAAACCGGCAATCACTATGCTGCAGGTCTCGAATGTGTTAAGATATGCACACGAGATTTTCCTTCGCAGTCTTGGCTTCGAATTCGATCGCCATGGAAGATTACATTAACATCGATGAGCCAGTCATGTTTGAAGACAGCATCACGAAAGTGGAACTTCATGCATACCAGTTATATTTGATCGAACCATACATGTTACCATCGGAAGTTCGGATGGTAACTAACACCAAGATATCTGCACTCTTCCTTGTCATTAATTCCTGCGATTCAGGGCGACACTGACGAAAGAAGATGGATCCAACCTGGCATCCACGAAAATAACGAGCAAAGGTATTCTCCCCTTCAGCGACCACATCATGTATTTGCTCAACGGTGTCGAGGTAGACCACATGAGAGATGTTGGCATAATGACCACGATCAAAAATTACCTCTCTCTCATGCATTCAGCATGAGCTTTCAGCGGCCAATATGGCAGGCTGGGGGATAGAAAATGACTACAGTGTTCCTATATATCCTGGAGGGAAATTTTAGGTCTGCATTCCTCTAGCGATGTTGGTGGGAATCGCCGAAGACTACAAACGAATTATCATCAATTCGAAGCAGGAACTAGTACTGCTCCTAGCCAATATGCACGCATATGCCATCATAGGTACGGGGGAAAACCTGGAGACAGTGGAACTGAAGCTACAGTCTATCAAATGGAGGCTGCCTCGCATTCCGCTGAGTATTACTGAATGCATCAATATGCTGCAGAATGTGAAAGATGGCAAAAACACAAATGTGGCTCGAGACCTGCCCCTTTGCCCACAAACCAGCACATCAACTGTATGGTGAATTCCAGCTTTGCCACAGAGAAACCGAGGTACATCATTGTTGGGCTACAGACCGAATGACTGCATAATGTGAGAATGAGCCATTCGCAGTTCGACACATGTCAAATAGAAAATGTGAAAATATATTTGAATAGCGAAATCTTTCCATATGTGGACAAGAACATGTACTTTGGAAATGAACAGTACCTGCTGGCATATCAAATTCATGCTAAATTCCAAAATGCATGTTATGGGTGCATTAAATTCTCGATACTGAGCCCAGATACCTTCAAGAAATTGGCCCCGCTCATGGTATTCGACGCGAGTAAACAGAACGAACCTATCAGTTCGAATGTGATCGACTGCAGAATCAAATTCACTACACATGGAAATATATATCCCCCACGTGTATGCTTTCTGCCTGATACTTCACGACCGATCGCATCGTACAATTATTGAGACAAAGTCGTCAAGATGCATTTGCGAATGCCGCAAAGGGTATAAATACGATGGGCCCTAAGTGATATCTGTGCAGTCAGCATCGAGCATAGAGAACAGAAGGATGTACTGTAATCTCCAAGACTTCCAGAGCCAGAGTGGCTACAGCCTCAAGAATATTACTGTGTCCTACGACAACGATGGCAATACGTGCATGCGCTCCTTCCACCCCCTTATTCGTGGAAACTATAAGAAGAAAAAGCAAGAAGGCGGACAACCGGCTGACCAAGCACCACTGAGGACTTAAGTGGGATGTAGGCAAGTTTCCGTATCATCAAGTGCAAATGTGCTGCGCGACTTGCTGTTGCAGTATCCACAAGGACCAGTTTACGTAGCGGGACCCGAGCAGAAAAATGGCTGAGCGACTTGTGCANCTTCCAACCCCTTATTCGTGGAAACTATAAGAAGAAAAAGCAAGAAGGCGGACAACCGGCTGACCAAGCACCACTGCGGACTTAAGTGGGATGTAGGCAAGTTTCCGTATCATCAAGTGCAAATGTGCTGCGCGACTTGCTGTTGCAGTATCCACAAGGACCAGTTTACGTAGCGGGACCCGAGCAGAAAAATGGCTGAGCGACTTGTGCAAACACGAAGTTGAAATCATCGACATGCAGTTCGAGTATGGCTGTCCTTCACTGCACAAGCTGGTGAGACTTTGCGACGACCAGCAGCAGCATGTCAGGTTCTGACCTGTCGCATGAAGGAATGCACAGCTACTGCGCAAATGGTGTACCACATCCTTGGACCGTGTATCTGCTGCCTTTTACTAGACAATAAGTCACTCCCACATTGGTTCTGAAGAACAATAAATAAAAAACATGAACAGAGACTGAACATTTTTTTGTGTAATTGTGCTTATGCATTTATCTGTAAAATAAATATTGTGTGTAGAACAATTAAAAGCGTTTGTTTTACCCTAACCCTTTGACTATCATTTTTTTCTTAAAGAATCTTTAAAAAGAAAATCCACATACTTCTTATGCTACATATCCTATTTATGTATTGGGGTAAAACTGATGTAGGGTGAAACCTGCCGGGGTGCGTAGAGATGGAACTGGGAATGTATAAACACATGCCTTCAGTTTGAAACAGTGAGAAAGATGTTATTAAGCTATTGAGAAGAGGGAGTGGGCGAGGGTTCGGATTGTGTGTGGCAGCAGGGGAGAACAGAGGTGTTGGCTGGAGTTGTGGGGGGAAAAAGAGAAGGTTTGGAACGAGAGAGGTAGTGGGGATGCGAAGGTGACAGGGGTGAATAAAGGAGAGTGCATGTTGACTCGCCAGAACTAATGGGATTTACAATTGTGCCACCGATTTCTTCGTGTGTGGTACCAGCAGTGCCATCGACTTCTTTTTGTGTGGTACCAGCAGTGCCATTGACTTCTTCGGGTGGGCTGTTTTCAGTAGCATCTCCATCGACCTTTTCGGGTGGGTCACCTACAGCAGCTTCATTGGTTTCGCGACCCAAGCCAACAGTGTCAAGACTTTGATGAATGTACTGTGATGAAGCATTTGTGAATAGCAGCAATGTTAGACGACACGAAAAAAACATATATATCAGATAAGAATTATAATTATTGTGTAAAGAATAAATTTAAAACTTTATATTTATATATATGTTTCTATAATCATGTACATATACACCTAAAAGCATATTAAAATAATATAGTTTTATATAAGCATCTGCTGAAAATTCTTCTGGGGAGAACGAGATTGTAGGTTTTCTGAAAGTGTTGTCATATTTTTTATATTAAAAATGTATAGCAGAAGGCCATCTGTGAGAATAAGATGGGTTCCTTAAAAGAGCAGTACCAGAACTATTCCTCCAATCAGATGGATCATTCACAATGTGTTTCGTGAAGTGATTCGAGAGGGTTAGTTCGTACAATGGAAGAATGGTTCGTGAAAAGTTTTGCGAAATGCTTCGCAAAGGGGCGACTTTCTTCTGGGCGTCGAAGATGATGTCGAGTGTGTCGTCGGTTCGAGTTCCGATTGTATAATGCTACATCGACTATCATGGGCATGATCGCGAGAGTGAGCAGTATCGATGGTGAGTTATCCAGCGTCTGTTTTTTTAGCTCGAGGATTCGTCGGGCAATAGCTTGTAAATCAACATCGGCCATGTGCCATATGACAAATGGTTGATTCCTGACATGACATTCCATGAATGCGATGCATATTCTGCATATATAAATTAATATATTCATGGCTCATAGGTTAGTTGTTATTAAACCAGCAAATCAGTAATATCTTGGTAGGAGTCAGTCTGCTGGCATAAGTCAGCAGGAGTCAGCCAGCATGTGTCACTCTGCAGGAGTCAGTCGATAGGAGTCACTCAGCGGGAGTGAGTCTGCAGGAGTCAGTAGGCAGGATTCACTCTGCAGGAGTCAATAGGCAGGAGTCAGTTGGCAGGAGTCAGTCGGCAGGAGTCAGACAGCAGGAGTCAATCTGCAGGAGTCAGTCATCCAGAGTCACGCTGCAGGAGTTAGTTGGCAGGAGTTACTCTGCAGGAGCCAATCTGCATAATTCAGTTGGCAGGAGTCACTCTGCATCAGTCAGTTGGCAGGAATAGTTTATTAATTCATGTATGCTTAAACACGATGGAAGCCACTGACGATGTGAAATCGGATATGTCATGTACGACTGCATGCATACCTTCATCAACTGCCCAAAAATTACATTAAAAACAATGCTGTTTTAGTGCTAAGTCCTTCGTTTAAAGTTGCAATATGTGGCGACATGAGAAGAGTGACTGTTTGGAAAACCCATATCATGCTTTTCTTAGCTACTACAAATATTCCAGACAGTTCACTCGATGTGATCACTTAAATAAACACATCAGGGCCGATAAATGTAGTGTTTTTTCGCCCACTGAGAAACAGCATTTGATGACTTTGTTATTTTCTGTTAATACACTACCTAAAATACTCGCANTGTTTTTTCGCCCACTGAGAAACAGCATTTGATGACTTTGTTATTTTCTGTTAATACACTACCTAAAATACTCGCAGACGACAAGGGAACTCACGATGAAGTATTAGGACAATGGTCACATGCAGTTTATGCAAGGTGATATGATGAAGGAACGCATCAAGAACTGCAAGGATTCGTCTTTTGAGAGAGAGAAAGTGATGTCGCCAATACCCTCTGCTGCATTGATGGGTACTGTTTCTACATACGATTATGACGAGACAGTTAATTCTAATGATGGAATGAGAGAGCTATGGGGCATGATAGAGTCGGTATGTGTGAAATGTACTCTTGCAAGACATTCGCGTGAAGTCGACGAACACCAAAATAACTGCTTGTCGGCTCTTAAAACTGATGACGACTATGTGACTCCTAAAAAGAAAAGTTAAATTAATATTGATGACGGAACATTAGGTGAAGACGATCATTAAGACAGCATTTATGATAATGACTATGACGAGAGTGTTGATGAAGTATCTGATGAGAAGGATGATGATTCTCTCGATATTCCCACACATTTTACCAACGATTATCATTCGAAAAGTGGCGTGAAGAAGGCAGAAGGAGTCAAGAACGCTCGTTACATATTTCGCGAAGACCCGAATGAACTTGTTCATAGACTGAGACATTTGATTGACCTACAAAAACGTGAGGATTTCTCACGCATTGTTGAGAAAGCTTCAATCATATATGGACTGAAGAATCGGTTTTATAACAGATGAGACTGTTGGCTACTATCCATAATCTGCAAACATCTCAGAAATGTAAAAATCGAATGTACAAAATAATTAGAAAGATAGAATGAACATAAAAAGTTAATAATTAAATTTATGTATACATAGTAGTGAGTGTTTATTTCCATAGTATTTTCTGCTTCTCTGATAGANTGTTTTTTCGCCCACTGAGAAACAGCATTTGATGACTTTGTTATTTTCTGTTAATACACTACCTAAAATACTCGCCGACGACAAGGGAACTCACGATGAAGTATTATGACAATGGTCACATGCAGTTTATGCAAGGTGATATGATGAAGGAACGCATCAAGAACTGCAAGGATTCGTCTTTTGAGAGAGAGAAAGTGATGTCGCCAATACCCTCTGCTGCATTGATGGGTACTGTTTCTACATACGATTATGACGAGACAGTTAATTCTAATGATGGAATGAGAGAGCTATGGGGCATGATAGAGTCGGTATGTGTGAAATGTACTCTTGCAAGACATTCGCGTGAAGTCGACGAACACCAAAATAACTGCTTGTCGGCTCTTAAAACTGATGACGACTATGTGACTTCTAAAAAGAAAAGTTAAATTAATATTGATGACGGAACATTAGGTGAAGACGATCATTAAGACAGCATTTATGATAATGACTATGACGAGAGTGTTGATGAAGTATCTGATGAGAAGGATGATGATTCTCTCGATATTCCCACACATTTTACCAACGATTATCATTCGAAAAGTGGCGTGAAGAAGGCAGAAGGAGTCAAGAACGCTCGTTACATATTTCGCGAAGACCCGAATGAACTTGTTCATAGACTGAGACATTTGATTGACCTACAAAAACGTGAGGATTTCTCACGCATTGTTAGGAAAGCTTCAATCATATATTGACTGAAGAATCGGTTTTATAACAGATGAGACTGTTGGCTACTATCCATAATCTGCAAACATCTCAGAAATGTAAAAATCGAATGTACAAAATAATTAGAAAGATAGAATGAACATCAAAAGTTAATAATTAAATTTATGTATACATAGTAGTGAGTGTTTATTTCCATAGTATTTTCTGCTTCTCTGATAGANAAAAGTTAATAATTAAATTTATGTATACATAGTAGTGAGTGTTTATTTCCATAGTATTTTCTGCTTCTCTGATAGACTTACAAATTCAGTGGTATAAACGATTGCAAGAGTCTGCATTAGATAAAATTTATGTGAGTATGTGCAGGAGGGCTCTGGTTTATTTTTCTTTTAATCTATTGATGATAAAACTACCTGTTTTTATAAATATATACATTTTATATACATCTAGTTTAAAATAAAAAATTCTTATGTTGAAAATAAAACAAAAAGTAAAATTTTTAATTTACATTATTTGCGGATATAAACCTCGTCGTCATTGAATAGAGACCGATAGCAGGCGGCATAATCGGGAAATTAGTGCCACCTAGGCATTGAAAATACAACCCAATATGGAAGGCGCCGACAGCACCATCTATATGTTAAAAACCAACAAAAAAAGCTGCCACCTGGTGGCATAGACAAATTAAGTCCCATTTGGCTGACATGGAATGATAGAGCGTAAGTTATTTGGAAACAAGGTGATGATGTTATTGTGGTAGTAATGAAATCTAAAATGACTGATGTGGAATAGCAAAGCATGGATAAAATTCAAGCTGGTTGACATGGAATTACTGAGCATGAAGGAAAGGTGAATAAGCAAAAGTGGAATCCAATATGGTCTGCTGAGCATAAGTGAGAGAGAACGACAACTCGCCTGGTGTTTAAATCGGGAAATTAGCACTGCCTGAGAGTGAAATCGGTAATTTATACACTAGCACCACCTAGGTTATTCAAACGTAAAAAAAAAGACATTCTAAAAAAAANAGAGTGAAATCGGTAATTTATACACTAGCACCACCTAGGTTATTCAAACGTAAAAAAAAAGACATTCTAAAAAAACATGACAGGTAGACTGGATTCGACAGAATGTGCCTGATGAGGAGGAAGGGAAGGGGAATGTTAATACAANAAAAAAACATGACAGGTAGACTGGATTCGACAGAATGTGCCTGATGAGGAGGAAGGGAAGGGGAATGTTAATACAATGTGATTGACTGGATAGGGGTCAGTCATCTGCTGGACATGGTGCCGAGTGGACATCCGGAAATGTAAGTTATAGAAATTAACTTATTAATAACTTTTTTATAGCATTTAAAATACTTTTTGGGAGTTGAAAATTTGTTTTTATATTTTTTGTAGAGTTCAGCAATTTTTTTGTTATAGGTCAAGTATACGGGTCAAGGTCCACAGGTTAAGTTTAAAGTCACCTGGATTCAATATGATGGTTGAGGAGGACATAAATAACATGGTTGCTGGTTGGCTCCAGTACTCCGTCCCCTATATGACGAAACATTCAAAATTTTTATTCTTTATAAATCTTTTCAACACATTTTGGAATAAATTTTTAACTTAATAAACATTTTGAAGGTATTTTTTAATAATATTTTGACAAAAAAATTTTAAATTTTTGGAGAATTTTGCCTTATTTTCGGTTTAAGGTCATTAAATGCAATAAACACAGTGTCAAGGTCAAGTTCCCTTGGATCTAATATGGAGGTCGAGTGACATCATAACATGGTGGCTGGTCAGTTGTGGTTCCCCGTACCCTCTGAGCACAAATTTTAAAAATTATAATCTTATACATTTAAAAAATATTATTTTATAAAAAATTTTTAATGATATTTTTAATAAATTTGTTTAGAATTTAGAAAATAACATTTAATAAATATTTTAAACTTTCGGATTGTTTTGGGTTTTCCAGTCAATGGTTGCTGGGTCAAGGTCAAAGGTCAAGGTCACCGACATCCAACATGGCGGACAATATGGTCACTGGTCGATCGAATTGACAGAGCATGAACAGCTCCGGCGCTCCACCGCCCCTTCCTTTGGCCCAAAATTCCCATTTTTCTACTACTATTATGCAGTCCACATCTATACATATTATAAAACTCAACATCTCTCTGTCTGTCTATTACCATTTCATTCACAAGCAACATTCAATGACGAAGTTTTCCCTCATGCACTCATTGAAATTTAAAAGCAAGTGCAGACGTTGTCAGGTAAAAGTATAAAAAGCATAGCCCTACCAATACCAGATAACATAATAGATTAAACAGTTAATAATGACTACATCAGGGAAAGTTCATATGATACATTAGAATTGCACACAACAGCAAAAATTATTAGTAATTCTCTGTTATAGATAGATATATGCTACCGCGGAGTTTTTTTTCAGGTCTTTTAATTCTACACAATTATTTACTACGTGATATTGTTCCATCTTTAACGGTTTAGAAAGCGTAATGCAAGAGAGCGCGCTGGCGGCAAACTTTTTTCCTACTTGATTCACTATTATCGTCACAGCTTATTCCTTATATTACTTTACGTAACAAAATATATACTAAAACCTGGCCAGAGAACATAACTACGAGTAAAAAAAAAAACACGTAAATCGGATATGTGGTTCGCGAGTGATAAGCACATTAACAGACAGACAGACAGACAGAGAGAGAGAGAGAGAGAGGGCGAGAGAGAGACGTTGAGATTTATAATATGTATAGAGGAGTATAGAAGATTAACACTTAGTAAAATTTAACTTTATTTTTAAAAAAACCTTAACTATAATTCTGTAGTCCACGCGGCAGCCGCGGGCACAACTAGTACCATGTAAGGAAAACACAAAACGAAAATTGGAAACTAAACAAAAAATTATTTTAATATAAAGAATATTCAAAATAAATAATTTATAAATATTAAATACAATTATAGTTTAAATTCATCATTAACGTTTTAATTAATTTAGAAAAATGTATTTAGTTTTATCACTTTATCAACAATTTGTTTAAAGAAACCGTTTTTGTAAGTCTTAAAATAATCTAATCATAAAAATTTTGTTAACAATATTTATAGATTTAATTTATCTAAATATAAAATGTTATACAGATGCCATTCATATAATGTATCAATTTTTATATAATTTGTTTCCTTAATTTATTAACTCTTNATAAAATGTTATACAGATGCCATTCATATAATGTATCAATTTTTATATAATTTGTTTCCTTAATTTATTAACTCTTAACACGAATTGGATTAAACTCACCTTTTATTATTAAATCTGGCATATTTATTGTTTTAATTCATTCCTTAAATTATAAATAACTAAAAACATACTAAACAATTACTATTTCTTCTACGTGGAATCAAATAATCAGTTATAAGTGATATAAATATAATGGTAATATTACATTAACATTCTGATGAATATGAAGTAGATGGTTATTTAAATTTTTGTAGAGAGTGTAAAATTATTAGGAAAAGTAAATTTGTAAAGTAAATGATAAAGAAAATTATAAACTTTGATGTATATATGGTAAAATTATTTTAAATGATAAAAATTCATTTTACTTTAAATTCCCAAGAATTTGGAGGGTTCCTAAAAACCTGCACATAGAGTGTGTGGGCACTTGCTTTGTGGGGTATCACAGGGGAGAGTGGGCATGCATATTTTCACATGCTTCCACTGGGCATAACACTTAAGCACCGCTCACTCGTGAGTCTGAAATGTCAAGCAATGACAAGAATATCGCTCCACTTGGGGCAGCAAAAAGAGGAAAAGGAGTATGTCCTGTGAAATTTTAGAATATCTCAACATGGCCTTTGCCATTTCCTCTCACTTGAATTGCAGAACTCTAGTGGCACACACTACCTTGAGTGCTCTGTGTAGGAGAGATAGGTAGTGGAAAATGAGTGGAGCGGGCGCTGTCTAAAGCGGATGAGCAATTCCTCTCACTNTCTGTGTAGGAGAGATAGGTAGTGGAAAATGAGTGGAGCGGGCGCTGTCTAAAGCGGATGAGCAATTCCTCTCACTCTCACACATGTGCAAACAACCATTATGTTAGGGGAGGGTCGTCTTCCCCAGGTGTTGCATGAGACAGCATTTATTGCAGGTAGTTAATATAAAAAAACCTCCTGATAATTACCTGTGTTTTCCTCCCTTGTTTTTTGTCCTAGGTGTAAATATTTCCTAACCCCAAAGAAACTGATTTGCAAAACATTTGATCACCGTAAACGAATTGCGCGAGTACAGTGAAGGTTGCCACACAGTATCATCAAAGCCCGACATGTTTCCCATTTTCGTTTAATGCTGTCAGTTGTGCCAGCTGTGGCAAGATCTTCATCAGTAGAACATCCGACATGAATTAAATAATAGTAGTGCATTAAAAAAGTAATTCAAGCAGTATACTCCAAAACTACTCAATAAATATAATGTATTATTTAATACACAACCACTAATTCACTTTGTTTGCAATATAACATTTTTTCTTTCTTTCATTTACCCAAGTAGCAAAAGTCAACTTGTATACTTGTGCAAATCCGCTTGTATACGGGTAGCCTACAAACTGTTTCCATAATCAGTCAACATCTGTAATGCATTAGCAGATGCACGTTGCCCACATGATGCCTCTTGACTGTTGTGTGCAGTTGGCCACATCTGGACCACTGTTCATATAACTACCATGTAGCAAAATGCATTCTACCCACAAGCGGCCCGATTCTGCATATCTGAGCCCCAAGCATGTCCGCAGCATCAGTGGGCCATGCGTGGGACCAGTGGACCACATCCTTACTGCTTCTGGCCTGCAATAAGTTAACCAACAGTCGTCAGCCAACTGTTGACAAGTCACTTGTGGCCCAGCTATTGACCACTATTTTCCACTTACAACTCGGCTATTGGCCACTTGTGGCTCACTAAAAGCAGCTTGCCTTACATATTCAAAACAAAAAAAATTATTTTATTTAGCCCGAATAAAAAATATTTATTTCCTATAATTATACAACAATTAGTGTTTTTTTTAAATGTGGAATAAAACTAGTAACCCTTGACTTCACAATCTATAATGCTACCAACTACTCCACCATGTATTCATGAAAAACATTTTAAGTATGTATTAATACTTTCACACATAACAATTGCATTAATAACTCTAACTTAGACGCAATTTATGTTAGTATGATGAGTCAGTAGTGGGATTTGTGTGTTTGGTTTGAAAGACTAGTGCCTTAGTTTCGGGCTACTTTCGGGTAGTATTTAAAATGCAAAATAAGTTTTTTTTTTCATGTTATGCTTTGCAAGTTTCCAGACTGGAAACCATTTTTTCATATTAATAGTAATGTTACATTACAATTTTACTACACATATGCATGAAATAAAAATTAAGTGAATTCACTAATGCTATTCGCAATCGCACAACAACATATTGTTCGCATGACATAAATGGTCCATGAAATTGTCGCTAATATCCTAGCAGTAACCGTTGGCATGCCATAAACGGACCATAAGCTTGCTGATAATGTTTATTCAGTAGTAAGCATCAGCTTGTATGCCCCAAATGGCCCCTAAGTTTGCTGCTATTATGTCATCAACATTAAACAACAGTTGGCATGCCAAAAGTGGCTCATTAACACGCTACTAATACATATGTCCGTAGCAGTAAGTAACAGTTGGCATGCCACTGCCACAAGTGCCTCACAAGTTTGCTGCTTATAAGTACTTCGAAGTAAACAACAGTTGGCATGCCATAAATGGCCCATTAGCTTGCTGCTAATATTTTCCCAGTAGTAGGTAACAGTTGACATGCCATTAATGACCCACACATTTGCTGCCAATATTTTCCTAGCAGTAAGTAACAGTTGTCATTTTGGTTATCGGCTGCTTGTGAGGCTTCAATTGAATTCTAACAACCACTGTGATAGCGTTGGCCTACATTACGATTAGTTATAAAAATAGGTAATGTAACTTTTATTGATATGACCTGATTGCCAACAATATAAGAAATGCTGACAGTAAAAAATGCGAACGTTTGCTACCACTTCCAACAGTTGGCCAACTGATGCTTGTTGTTTGCTATTTGGATAGTTGCTAAAACTATTTTTATTCCTCAAAATATTGTTTACTATCAACAATATTCCATTCTTTCTTTGCATGTAATATTATTTCTTCTTACTATAATTTTATGTGTATACTACATAGCTACTAACTACGTATATTTCTTCTCTTACAAACTATGTTCTCGTTTCACTGTTTCTTCTTACTATATATTCTATATTAGTCTTCTGTACACATTATGAAAACTCACTTAACCTTCTAATCATTAACCGTCTGCTACTAATCGTGAAACTGGTGCAGACGGGCGCTGACATATTGTGTAGTCAGGTGAGAGCAGGAACAGATGTCTTGGTAAGTATTAATTTTGGGTAGGGATGTGATAATGACCCCGCAGTATAGTCGATATGTTGTCATCTTCGACAAAGCATTAGGTGATAACGCGACTTTTTTAATGTGTTCGGTGTACAGGCAGGATGTTCATAAATTAAACGCCCAAACTGCGGGAGGTAATTTATTATGAAAAATAATATCGAAAATATATAGGACACCATATACCAATACAGAATATTAAAGAAGATACATGAACTGTGAAAATTTGGCTTTAAAAATGTAATTTTTGCTAAATGCCTTTTATTTTCTGCCAGCGGTAGGGATGGCGGCGATTTGCCCACAGTAGATCTTACATGGTTGACTGGGACATGCCCATTCTTCCCTCCCTCTGATTCTGTCATACATGTTGAAAATTGACTCCCCACCAATCCAATTAAGTCACAGGCTATTCTAATCGGTAGCTCTCAGTCTTCAATAAAATCTCTTACTGCAGAATTACCAAAAATTGTTATAGGCAATGCTATCATTTAAATCTAATCAACTCTTAAATATCTTGGTCTTACCATGAGTAGCACATTAAATTGGTCACAACATGTCGCTAATATTAGTAAAAAGGTTCTGACTACTATCCACGTCCTTAAGCACCTAAAAAACCAGCTCCCTGAGCATATTAAAAAAATATCTTGTTCATGAGCTTATTATTCCATTATTTGACTAGTGTTACATAATTAAGAGTGACCTCACAAACGTACAATCTAACAGACTACAAAAATTACAAAATCTATATATTCGCTTCATTTTTAACTTAAAAGCTTGTGACCATGTTTCTCTGTAAAACGATAAGTTCTCATGGCTACAACTTGACAAAAGGCTTAATTTACGTAACCTGCTTCTCAGAAAAGTGTTTCAATACAAAACTCTGGACTATTGGACTATTAAGCTAAAAATTTTCATTGTCTAAAACCCAGTCACGACATCGATACTCGTCTAAGTCTAACATGGCTTTGCTGATTCCGAGGCCAAAACCTGTGTTTACTCGAAATTTTTTTCGGTGGCCGCTTCGCGAATGTGGAATGCACATGATGAGATTACCCTTCAACATGTCTACACTAGGGTTTAAAAATATATTAAAGAAAACCTTCTAAAATGCAGTTCAACATGTTTTTTAAATTTTATATAATTTCGTTTATTTTTATTTAAAATACTACTTGGTAAAGATTTTCGTCGTAGAATTATATATATATAATTAATAATTACCAATAATTATTTTACTATTTTTATACAAAGGGAACCAAATATCTTTAAACGGTGAACCTAGTTTTATTTCAAAATTATATTTATTGATAAACTAAAAAAAATGTATTGTCTGTTTGTTACAGTAGGTTCCTTAATAAGTGATTCCAGCCATTACAATTATATAACTGCTTGTCATGTATTGGTATACTCTAATATATCTCCTAAATATTTTACTTTGAACCAGGGATCATTATTTTTATCTCAGCTGAATAAAATTTTCTTATTATTGATTGCAAAGAATGATTTTCCATATCTAGAATTGACACCATTTTTTAATGTTATAATTATTTAACATGTCATCATTTTTTTTTTTTTTCAAAATGACAGACCTGAGAGTGGAGCGTCACCTTCCCCATCATCAACCATAAGCTGAGTGCTGAACGTCGTCAGATGCTTATTTCAATTATAGATGAGTTGGCAGCCAGCAAGATGAAGTTACAGTCTCATTACTGAGAAGTAAATAATTAATACCGACTCGAGCAATTCCTAATGGGAAGCACTATCTGTCAGATTCACCATTCAGCTTATCAAACTACAGCAATGCAATTTTTTTACTCCTTGTCAACGTCCATTATTAAGTGAGCATGAACTAATGCAGTACAAAATAGTGATTGTTTATAACAATTCTTTGCTTTTTGACGTCACATTTATGATACTATCTACAAATTTATTGCATAACCTATATCTGTGGCTCCGAGGTATATATTACAACTTACAGCATTGAGGCTTCGATTCCCACTCACTATTTGTGGTAAATGTATAACCTAAATGTGTGGTGCTTACATTTAAGTTAATAAATTTACAACCAGTTACAAATTATAAAAAAAAGGAGCCAAACCATAATTTGTACCAGTCTCGGTAGAATATTGTAGACCGTTTCCAAAAATTTAAAATCTGGATTGAAATCTACCATTTCTCTTGCTGGACACAAAATATAACAAACTTGTACTGATGATTTGTGCTATAATCAGTGGAAGCGAGCAATCCTAAAAATTCCCTTCAACAGCCTGTGAAACATGTGGAGAGAGACTGGCTGGGCAGGCTGTTGAAGGAATTCCTCGAAATGGAGTTTTGGCAATTTAAAAAATGTATAGTGTCTTGTATGTATGTGACTTCTGGTGAATAGGAAAACACTATTTAAAGTCTGATTGTGACCTCTGGCATCCTGCATTGCTATCCTAAATCTGTTGAATGGTGATAGATTAATGTTTCCATTTTTATTATGCAAAAAATGGATTAACATTTTTTACTTTGAAAAAGTCTTTGATTTTATTTATGCACTTACCATAATTTTTTTTTTAAATTCGTATAGATTTTTACTAACTAGAATTGTTTATTCCAAAACCTTAAACAGCTCTCCTTGAATTTTTCTTTATACATATATCAACCAACCAAATAATTATATATATATTATTAAAATAAGTATCAACCTGCCAAAAAAAACCGTAAAAAGATTGCATTATCTCTTACTAACTGTTTTGTACTTTTGAGTAGCTGAGCTAAATAACAGCAATAGAAGATTTTGTATGTACCTCTGGTAAAATATTCCTTTATCTTGCCTTGAATACACAAAATTAAATAGTAGCAAATAATAATATAGTTATATTCGTAATCATCTAAAGAGATAATTATTTATTAATTAAAATTAAGTAACAAATTTTTTTGATACTTTTTTAAAATCACTTTGTTCATATAAACGTTTTGAGGGAACATATAAGTTATTAAAGTTAAACCATCCTGTTTTGAATACATTATTAATCATTACATTACTTTTTCTGCAATTCGATAGACCAATGTTTATTGCTCTAATAGTGTCAGGCAATAGTTTACTATTATTGATATTTTTTCCAAAAATAAAAAGATTATCACCCTAACTAATTTTTTCATTTTGTACAAAAAGTTTGTTAATAGAATTTTTTTATAAAGTAGTAAAGTTTAATGATAATTATTTATTCAAAAGGAAATACTTCATTACATTATTCGCCATAATAATTACTCAATTGCATTTATTAAAAGTCATACAACACATTTAATGCATAACATAAATAATAATGAAATAACAACAGTGAAAAAATGAAGAAATGATTTTTTCTAGTAGATATTATGCTATAGATTCACAGAAAGTAGCTAATTATTATTAGATGAAAGAAATAAACTACGAATTGAAAGTAAATTTAATATTAAGTTTGATGACATATTATAGGACATTTTAGGTATTGAAAGAAAAATTGTTTTGAAAAAAGATTAAACAATTTTAGGTATTAAGCTACATAATTTCAATGGAATGAAAAACATAAATATTCATCGCAATTTTGCCTATGGTATTTTTATTAAATAAAATAAATCTAATTATTTAGATAAAAATAATATCATCGCCAGTTTCGAACCAAAAACAATGTTAATCTCTTGATATTTCTATTGTTCATAAACCTGGTTATTTTTCATTTTATAAAATTAACAATATAATGTTTAATAATATATTCTTTGAAATTAAAGATGAAAAAAGCCATTGAATTTATTGAAATGGTGCTAATATTGACATAGTTATAAAAAATATCTTTAATTATTTTTAACTTTAATATATTTTTTAAATTATTTAATAAAAATATTTTTGAATTGAATATGTTATTTTATTCTATATAGTTTCATCTTCATTTTCCTATTTATTTAGTTTATTTAAAAAATGTATTTACATTCAATGAAATATCTACCTCTTATATAATTTCTATATCATTTTCATTACATTCATCCCGAGAATTATTTAGTGTAATTAACACTGTATTTACATTCAATGTATTATTTACCTTTTCTGTAATTTCTATATCACCAAATTCATCGTCACAATTATTTAGTGTACTTAACAATATATTTCCATTAAATATATTTTTTACCTCTTCTGTAATTTCTATATCATATTGATCACATCCTCACACTTATATAGTTTACATAAAAATATATATTTAATATAATTTTACATTTTACTTCCTCGTTAAATTCAATATCTTAAGAAATCTTCAGTTGATTTTAAAATATATTAATTTTCTTTACATCCACTTTTAGTCGTGTTCGTCTTCATTATCTGCTTAATATCTCTATTCATATGGTAACATATCTATTTTATTTTCCAGAATTATTCTTTTATCATCTTTATAATTTAAAACTATTTTATTCATCTGAACTGTATGAACCCCATCCTGTGTGATCTGATTAAGTTAATTTATCTGAATATTTTCTTTTCTTCAATGAAACAGTTCTTAAAATCACAAATTGTTATTTAATTCTTACAGCCTTTTTTTTTTTTACTCCTTTTGACTTTTTATTTTCTTTTTCGTAAATTTTGATTACATACATTTTTGCACCCAACCCACACTATATGTCATAATTTTACCACTATTTTCATCTTTCATCTTAACAAAAACCTGCTTGTTCACTTGTTGTGTTATATTTATTATATCTTGTATAATCATTGGGGTCAAATATATTTATCATGTATTTAATATCTGTATAAACATCCTCAGTTTTTATGTTATGTGCTAAATAATATATGTCTTGATATCAGAAGTCAATATTATTATCATATTTTGGTTTGATTATTTTCAAGTAAAAATTATACATTAATAATTTTTATATTTTTAAAAATTTTCATTCCTACATAAATTATTATGTTAATTTCAAATTTTGCTTTGTTCGTTTGAATAGTTACTACATTTAGAGCAACAATAGATGCTCGATCATAACTAGGTTTAGATATTAATTTTTCTAACTTTTGCGTTATTCACTAATTGTTATATTTTTTTTCTTATATTTTCCGTAGGTTTATCACTAAATGAATTAAACACACATTTTTAAAATCCTTTTCAAAAACATTTGTTGCTTTTGTCCTCATTTGTGTATTGAGATCAATATATTTTTGATGCCAATTTGATTATTAGATTTTTAAGACTCTGTGAATATCTTCTTACTTTAAATCCTGTTCAAAGCGTAACTTCAATGCCATATAATAAAAAATATGGATCTGTTTATTTTCTAGAGCTGTAACCAATTTATTTGTTACTTCTGGAGTTAGGGGAAAATCTTTATGCTCAGGATGTAATTTTCTTCAATATTGTAAATAAACTTCCAAAATATACTCTTCTGAATCATTTAATAGATTTCCGATGTAATATTTTACTTCTTCGTTTAAATCCTCATTTATACATTCAAATCTTCCATATGATAAATTCTGATTTCGCCCATTCATATAAATAATTTGAGTGTAAGTATATTAAATAATTGGATTCTTTATCTTTTCGTAATTCTTTATGTATTTACTATTTGCTCTGGGATACCTTTTACTACACTTAGACAGTGATACATTATTATAAGAACAAACTTTTATCATAATAATTTAACAGGTGAAATTCTATTTTGAGTAATTTTTAAAATCTCATCCCATGGTTAACCACGTGCTGTATAATATCAGGAATGATCTAAATTTTAGGTTTTTAAGCAAAGTTCTTTAAAAATCTCAAATATATACACTATAGTTAATACATGAGATTTATTGTATAATTTTGTATATTCTTCTAAATTTTTGTAATTGAACTGTTCCCATATATTTTTTGCATATTCATAATCTTCATTAGTGATGTGTGCTTTACTCAATTTCGAATATAATTTTTTTTGTTGTAGTTTAATTTTTTTTTTATTTTTCTTCTGTGTTCATATATTCGTATGGACAAACGCCTTGTTCAAAAACAGGTCTAACTGTTCATATATGAAATATTTTAATATTTCTCTAAATTGTTCTTTCTTAAGGTTTTGGCTATATTTATCAATGCTTGAACTCATTAATTTTAAAATTGTCAATGAATCTGAGCTCTAAACCATTTTTGACTCCCTTGGTAAATTAAATATTTTTTTCGTCATTATTAGACACTAAAGTTATATCTCCCTCATGTTTTCCAAATTCTTTCATAAATAAATTAGCATAATTTAAGGTAAATTATGAATGTAAATTAGTATAAAGGGTGGATTTTGATAGTTTATATTGCAATATCAATGTGCTGCTCCTCTTTATTTCCCTGTCAAGTGGTCATGGTCTCTAACTTTCCTATATTAACTTGAACACAATCGATTATATTTTTTATGTATTTCTGTACACTTTTCGTAATTAGTTTTTGTCAATATTTAATTCATTTTTATTATCAATAATTTTGTGAAATTCTGTTGTACTATTTAAATCTAACCGATATCTTCTTAAATTTTTAGGAACATTTTGATAGTTTTCTTCACAAATATGGCATACCGTTGCATTATCAAATTATTGTTCTTTCATAGTTAATATAATTAATGTAATTTTTGTCAATTTTTTTTAAATTTTTTGCTAATATCTTTTTACTGTTTCAATGAAAATGTTTTCTGCATCTTTATTCACATATTCTATCCGCTTTTTATTATCTCTGTCACTATACTTAATATAAAAAATAAAACCGACTGGGTCATGTAATTGATACTTTCTTATATACGATTTTTCTGGGGTTGGTTCATAAGTGTCCATATTGCTTAATAAACATTCCAAATATGTATAAATTACAAAGGGAATTCTAGATGAATGTTTTTAATTCTTTAGTATATTTTTTCTCCAAAATGTATTTTTTTCTATTCTTAATGATTTATTGTTTGAGCAATATAATTTATTATAAATAAATGTTCCTTTAAAGTTAAATATTTTTAAACACCTATCACAAGGAAAGATTCTTCCAAAATATTTACTATTTTGTGCTAAAATTTGTTATGACAAATTTTTGATCTAACAGTAAAAACAATTTTTTTATCATCTGTCAAGTATAATAAATTTATATGGCTATCTTGTTTTTATTGGTTATTTGCAGTATGTAAAACATTATTTTTCATAAAAAAAACTAACATTTATGAACAAATCAACTTTTTTCTCAAATTTTTGTCATCAATTTTCTAAGCATTTGTCAAATTTCTGAACCAACAATTTTGTAGTGAGGTATTATATGAGGAATTTTCATCTGGAATTAAAAGCGCTAATTTTATGGAATAAATTAGACATTTTAAGTAATGTTTTACATTGACATAAGTGTTCTTTGCTTTAATTTTATCTTGTAAATCGATGTATGATGAACCATTCAATGGATTATATTTATTTATACATAGAGCGAGATTATTTTCTGAATGTAATGACCAACCGGAGCCTCGTGCTTTAAATTCCATAATATTTCCTAAAATCTCATAACATAGATTATTTAAGATGTTATCAAAATTTGTTGATATATAAATTATTGAATTCTTAGTCCTTAAATTTATTTATTGTATATTGTTCTTATTTTAAATGAGGCGCGAAATATAAGCTTTAATTTCAAAGCATTTATATTATTTCGTTTTGATTTTTCATAGAAGACCTAAAATATTTTTAATTCTTGAAATAATTCCTGTTTAAGTTAATTCTAGAAATTCTTTTGGTGCTTTATAATTTTCTTCCTTATTAATTTCACATGTTGGTATTCTTGCCTTAAAGTCAGTTGACTTCCTTTAAATATATATTTTTTTTCGATTATTTTACTAAACTCCTTTCGTTGTAATTAACTTTGGAAAATAAAACATTAAACGTTTCAACTTTCTAAGATATAACATCTTCGCGAAATTTTGTAAAGGGGTTTACTTTCTGAAGTTTACTATTTTAGCTTTGGAAAAGATTTTGTGCTAACATTCTAAATGAATGAATTGTATACATTTTTTTGCTAAATATCTTAATTAACCATAGCACCAGTTTTAAATAATAATGTTGTGGATAATTTTATTCTAACTTTATTCTTACTGTAAATACGATAGAAATAAATTTTTATATCCTCCATATTTATTTTTACAATAATGCTTTATATCTTTCAGTGTACAGTTCCTAAATATATTGTATATATTTATGTTTACTCTCTTTTTTTTTTACTTGCATTTTCCATTACTGTATTCTTTCATTATTTATGTACAAAAATTATTTAATATTTAATTTTTTTTTTACATTATATATTACTCTCGATTACTGATGGCTATTATTAATTAATTTTACTTTATCCTTCCTTATTAACTTTGGAAATCTTAGTTAAGAATTTTTTTATGTTATAAATAATTTATGGTTTCTGAAACATATTATAAGTCTTATTTTGTTGTTTTTCTTCCTTATTTATTAGTGAAAAAAAATATCTTATATTTTTAAAGAATTTTTTTATTCGATTGCTGCTGATTATTATTATAGAACTCAACACTCAAAGCAGGAGAAATGATGATGAAGAAAATTTTTGTAGATGTTGCTCTGCAAAATCCACAAAGGCATTTTTCTTCTCAATCAACACTTCTGCATTAAGCGTTCATGCTTGCTAAGATTTTCTAAACATATTAATTTGTTATATTTATGTTTTATACTTCATTCTAAAAAGATTTTTCATAATAAATAATTGATGTTTTACTGAAGAAATAGAATAACTCAACTGAGTTTAAGAAACTGAATGAGCTTGAGATTAATAAAAAATACGAGGCGTTAACTTTTCGGATTGCTAAAACATTGTATGGTACGGAAATATCTTGTATTTTTAATAATGATTAAAAAATATATCTACCTTAAATATATGTTTAAATAATTGAAAATACACAACTAAATATTCTTAAGGAATGATCAGTTTATTTAAACTATAAATAACAAAAAGTGTTGAACAGTGGTACAATGGTTTAATTATTTATTTAATTTAAAAAAAATATTTTACATTAATTTTTATTAATGTTAACTTTAATGTTTATTTCAATTTTTATTGACTAGCTATCATAAGAAATTATTGTTAAACTATAATGGTTTTATTCTATTTTATTCTGAGCCGACCAGTAAAAAGATGGTTTTTGTGATATATTAATTTTTTTGTCATTTTGTCTTGAATCTGTGGTTTGAAAAGTTGGTGGTCGGTGTTTCAGATCTCTCATATATTACCTACTGAGGCACACAAGGTCAAGCATTTTTTTCTCGCAGAAGTCACTTTTTTTATAATTAAAGTGACGATATGCTATCTGACCTGTCTCTTGCATTGATTCCTGCTGTACCACCAAACGAAAAAAAAAAACTTTTTCTCATGCCACGCATAAGTTTGTTTTACACAAGACGATACAATAAACACTAAATTAATGTATGGTACCATTCTAAACAAAGTTCATAGCATATTGTGCCTTTTGCAGATGTTAACATACATTACATTAAATACTGAGAAACATGCTCAAGCAGCAAACATTTTGGATAAAACTTTTTTTAAGTTCTTAAAAATCCAGATTACGTAAAAATTTACAGAATATTTGCCAGGAACGTGAAATTTGCATCGTTTCATGGTACAACACAACTAATGGTGTAGAAGAATTGGTCATCCTGATTTCCAGTCTATGAAAATAGTCATACTATATACAGGAGATGGACAAAATAATATGAACACCATGCAATATAGTAAATTTTGTTCCATGTTGGCAACACTGCTTCCGTGTAAATAATGCGACGCGTATGTATTGCACAGTTTATGTGACAAGTCTTGTAGGTTAAATTTCAGTGAATTAAACGCTTTGTTCCCCTACGGTTAAAACAAGCGATCGGTGAAATGTGTGATCTCTCATACTTCGAAAGAGGGCAAATCGTTGGTACTCGGTTAGCGGGAGCGTCTGTGACGAAAACAGCTGAATTGTTTAACGTTTCACGAGCGACAGTATCCACGAAACATGGTAAAACATCATCGGCGAAGAGGAATAGTGGGCGAAACCCGAAGTTAACTGACAGAGACCGACGAACATTAAAAAGAATTGTGGCCAGACAACATAAAACTACCGCGGCAAAAGTGACAGCAGAACTCAACACTCACTTGAGTAATACTGTTTCGACAAAAACAGTACGGCGGGAGCTCCACAAAGCTAACATTCATGGAAGGGTTGCAATTGCGAAAACCTTTATAACGGAAGCCAACGCTAAGCTACGAAAGGAGTGGTGCCACGATCATAAAACCTGGACACTTGATTGGAAGAATGTGGTATGGTCCGATGAATCGTCGTTTACATTGTTTCCTACAAACGGCCGGGCTTATGTATGGCAAACCCCAAAAGAAGGCTAAGATCCGGACTGCCTACTTCCTACAGTCAAGCATGGGGAAGGTTCCGTTATGATTTGGGCGGCTATATCGTGGTATTCAGCTGGTCCTCTCATTCACATTACTGGCCGGATTACTGCGAATGAATATCTCGACATCCTCAACGATGAAGTTCTTACTATGACTAGCATATTGCTGCCAAACACTGACATATTCTAAGATGAAAATGCGCCCGTACACACAGCCAAAAAGGTTCAGTCTAGATTTGAGGAGCATCAGAATATCATCAAACAATCGCCAGACCTCAACATAATTTAACCGTTATGGGGAGTTTTAGAGCAGAGAGTGAGGAGTAGATTTCCATCTCCAACATCATTCAAGCAATTGGTGGATGTTTTGGTACAAGAATGGGACAACATTCCGTTGGAAACTATTCAGAAACTCTACGAATCTATTCCACGAAGAATTTCAGCTGTTCTAAAAGCAAATGGTGGCCCAACACCTAATTAATTAATAAATATTGTGTATATGTCAGGTGTTCATATTATTTTGTCCATCCTCATTATATATATATATATAGGAAAGGTAACTTATTTCTAAAATTCATATCTTTATAATTTTCAGTACAATGATAAGCAAATAATCACTTTCACCATCACTGCATCTAATCTTTGTGATATCAACAGCCTGTTGTACGAGGCTCATTGCCACAATATTTGTGGATTCCTTATTTTCTCAAAACATTCTGATAAATTAGTTTATTAATCCCATAAGCCACAAAAGTTTCACTTTGCTAACATTAATGAAACGGGAGTGATGACGGTAGAGTCAGCAGGCCGCAATATCACACACTTTGTTGGTATTCGCCCCTAAACGCTATGCATACATTCTCGTGGGCAGGGCTTGGCTGCGTAAAGAGAAATTCAAGATAAATGTGCTGCCACCATTCTTATTCCGGGATTATCTGGAATGCTTAAATAAAAATTCACAAGTCTGGAAACCCAGTTTTATTTCAGAACGCATATCCACATAGTATATACCGGACATTAAAAAGTTGCGTTATCACATGTTTATGACAAATGCTCTGTCGAAGATGACATCATATACACTTTACTGTGGGGTCATTATCACGTCACTAGCGATAATTATTTTTCACTAAAACATCCATCTGTTCCTGCACTCTTCTGTCAGCACCTGTATACACCAGTTTCAAGTTCAGTAGCAGAGTGTCAAATAAGTACATTTAGTGAGTTTTCATAATGTGTGTAGAAGATAAATGAATATAGCAGATATGAGAAACAATGAATGAAGAACATACTTTGTAAGAGAAGAAATACATAGAAGAGCCAAAAAAAACTGGTTTACCTGCCTAATATCGTGTAGGGCCCTCGCAAGCACGCAGAAGTACCGCAAGACGACGTGGCATGGACTCGACTAATGTCTGAAGGTATGCAGGAGGCATTGAAATCTGCCCCAATTTAAGAAAGGGTTGCACGTCTGTAACGTTTAATGATTCTCGTCAGTTGTCGTTTGTCCCGTTCGTTCACGATCTGTTTCCGGCCGCAGCGATCTCGAAGATTTGATGTTTTACCAGATTCCCGATATTCACGGTACACTCGTGAAATGGTTGTACGCGAAAATCCAAATTGTTTCGGTACCTCTGAGATGCTATTTCCCATATCTCGTGCGCCGACTAAAAACACCACGTTCAAATTCACTTAAATCTTGATAACCTGCTATTATAGCCGCAGTAACCGATCTAGCAACTTTGCCAGACACTTGTTGTCTTATATAGGCGCTGCCGACCGCATCGCGTTACTCTGATTGTTTACATACCTCTGTTATTTGCATACGCACGCCTACACCAGTTTATTGGATCTTCAGTGTATAATTATAGTGGACACAGCAAATTTTAAGATGATTAAATAGTGTTATAAAATAATGGAAAATTGTTAATAGGTAACATTATGGCGAAGAATAAAAACATATACAGCAATTATAATGAAAGAAAAAAAATGTATAAACAAAATTAGTAAATGTGTGCTAAAATCATACATGGTTCTTGTTATTAAGTAGTCTGCGAGTATTATCCTTATTGAATTATTTTTTTAATTATTTTTTGAATAGACAATTTTTTATACACATTTAACTAGCGCGGAAGATAAAAAATTGTGGTATATTATAAACTCATTTCGTGTTAAATACGTCTACACTTTTCTTCCACCGAATATTATAGTTAATCTTAATTAACAGCACATTTTTTATGAAATTGAAGAGGATGTGACTGCCTATGTTGTGTATAACAAGTTATAATAAAACTATTTGAACAAACATGTTACTTTATAGTATGAGAAATATTTGTTGGATTTTGTTAAGAAGCTAAGAATATTTAACAATAAAAAGACCTTTCTTCCCTGAATAAATGTTCGTAAATTGTTTCCTGCAATTAAAAGTGATACAAAAACTTGATATACATATGACACATAAATATTAATATTGTAACAAGATGCCAGATGAGCGTATCTGAGTTCGTTAGGGACGGAGGTCTTAATAATAATAAAAGAACTAAACAAAATTCACACAGATATTATTTATAACAGTAAACTATATCCACTATTACTCTTGTTATTCTCTGTGAGCGCAATATTTAATATCCATCTCAATTCTAATAAAATTTATTTTCAAAGTCTCTATATTGGCGGTAGTCACTTAATTCACACTCATTTATACATACTCAGTGTGTTTATTGCCATCATTCCAAATGTCTTACACTCACGCATCCAGTTCAGTAGTCCCATCCGCCAGTCTCACACTCCATTGCACCGATGCTCGCCGTCCTCATATTTCACTTTCGCTGTTCACTCTCACCAGCACTTGCTGTTCTGCAGGCTCGTCGCTTCGTTGTCTTCGCACACCTGTCGCTTAATGTCACACAATACTCCAAGCTCTCAAACTGTAGGATCTGTGGCCCATTGCTGCTTAAGTAGTCTCGCTGGCCCGATCTGGAAGGCTCCCTCATCCGGAGTCTCGCTGAGACAGGATAGGGTATTGAACCAGATTAGTCTTTTTAAGATAACCTCAGAAATTCAATCCACCCAAGGTCAGGAGTACACGAGTCGCGGTAGACATATCGCGGTTGCACGTGGTGGCTTCCCTTTGTGAATATCCACGCGCTACTTGGATTACCGCTCGCCTGTCCTCCATATATTCCTTTACTCTCGACAGCAGGACGGGGTAAGGGAAGCATTAAAGAGCAGCGAGCATCTAACCAAATAATTAAAATTCTTAATCCACTTACACGTAACGTAAATTATTTGCGAATAGAAATACTAACACTGGAGACAAAAAAAACAAGGCAGAGACGCACAGGGGATGATATAGAAAGTGTTTTATATTTGCCACCTGCAGGAGATGCTGTGTATTGCAACACCTACGTTAGATGACATTACCATAACATAATGGTTGTCTGCAGATCTATGAGAGTGAGAGGAATTGCCACATGCACTTTAGACAGTGTCCAATCTTTTTCGTCTACCTATTTTTCCTACACAGAGCACTCAGAGTGGTGTGTTCCCAAGGGTACTTACTGCACATGAAGTAAGGGGAAATGGTGAAGGCCATGTTGCATTATACAAACATATTTCCAGGACATCCTTCCTTTCCCCTGATTGCTGCCTCCAAGTGTAGTGGAATGTTGGTTATTGCTTGGCATTTCAGTCTCACGAGAGAGTCGTAATTCACTGTTGTACCTAGTGGCAGTTTGTGAAAACAGGCATGAACACTCCTTCCCTGTGATACCCCTCAAAGCAAGCACCTCCACACACTACTTGCAGGTTCTCAGGACAGTCCACGCCTTCCTGAATTCCGACCACCACACAAAGCAGTGATATGTGAAGATGTCGCCTTCTGTTTCAGACTGGTGATGATGCAGCACTTAAGCGCTGCATCCTAGCAGCAACCTCTGCAAACACATGTGTTCCCCAAGTTCCACATACAATAATGTTTCATAATTAAATGAGAGATTGCGGTGCTACATGAGAATGCTTAGAAGTAGACTATTAAAAGACGAGTAACAATCTGTCTTATTCTTTTGGCGTCCCATCTTGGCCATGATGTATGTTATAAGTACGCCGAGTGATACAAAAATAATCAGTCTATGTTTGTGAGTTTGCTAATATGTACGAATCGGAATCAGTCTGCTTCAGGAGGTAATGGAGAATGGATTTTTAATTGTTACTTATATCATTATAAAAGGGTATTTGCTCCATATGTATATAGTACATACCTCATTGCCCTAGTGTTTTCTCAGTGCTTATTTACACAAGTATATGTTAATTTATTGCTAGTTAGACAAAGCTAATTACAATGCCATAAATACAAGACTTTACCTTCACTACGCATAGAAATAAAGTACCCTTTTCAACTCTAAAAAGTTTCAAAGTTCAGATTTTTCCAAGTCGCAGGGGTAATGGCGAGGGGAACTACAAAAATGTGATCGACCTGAGTATCTCAGATTCGGGAGCTGGTGGTGGACTGACATGTTCTTTGGTCGTGTCATCACACTCATTAGTCAATAATTTTTTCTCTGTACATGTATGCATTGTTCAGTAAATGTATCGTTGCTCTCAATACATTTTTTAATTGCTTCATATGTGTATTACCTGCTAGGTACATCAGTTACTTTGCTCAGTATCAGTATATTGCTCAGTACCTGTTCGGTATACAACTCTTATGCTATTTAATGTGATTCAATGCCTTCGCCCTCTATAAGCACCGAACCCTAGTACCCCTTGCTTCCTCCTCGAAATTTTTTTGAAATTAGGATGTTCCCAAATGATGCTTAGATGCTTATTCAATCATAAGCTCCTGTAACTTGCTCCTTGGCCAAATCATATATCACATTCACTTATTTTCAATACCCCTCCAGTAGAGCGGGATAACCCAAAAACCAATAACCACAGAGCATTTAAAGGGATGGTGATGATAATGTTAAGATGGGGAGGGGAACAGATTTATACCATAACATAGGCTGTCACTTCTGTGTCCAATCTGGTAGGGGCGATTACATGTCAATCAAATGGTCTCCATGCCTGTATAACTCCAACTTGATCAAAAACTGGCTTATCCCACTACTAAGGTGAAGATATAGGTGTATACCAGATGAATCACCAAAAACTTGCACCGCAAATGTTTCTGAAATGGAAGGTTACATTTATGTGTTGGGTTCACAGAAGTGAGTTTATATTAGGGCACATAATTGCAGCCCATATGCAGATTTCAATAATTATCAAAATGTATATTTCTTGAACAACGTAAATTTTTTTCTAATAGAGCCTATTTACATCAAGAAAATAAAACAAGAGAAAATTAGAATTTTAATGGTGTTTTATGCAGGATTGTAGTGCAAGTAGTTTGTGTTATCATTATATGATAAATTTCAAATATCTACAGCTGTCTGCTCCATTTAACTGCTTAGTGACTAGGCTCTGATGTTCGTATGTTTTCTTTTCCGTTTTAGTGTGTGTGGTTTTCTTTCACTGTACCAAGAAACAGCACACACTTAATAAATGCAAAAGTGAATAAACAAATTCTGTGAATTATGAAGAAGAAAGAGAAAACTGTCCTTCACAGGCTGTGTTAAAACTGAATACCTGCAGCTACAATACAAGCTTCCAGTGTGACATGCAAAGATTGCTGCAACTGTCGTAACATTTCTGCATAAATTTAAGAAAAGCCGACTGTAATACGTNTTGAACACCTGCAGCTACAATACAAGCTTCCAGTCTGACATGCAAAGATTGCTGCAACTGTCGTAACATTTCTGCATAAATTTAAGAAAAGCCGACTGTAATACGTTGTTTNTGACATGCAAAGATTGCTGCAACTGTCGTAACATTTCTGCATAAATTTAAGAAAAGCCGACTGTAATACGTTGTTTCATATATTCTGGTGTAGTCGGTGTGTGTTTGTAGACAGTGTCTTGTAGCGTTCCCCACAGAAAAATCTGAAGGGGTCAGGTCTGGTGAACGGGCAGGCCATTGTACAGGTCCCCTTCTTCCAATTCAACGATTTTGAAGCAATTTGTGAATACAAGCTATAGAAAGTCTTGCACTTTATACTGGGCAACCATCATTCTGATACCACAGGATCCTTCTAGTCTGCAGTGGGTCTTCTGACATCTGTGAAAGTTCGTCATTTAGAAGGTTGGCATGCTTTTGGGGATCCAGTGTTCCTTCTACGAATAATAGGCCCTTTGAGGAGATAGTTTAATATTTTACACCACACATGTACACTCCATAGACGCTGACATTCCAATGGCCGAAGTAAATAGGGAGTGTTTACTGACTAATGGTGCATGTTTCTGAGGTTGACTTCGCAACGATTTGTAAATGTTACTTCATCACTAAACATGATACATGACATATCTTAATACCCATGTACAGAAGTTAGCGCTATTCTCAAAATCGTTTCTGTGTAGCTCTTGATGGAGAGAGACATGATAAGGATGGAACTTATGACTGTGCAGAATGCATAGTATACTTGCTTGACTTACACCACTCCCTCTTACGATTGCATGGAAGATAACTTGCGGATATACAGTAACAGTAGCTTGAACATTAATTTTCCCCTCTTCTTAGGTCACTAGTTTGTTTTATTATGTTTTCCAGGTGTTACACTTCCAGTTTCCCGTAATTGGTTAAATAGGTAAGCAAATAATAGTCGCAATTGTTGGCGTCTATTGGGATATCATCCAGTGTACACATTACAAGAACGAACAGCATTCTTCCTATATTCGCAATACAACGTGAGCATGTCGGCATTGTTATCATTAGTAAATATCACCTTGCAGCACATCCTACGTCTAAGTACTATNAATACAACGTGAGCATGTCGGCATTGTTATCATTAGTAAATATCACCTTGCAGCACATCCTACGTCTAAGTACTACGAACTATCACAAAGTACTCACAAGGAGATCCCAATGCAATCAGCGTAAAGGGAACACAATCTAAACACGCATACGAACATCGTAGCTTAGTAACTGTACAGTCAAATGTAGCAGACAATGGTCAGTATTCAAAATTGGTATATTAAGATAGCATGTAAACTACTGGCACTAGAATTCTGCAATAANAATACAACGTGAGCATGTCGGCATTGTTATCATTAGTAAATATCACCTTGCAGCACATCCTACGTCTAAGTACTATGAACTATCACAAAGTACTCACAAGGAGATCCCAATGCAATCAGCGTAAAGAGAACACAATCTAAACACGCATACGAACATCGTAGCTTAGTAACTGTACAGTCAAATGCAGCAGACAATGGTCAGTATTCAAAATTGGTATATTAAGATAGCATGTAAACTACTGGCACTAGAATTCTGCAATAAAACACCAATGATACTAAAATTTTCTCCAGTTTTATTTTCTTGGTGTGAATAGGCATTGTTTCATAAAAAAAATGTAAATGTCTTCATGAAATACACATTCTAATACTTATTAAAATCTGTGTCGGAGCTGAAATTATGAGCCCTTGTGAAAACTTCAATTCAGTGAAACCAGCACATCAATATCATTTTTCATTTCAGAAATATTTGCGGTGTAAGTTTTAGGTGATTCATCCTGTATAAGGGTATACCTAATAATATAGTTTCATATACACTGTAATATGCATGACCAGTAATTGACTGCTGATATATATGAAGGTTGGGTAGTAAATTCATGATAAGGAAGTAAAATAAGTTTTTTCATAATAATGTTTAAAACCCTTTCATGAATCTACATAAAATGTTAACTATTCCATTAACTTTAGTTTATAATAATACTTGTTCTGCCTTGTATTTTTACACACTTTACAAAAATTCCTATAACAATTCTTAAGGAGTTTATAACTATCAAAGCGTTGTAACTTTTTCATTACATTTATAACACAAATTTCAAATTTCGTTGTTTAGTTCCGTGTAAAAATATTTTTAAAATTAAATTTTACATTTTATTAAATTAATGAAAAAGTAAATAAATCCAATAATGTCAAACATAACAAGAAGTTATCAATATAAATAATTATCCTACTTTCCTTTATATGGATGGTATACTTAAGCAATACTAGTGCGAAAAGTTCGGTGGGAATTGGTCCCCTACATATGACAAAAAAGCTTCATTTTCTCATGCGGTATCTTGTTAACTGGAGAACAAAACGGAGATTTATAGGCACATAACATGTTTGTTATAAATACTATTACATATAAAGTCGGTTGAAATTATTTGGGACGTGTGACTACCTCCCTAATATGTGACTACCTCCACAAGTCATATAAATGTATATAGACTACAAAATCATAACTTTTTGCCTGAATACGGTGGGTATCAGTTAATAGTTTCCTGAGATAGGACATGAAAACTTAATTTTCCAACGTGTTACTATCATACAATATGGCGAACAAATAAGTTTACATGTTCGCTCATTTAATACTTGAATATATACTTTAAATACAAAGTTAGGTTGAAATTGGTTACATTGTTTTGTAGATATAGCATGCTATGCTAAAATGTTTATATGAATGCTATTTTGAAAATAAGCGCATGTATTTAGCCTGTCAATTTATATGGTCTACCTCAGTATTACTTGTTTGCCAAATTTGGAAGGAATATGTTGATTGCTTTCCGAGATATGGCAAAACTTTACTTATTCACATGGCACTATGTTAGAAGGTGGGGAAAAACAAGGTTTGCACTGCAAAAAAAATTTTGTGGTGACAAAATTCTTTTGACAATATAGACATGACAAAAGAATTTTTGGTTGGAACATTTTTTTTTGTTCCAGTATTGATTGAAATCTGCAAAATGACATTTGTGGTCACCAATAACTTCAGTGTATTGTAGGCAATAAAGTGATGGTTAGTCGCAGCTAAAATGTAACGACGATAGCAGCAATACTGGTTGGTGAGGTTCGGAAAGGTATTTGCGGATTGTGGGCTTTGGAGATAGGTATGGTCTAACGACAACTAAACACTAAATTAAAAATAGCCATGAAAGGGATTTGATCCTTGAACCTTTCAGCTGCGAGATCAGCATGTGGCTATTATGCTATATTGCTCGATGTTAAAGCCTTGGCTTCAGAATATATAGAACATAAATTTTATAATTGGCACACACGACAAGGCTTGCACACTTCACATAATGGAAAGTTAATTTCCTGGAATAATTTACATGCAACATTTACTTACTTGGAATAAAGGAATGATATTATACGTTTTTAAGTACTTAAGAATATACCTCATGAATTAGGTCGTAAATAGATGCAAAGAACCGAACACAGACAAATATGGCGTTGTGGCCATACAGAAGATGGCCACTTTAATTATGCCAGAGCACATGCCCATAATATAACGGATGTAGTTTTGTAGCCGCAGCCAAATGTTTTACTGTGGATAACATGAATGTGTTACTGCCAACAAAATATTACGTGGCAGCCAAATTTTTTTTTTTCAATTAACAAATATGTTAGTGATCACTAAATAGCTCTAGTACTATTGAATCTACGNGGCAGCCAAATTTTTTTTTTTCAATTAACAAATATGTTAGTGATCACTAAATAGCTCTAGTACTATTGAATCTACGTGTTATTAGGCACGACAACCTGTTTTTTACCAGCAACAAAATTTCGCCTTGGAAAGCATTAATCAATCACTTTTTGTAGCCGCTTCCAAATTTTTTTTCGTTGTGGATAGACAAATGTGACGATTTTAATAGGTACTGCCAGCATAAAAAGTTAAGTTGAATATTTTTTCACCGTTTCGCACAAAGAGCATAGTATTCTAGATACTAATATGCCTGCCATTTTTAAAATAATGGTTTGACCCTTTAAACCATGTCAGTTTACATGACTAATCGTAGTAATACTTGGGTGTCATATATGGTATGAATATTTAAAATGATTTCCAAGTTATAACATTCAAACTTTATTTTCAAGTGGCACTATCTTACAAAATTAAAGCGGCTATGCATTTACACAAATTATGCTTTTGACAGATAATTTAAGTATAGTAAGTTTAATCTGAATTGGACAAACATTATGGTAGATATTGCAAATAAAACTAAAATATTTATATAATTGCCATTTTAAAAATAAGTGCTTTATCCATTTAAATTGCATATATGAATATTGTTTACAATATTATTACTTATATGTCAAATTTGGCAGGAATCAATTTTTAGTAGTTACTGAGATATAATATAAAAACTTAATTTTTTATGTTGCACTATCTTCCAAAATGTTATGTTAATAGCATTATCATTATTCAATGCGTACATCATGCACTGTCAATATAAATTTTTTTGTTCAAATCGGTTAATTGGGACTCGAGATATGAGGAAGCTTTATTTTTAAATTTGCGCTCTCTTACAAAATGGCAGACCAACAAAATTTTCTGTTTATAAATGCAATTCTTACATCATGCTCTATCCACATACCAAATTTGGTTTAAATCAGTGAAATGGTTACCGAGATATTACTTGAAAGAGCTTTATTTTTTCAATTTACACGACCTCACGAAATAACGGACCAATAATATTATAGGGTTTGAATTATATGCATACATCATGCACTGTCAACGAACAAAATTTGGTTTAAATCGGTTAAATGGTTCCCGTGATGTAATGGGAAAACTTAATTTTTTCAATTTGCACTATCTTTTAAAATGGCGGATTAATGGCATTACCGGGTTTTGAATTCAGTACTGACATAATGCACTGCTAACAAAACAAATTTGGTTTTAATCAGTGAAAAGATTCTCGAAGATACATTGTAAGATCTTAATTTTTTCAATTTGCAAATTATAGATTTCTTAATTCATTTCTTACAGCATGTACTGCGAACGTGCCAAATTTGTTTAAATCGTTTAATAGTTCGCGATATATTATGGTAAATCTTTCTGTTTTTAATTTGCAATATATTCCAAAAGGTGGATTAATGACATTATCGCATCCTAAATGCAATGCTAATAAAATCGACTGTCAGTGTTAGAAATTTGGTTTAAATTGGATAACTGGTCCACGGGATATAACATAGTAGCCTAAAATTAAAATATGTCCGCCACTTTGAAAACAACTCCCCGTAGTGATTAGAATTATAAAATTCTGATGTCCTTTCTAAATATCATATGTGGACCTAGTTTGGTCAAATTCGGTTGTCTTTTTTAAGAGTTATTAGGGGGTGGGGTGACATACATTCTAGACAGACAACCAGGTGATCGCAAAAGCCTTTTTTTCTTCGGAAGTATGCTAAAGATGAATTTAATAGAATTTGTTATATATATTTTAAATAATTTACAAAAACTAGTCATACCGAAATTTATAAATCCTATGGATGAATTTTATAAAAAATAATTAAGCAGTATGCATACATGTTGCTTCGTTCTTTTAGTATAATTGCCGTACCTATAACATGATTAATTTTGAAAAACTAACATCTTAATATGTTTATTTAATTTCTGCATAGTAATAAAAATTTTATACTTACATATATAAAATATTTCTTATGATATAGATGATTAAATGTTATAAGTTCTACAATAACAGAATTATAGTTTTGTTTATTAAACTTTAAAACATAAAACATTTAATTTTATTGAATTAAAATTATTATTTTTATTACTTATCGTATTTTATTTTTCTTTTATTATCAATATAGTATTATAATTAATAGAAAAAATAATTTTCCTTGTTTTGGTCTTATATTTTCTTCATTTACAATATGTGGATGTCAGACACTCCTCATATCCTACTTATTTTATTATAACATTGTTTCCTCTTTATTTAAAAAAAGGAGTTTAATTTCAAATTTTAGTTGTGCTACTTTTGACACCAAAAGTGGCTCAGGACTGACATGTTTATTATTAATAAATTTAAATTAATTTATAAATAACATTTAAACCAATGAAATAATTCTGTCACATAATGTTGGTTTGGACTATTATGGATATTTAGGTAATTAAGAATTATCCGTTAAGTCTATGTACAATTTTGAGAACAGTTGAAATATTTGTAATTCATTAACATTTAAACTTCAAGTTTAAAGACATGTAGTATTTTTTAGAAATACTTTTTCTTGATCAGGTGATGAATATTAAAACAAACGCTTTTGGTTTTATTCATTTCTTCCTGCACTTTTTATATAGTTTTTAGGCATATGTATAAATTTTTATAAATGCAGAAGTACATATCTGCAGATAATTAACTATCAATATTTATGGGCATAACTGACTTAGATATGTTGATCATAGTTTTCGTAATAGCTAGCTGTAAACTGATGAAAAAATTAAATTTTTTAGGACATTCTCTCATCGAGCAATTAAGTGTTAAACTTTTTTGGGACCTGTGTTGTAAATTGTATGGTTATGGATAAAAAGTATATAGATAATGTACCCTGACAATGTAAATTGCTGAATAACTTTTATATAAATCGCTGCTCATAAATTATAAATATCCTCACAATTAAGGTTTGAGCCATCTCCAGTTCGGCATCCTCGCCATACGAGCGTAATCAGCGGCTAGAATATTCTATAGTTAATCAAAACCCTGTTTATATTTCGTCTTCTCTGCTGGAAGCGCTGAAGACAGGTTGTTTTTGCAGTAGTGTGTACAAAAGTGTCAGCGAGCGCAGGTGGTTGAGTGCTGTGGATGGAGAATTAATCTGCAATTATGGATGCTGTCACGGCCAGAGGGTCGCGCTTGACAGCCTGGCGCGGCCATGTTTGTTTACATTATCGGCCCCCAATCACAATGTAAGGATGCTTGTGACCTTGAACTGCAAAAAGCAGGGTAAATCTTACGAAACTAAAGAACATATTACATAACTGACCCGAACTTGCATGTTTGGTTTGGGCGACCTTACGACCTTCACCCCAGTTACATTTAACTGGAAAAAGTTAAGGGAAAAAACTAACATTCGGGGAAAATATTGCTTTACTGACACTGACCATCATGCAAGTGTCATTTGCACTGTCGCGAGGTGAGTCTGTGAAGGGGTGGGGTCTAATAGGTGAGGAGGATTGGGAGATCTGTATGTTATATGCCACTTGGGACAATTGTATCAATAAAAATTATCTATATCTTCAACACGAAACTTGTTAAATTGCATATAAAAGTACAAAAGATATTTTGTAATAGGTTTTATAACATTTTTAATGCATGAATTTATTTACCCAAGAAGGAAAAGCTTTCATAATGGAACCTCCTCTGTCATGAGATAATATACACTAAAACAGTCGGCTCCGCGTAAAGATCACACTGCATGGCAAATGAAAATACGTGGATTATAGTCCTATTTGGGGGCTGGTAGTATTGAGTTTTAAAATAACATAACTTATGTAAAGTACTTTATGAATGCCAAAACAAATTATTAAATTATACGCATATACAGATGCCGATTAAAGGAGGGAAAACAAATCAATCGGCTGGTATGTGGCATAATTAAGTTTACAGCACCTACACAATGCCGATTGAAAAAAAAATTTTTGGGGTGTTTAAATGTACCGCAATCTTTGGTTATCAGTGCCGTCTTCGCCAAACTCACGTCTGAAGTACGACATAAGTGTACAGTCTAAACAATTACAAACATTTATTCAGCCTCACTGGTTAGAGATGGTGAAATATTGTAAGGAAATTTTGATCCAATGCCACATATCCCAGTGACTTGAAACTTTGTACAAAAATATATATCCGTTGAAAATACAATATTTTTGCGTCTCTTTCTCTCTCCCTCTCTCTCTCTCTCTATGTTGTAGAGCACTTGTACAGAAAAACTAAGCATAAGATGGTAGATGGGATAAGTAAAACTATATTAGACACAGCCACGGGTTAAAAGCATTGGGTTATGGAACCACGAGGCCAGTGACTGCTGCTGAGGGAGAGCTGTAGAGTGAAGCCATCCTTTTCAAATCACAGAACACAGATCTCTACTTATGTGCTACTCAGCAACTAATATTACAAACAAAAATGAAAGTTACTGCCCAACTAATGCTTTTGAGAAGGGTGGGAGAAATATTTTGGAAAATGTCGAGTGGTGGTGCTAAGGAGTCCCTGGCCAGAAGTGTATGGAGTGGGTTTTTTCTCCTCTCATGCCAGTAGACTATTGAGGTGAATAACTGGGTAATTATAGAATTATGTTGATTTAGATCAATTAATTCGTGATGTAATATAAGTAATGATGATTTATTTATGAATGTAACTATCGAAAATTTATAGTATCTAGCATTAAAAACAATTTTAAGGAAAGAGCAGAGAACAGCCTCAAGATTGATAAGTGAGACGAGTGTATATATGTTGACCATGTTCTTAGCCGATCACATGACAGTGACTTGGAGAGGACCGGCGACGGCCATTGAATTAAAATTATTATTTTTATTACTTATCGTATTTTATTTTTCTTTTATTATCAATATAGTATTATAATTAATAGAAAAAATAATTTTCCTTGTTTTGGTCTTATATTTTCTTCATTTACAATATGTGGATGTCAGACACTCCTCATATCCTACTTATTTTATTATAACATTGTTTCCTCTTTATTTAAAAAAAGGAGTTTAATTTCAAATTTTAGTTGTGCTACTTTTGACACCAAAAGTGGCTCAGGACTGACATGTTTATTATTAATAAATTTAAATTAATTTATAAATAACATTTAAACCAATGAAATAATTCTGTCACATAATGTTGGTTTGGACTATTATGGATATTTAGGTAATTAAGAATTATCCGTTAAGTCTATGTACAATTTTGAGAACAGTTGAAATATTTGTAATTCATTAACATTTAAACTTCAAGTTTAAAGACATGTAGTATTTTTTAGAAATACTTTTTCTTGATCAGGTGATGAATATTAAAACAAACGCTTTTGGTTTTATTCATTTCTTCCTGCACTTTTTATATAGTTTTTAGGCATATGTATAAATTTTTATAAATGCAGAAGTACATATCTGCAGATAATTAACTATCAATATTTATGGGCATAACTGACTTAGATATGTTGATCATAGTTTTCGTAATAGCTAGCTGTAAACTGATGAAAAAATTAAATTTTTTAGGACATTCTCTCATCGAGCAATTAAGTGTTCAACTTTTTTGGGACCTGTGTTGTAAATTGTATGGTTATGGATAAAAAGTATATAGATAATGTACCCTGACAATGTANAACTTTTTTGGGACCTGTGTTGTAAATTGTATGGTTATGGATAAAAAGTATATAGATAATGTACCCTGACAATGTAAATTGCTGAATAACTTTTATATAAATCGCTGCTCATAAATTATAAATATCCTCACAATTAAGGTTTGAGCCATCTCCAGTTCGGCATCCTCGCCATACGAGCGTAATCAGCGGCTAGAATATTCTATAGTTAATCAAAACCCTGTTTATATTTCGTCTTCTCTGCTGGAAGCGCTGAAGACAGGTTGTTTTTGCAGTAGTGTGTACAAAAGTGTCAGCGAGCGCAGGTGGTTGAGTGCTGTGGATGGAGAATTAATCTGCAATTATGGATGCTGTCACGGCCAGAGGGTCGCGCTTGACAGCCTGGCGCGGCCATGTTTGTTTACATTATCGGCCCCCAATCACAATGTAAGGATGCTTGTGACCTTGAACTGCAAAAAGCAGGGTAAATCTTACGAAACTAAAGAACATATTACATAACTGACCCGAACTTGCATGTTTGGTTTGGGCGACCTTACGACCTTCACCCCAGTTACATTTAACTGGAAAAAGTTAAGGGAAAAAACTAACATTCGGGGAAAATATTGCTTTACTGACACTGACCATCATGCAAGTGTCATTTGCAGNAGTTAAGGGAAAAAACTAACATTCGGGGAAAATATTGCTTTACTGACACTGACCATCATGCAAGTGTCATTTGCAGGGTCGCGAGGTGAGTCTGTGAAGGGGTGGGGTCTAATAGGTGAGGAAGATTGGGAGATCTGTATGTTATATGCCACTTGGGACAATTGTACCAATAAAAATTATCTATATCTTCAACACGAAACTTGTTAAATTGCATATAAAAGTACAAAAGATATTTTGTAATAGGTTTTATAACATTTTTAATGCATGAATTTATTTACCCAAGAAGGAAAAGCTTTCATAATGGAACATCCTCCGTCATAAGATAATATACACTAAAACAGTCGGCTCCGCGTAAAGATCACACTGCATGGCAAATGAAAATACGTGGATTATAGTCCTATTTGGGGGCTGGTAGTATTGAGTTTTAAAATAACATAACTTATGTACAGTACTTTATGAATGCCAAAACAAATTATTAAATTATAAGCATATACAGATGCCGATTAAAGGAGGGAAAACAAATCAATCGGCTGGTATGTGGCATAATTAAGTTTACAGCACCTACACAATGCCGATTGAAAAAAAAAATTTTGGGGTGTTTAAAATGTACCGCAATCTTTGGTTATCAGTGCCGTCTTCGCCAAACTCACGTCTGAAGTACGACATAAGTGTACAGTCTAAACAATTACAAACATTTATTCAGCCTCACTGGTTAGAGATGGTGAAATATTGTAAGGAAATTTTGATCCAATGCCACATATCCCAGTGACTTGAAACTTTGTACAAAAATATATATCCGTTGAAAATACAATATTTTTGCGTCTCTTTCTCTCTCCCTCTCTCTCTCTCTCTATGTTGTAGAGCACTTGTACAGAAAAACTAAGCATAAGATGGTAGATGGGATAAGTAAAACTATATTAGACACAGCCACGGGTTAAAAGCATTGGGTTATGGAACCACGAGGCCAGTGACTGCTGCTGAGGGAGAGCTGTAGAGTGAAGCCATCCTTTTCAAATCAGAGAACACAGATCTCTACTTATGTGCTACTCAGCAACTAATATTACAAACAAAAATGAAAGTTACTGCCCAACTAATGCTTTTTAGAAGGGTGGGAGAAATATTTTTGAAAATGTCGAGTGGTGGTGCTAAGGAGTCCCTGGCCAGAAGTGTATGGAGTGGGTTTTTTCTCCTCTCATGCCAGTAGACTATTGAGGTGAATAACTGGGTAATTATAGAATTATGTTGATTTAGATAAATTAATTCGTGATGTAATATAAGTAATAATGATTTATTTATGAATGTAACTATTGAAAATTTATAGTATCTAGCATTAAAAACAATTTTAAGGAAAGAGCAGAGAACAGCCTCAAGATTGATAAGCGAGACGAGTGTNGAAGTTTGCGACAGATGATGGGACACGAGAGGAGTAAGTTGTAATGTTGTATGCTGTACATATTAATAAATGCATCTTATGAGTTGTTTGACAGTGTTTCTTTTACCATCTCTTATCATGCTACTATACTATCAGCACAAGAAGTTAATTAATTATTATATCGACTAGTGCAATCTTTAATAAATACAACTCGTAAATATGGCAGCCAAGTAGGGCGCAACAAATTGGTGTCAGATGTGTGATCTGATGGCAACTTACTGTAGGCACGTGGATGGAGACAATCTCTATCGTCAGTATGAGGGAGCAGAGCCTTATCACCAGCATAGGACGGCGCAAGGGTGAAGCAACATGGAAGTGAAGCCAGAGACGGTCATCTGCGGCAGAAGGCGAACCTAGGCGGTCATCAGACGGAGGTCCGGTGGAAGGCAATCCCAGGCGGGCAGCAGATGGAGGTTTGGCGGAAGGCGATCCAAGGTGGACAGTTGACGGAGGTCCAGTGGACGGTGAGCGTTGCTACAGTTGGGGCGAGACATGAAGATTACGGTGAGTCGCACTCAGTATCGTTACGTAGACTACCTGGCTAAGGTCTGCATTTTGCATGGGCTGAGAATCGATAAGGGGCAACTAGTAGAACCCAGAAAGGGGTTGGTGGTACATGGACTAGGCGAATCAGTATAAATTGTGTTACTGGAAGAGAGTAATCTGCGTTTGCAAGACGAGAAATTAGGTGTGAGCAGAGGTTTTACAGACAAAAGGTCTACGAGATATATGGCTTTACTCATGCGAGATGTGATTATTTTCATAAGCTGGGGCACAAAATCAAGGTGTTATTTAAAGGGTGAAATTAACGGAGAAAGAGGGTAATGGCTAGTTTAATATGTTACAACTGCGGGCAAACCTGGACACATAAGAAGGTTTTGCATCCAGGAAAATACATGGGGGAAGCTAGTAGGAGTATACCGAACCGAGGCAGGAGACAGTGTGAGCAAGCCGGGAAACTAAAATGGAGAAGGAAGAAGCAACGTATGTTTCAAAAATTGGTTGCACCTAAACTATGATAGGACACCCGATGGGAAACACTGGGATTCCTACCAATAGAACTGGACATTAGTATCTCTGGAAGTGCATGTCAGTTACTATTGGACATGGGATCGGAAATTAGTCTGCTGAACTCAAAGGTGTTAAATGTGAGAATGTTTCAACTGGCAGACTGTAGCTTGGCGTATCAACTAAAGGGAATTTCACAGACCGATATGGAAACAAACGGGGCCATGTGTTCAGTGTAAGGTCAAGGGTAAATACATAGCTTTCATATTCCATATAATAGACGACTGCCCATTTGCCAGAATAGTGGAGAAGGATTTTCTGGCATGCACGAAGGCCTGGATTGATGGTGAAAGAAATACAGTTTATGGGCCAGGTAAAATAGGAGAGCCTCCAGAAATCCCTTTTGAATGGCAAGAGCGAGGTGGTTATGAAAGTAAAGGACATGCAATATGGTGTGGGAATAGTAAGTCAAAGGCGTTTATGTGGCAGACAGCATCAGAGTAGCAATGGGTGGTAAGTGTGTGTGTAGTATCCTGAATACAAATAGAGATAAATATAAATTGATAAAGTTCAGATTACTCCAGAACTTGTGTCCGAGTATGGTCAGAGCTGAAGTACCTCTCTAAGACCAGATAGACGTGAAATTATGAGAATGTATCTGATAGTGGATCGCCCGATTTGGGAGGAGTGGGAATAGGTGATGAGGTTATGTGAGGATTATTGTAATATATTTTTCTTGCCAGGCAACCAATTGGTTGGACGCCAACGATCGAGCATACCATTCCTACCGCACTGGGTGCACAGCCGATAAATGCACGTCAGTATTGCATTCTGCATGCCCATAAGGACAACATACCCAGGTAGGAGATAGAGATGTTGAAGGACAATATCATCATCATAATTCCTTGGAATTCACCCATACTGGTAGCACCAAAGTAAAGTCATGTGTCTGGCAAGTAGAAATGGTGCATTGTGGTGGACTATAGGGGCATGAACGAGCAAACTATAGTGTCGGTGTTTCCGAAATCAAATATTATGGAAATACGGGACCTGTTGGGACAAGCTAAGTACTTGACAACCCTGAACTTAGCAAGTGGTTATTTACAAGAACGAATTAATCCAGACGATAGGGCAAAAATGGCTTTCAGCAAGCCAACAAACCACTATGAGTTCACCTGCAATATGTTTGAGCTGAAAGGGGCTCCAGCAACAATTCAGTACCTAATGAATGAACTCTGTGCTAGCAGAGGTTCAAAGTCTGCAGTCTCTGGGTTACCTGGATTACGAGGTGGTATATGCCAGACCATTGTAAAAACATAATAACAAGTTTCGAGATGTGTTAGATAGGTTTCGGGAACATCACCTCAAGGTTCAGCCAAAAAAGTGCTATTTCCTTCGAAAATAGATGCCATACTTGGGACATTTGTTATCCAAGGAAGGTGGTGAGGCCAGAGCCCAGCTAGATGAGCAAGATAAAAGTCATTCTCATACTTAAGACAAAAAAAACCGTTTAAGTCGTTCTTGAGGCTCGCTGGATATTAAAGCAATTTCATAAATATATATTGCCAAATGACCAAGCTATTATGAGATACTAAAGGAACAGGAAGTGTATGAATGGGGCCTCAACAGGAAGGAACATTCAATGCATTGAAGGAAGTGTTAGTCTCCGAACCTGTGTTTCAATATCCAGATTTTGAGCAGCCCTTCGTCTCAGTGACATACACTAATCAGGAGGCACTGGGGGGCAATGTTAACCCAAAGGGAGATAGGCAAACATCATCCCGTCGCTTATGCCAGCCGCACCCTGAACAACGCAGAATGTACTATTCGATCACCGAAAGAGAGTTACTAAATATTGTATGGGCGGTCAAATATATTTGGCCATACTTGTTGGGAAGACATATCACAAAGGTAGTCATCATCAGCAATTGACGCGGATTTATCACATAAAGGATCCCAGTTTACAACTGCTAAAGTGGAGACTGGAACTTGAATAGTATGAGTACAATATACATTATATGGCGGGAAAGGATGTTGTTAGCCGAATTTGTGAAATTAAGGAATCGGCGCCATCTCCAGCTCTGAAGACAAACGAAAAATAGGCGAAAATGTAGGATCAGTCAGACAGATTCTGAAGGATGTCATGCCTTGGTAATAGGGAGGCACTAAGGGGAGTCTAGAACCTATGAGTGCATTAAGAGATGTTGTAAATGGCAAGTATTGAAGACAGAAATTGAAAACTATATGCTCAAATGTGACTCTTGCCAACGAAATTAGTTGATGCAACCATCGGTTAGGAACGCCTATGGAAATTATGGACATGCCTGCCACAGTATTCGAAAAATGTGCGCTGGGTATTGTGGGCCCTTTAACTGAAACACCTAATGGTAACAAGTTTAGTCTAACATGCCAGGATGGCCTATCCAAATACCTCGAGGTCATGCCCATTCCGCAGCAAGACATTGAAACCATTGCCTGAGCTATAGTGGAACAGGTAGTGTTGAGGTGGTGATTCCCACAATGTGTGTTGATGGATCAGGGCACATATTTCATTAGTGACATGATGAAAAATATAGGCTGACTACTTCAGGTAAGGAAATTCGCACTTTTAGTTACCATCCTCAATCTTACTTTGGTGAAATGTCCCACAGAACCTTGGTGGAGTTTCTCCANTTCTCATACTTAAGACAAAAAAAACCGTTTAAGTCGTTCTTGAGGCTCGCTGGATATTAAAGCAATTTCATAAATGTATATTGCCAAATGACCAAGCTATTATGAGATACTAAAGGAACAGGAAGTGTATGAATGGGGCCTCAACAGGAAGGAACATTCCATGCATTGAAGGAAGTGTTAGTCTCCGAACCTGTGTTGCAATATCCAGATTTTGAGCAGCCCTTCGTCTCAGTGACATACACTAATCAGGAGGCACTGGGGGGGCAATGTTAACCCAAAGGGAGATAGGCAAACATCATCCCGTCGCTTATGCCAGCCGCACCCTGAACAACGCAGAATATACTATTCGATCACCGAAAGAGAGTTACTAAATATTGTATGGGCGGTCAAATATATTTGGCCATACTTGTTGGGAAGACATATCACAAAGTCAGTCATCATCAGCAATTGACGCGGATTTATCACATAAAGGATCCCAGTTTACAACTGCTAAAGTGGAGACTGGAACTTGAATAGTATGAGTACAATATACATTATATGGCGGGAAAGGATGTTGTTAGCCGAATTTGTGAAATTAAGGAATCGGCGCCATCTCCAGCTCTGAAGACAAACGAGAAATAGGCGAAAATGTAGGATCAGTCAGACAGATTCTGAAGGATGTCATGCCTTGGTAATAGGGAGGCACTAAGGGGAGTCTAGAACCTATGAGTGCATTAAGAGATGTTGTAAATGGCAAGTATTGAAGACAGAAATTGAAAACTATATGCTCAAATGTGACTCTTGCCAACGAAATTTGTTGATGCAACCATCGGTTAGGAACGCCTATGGAAATTATGGACATGCCTGCCACAGTATTCGAAAAATGTGCGCTGGGTATTGTGGGCCCTTTAACTGAAACACCTAATGGTAACAAGTATAGTCTAACATGCCAGGATGGCCTATCCAAATACCTCGAGGTCATGCCCATTCCGCAGCAAGACATTGAAACCATAGCCTGAGCTATAGTGGAACAGGTAGTGTTGAGGTGGTGATTCCCACAATGTGTGTTGATGGATCAGGGCACATATTTCATTAGTGACATGATGAAAAATATAGGCTGACTACTTCAGGTAAGTAAATTCGCACTTTTAGTTACCATCCTCAATCTTACTTTGGTGAAATGTCCCACAGAACCTTGGTGGAGTTTCTCCATCACCATGTCAGTAAATATCAGGTAGATGGGGACTGCTGGCTACCATATGCGACCTTTGTTTTTAACAACACTCCTCACTCGAGAACCGGTCGCTGCGCCCAAGAGCTGATGTTCGGGACAGTCCCTAACATAGCTGGCACACTTCAAAAGGGACCTGAGGGACAATACGCCGAGTATGACGAGTATGTTCAGCTGTTCCAGACTCGCCTGCAANGTAAATATCAGGTAGATGGGGACTGCTGGCTACCATATGCGACCTTTGTTTTTAACAACACTCCTCACTCGAGAAGCGGCCGCTGCGCCCAAGAGCTGATGTTCGGGACAGTCCCTAACATACCTGCCACACTTCAAAAGGGACCTGAGGGACAATACGCCGAGTATGACGAGTATGTTCAGCTGTTCCAGACTCGCCTGCAANCACACTTCAAAAGGGACCTGAGGGACAATACGCCGAGTATGACGAGTATGTTCAGCTGTTCCAGACTCGCCTGCAACAAGGGTACATGCTTGCCAGAGAAAAATTGGTGGAAAATAAGATTAGGAGTAAAACATATTACGATATGAAGGTTAATGAGTATCACTTCAAGTTCATTAAGTTGAAGGGAGTAGCGTGTACATTTCGAAAGAGAGGAAACTAATCAATTAGGATGCACACCAATCGACTAAAGCCTTTTTTTAATGGTGTGTCTTAGAAAATATGCCAATGTTTAACAGAAAATCTTATAGTGTTATTTGTCACATATAGGTGCACTCCTATACACTTCTGCAATGTGGTGAATGTATTATTTAATAATGCTTCTATTTATTTTCTACAGTTAAATTTTGTAATTAAAGTGTAGACTCAAGCAATAAATTTAAAAGTGAGCCACGAGCATCCTTCAGAAGTATAGTTGATTTATTTTTAATGTCGTANTAGACTCAAGCAATAAATTTAAAAGTGAGCCACGAGCATCCTTCAGAAGTATAGTTGATTTATTTTTAATGTCGTGTCATGTAAACTAAGATGAAATTCATGGGCATGTACACAAGTAGCAGTATTTTCTTCCTCCAACGCCAATCGAACATCAGATCACAAGGGAATTTGAGCTATACTAAATAGTATTATTTTCGTCACCTCAAGGGCTGCTAACTAAATTTCATTGAAAAATAAGGGCGGAAAGACGTGACTGTTCTTATAGTTGACTACTACTNAGCATTATTTTCGTCACCTCAAGGGCTGCTAACTAAATTTCATTGAAAAATAAGGGCGGAAGGACGTGACTGTTCTTATAGTTGACTACTAATAAGATCAACATTTATGCAGGAAGCTATGGTTATAACACCGTATCACCTTATCATTCTGAATGTGCAATTCTGTGGTGCAAGTCTTCGTTACGCCAAAATCTTCGTCACCTCTTGGAACAGTGTGTCCTCCGAAATTTCACTGTTAGTCTGCATATCGCCCAAAAGGCATCCCAAATATTGGGAAGACATTTTGCACAAGAGTACTTACATACAAGTCTACCCACTTTTTTTACTCTGTTGTATTGTTTCTAGTCGAAATATAACTATCGGCAACATATTTTATTAGGCCTTATAATTTTTTTTGTTTCAAGTCTGAATATGTATGTTATGAGGCAGAGTTAAAGTAACGTCTACATATCGTATTAAGATAGTTAATTACACGTAGGTACACGATGTTACATTATCTGTGCCTCAGAAGTGACAGATCCAAACACAACACTAAAAATTTAAAAGCAATAATATTTTTAGATGTAGGGGAAAGCAGAGTAAAGTGGCTGCTCTATAGAAAAATTAAATATAAATCGTCTACTGTAAGACAAATAGTAATATAAAAAATTGTATGAAGTGTGCTTTTAAATACTAATGCATAATTTTTAGTAGGATCATAGTAAATCATTACAAACAGAATATATACTGACATAAAATTAACTGTTTTTATCACTTACTTCACAACAGGCATGAACACAATCATCAATACTTTATTAAAACAAATAACTTGTAAGACAGCTAGCTCTGGTGCTCTCAGAACAATAATGGCTTCCTTCTTAACTGTTTCAAATCCTCGCCACCAGACTGCAGCACTCTCCAGTGGAGTAACAGCTGATAGTCATTTTATCTGCACTGACCACTTTACCACGTTCACTACATATCTTCGCTCGGCAGTGCTTTATCAGTGATAGTATAGATATGCTGTATGGCTCGAAATCTAGTAAAATATTTGAAGGACTAATGTTTTCTTTACTCTAACTAGAAATGCGAAAATAATAATTCAAAGATTTACTGAAATGTCTTACTATATTCTCATGAAAAACTGTTGTGGTCTTTCGGATTTGAAACCTGGTTCTTGGGAAAAACCATCCAAGGAATTTCAAATCGACCTACTGTTGGCCATAAGTTCGCGACTGTTTGGAAAGGAGAGGCAAAAGGTGGCATTATAAATATGTATTTAATTCCCTCAACTTATTATGCCATATTTGAGACTTAATGTCTGTAACTTGCATGTCGCCTTAGTAANATATGTATTTAATTCCCTCAACTTATTATGCCATATTTGAGACTTAATGTCTGTAACTTGCATGTCGCCTTAGTAATGGAATGGCGTAAAGTGTGTGAAAGGGGTGTTGGAATGGTTCATACCTACTGTGTTTCTTTCTGATGTGTCTACACTGTATGGCATTGTAGAGGAATGTTTATATTACAAGAATAATTCACAGGTGCTCCGTTGTGTTGGAGGCCACAAAAATTTCTGAGTAATCTGAAGATAAATGGTGAACTTATGAGAAATTTTAGTAGTGGCCAGTCTTGCCTAGTGAGTGAAAGACTGAACGAGCGAAACAACAAATGGGGGTTTCGGGTCAAAAATTAAGTGGAATCAAAACTGGCGACTTTGCTACGAATGTGTCGAATTTTGGGTGTTGGTGTAAACAATAATGGAAGGTGTCAATATTTAAACGACATGAAATCACCGGTCTGAAAATGTTTCACGAATGGGGGATGGAAATTCTGGGAATGATCAACAGGTGTAAATTGAATACAGTAATCTGTAAATGAGACCATATGGAAGATAGGAGAAGCTTGATAATATATTTCCTCATCTTAATCGAGTTTATGCACTGCTGGAAAATGGAGAAGGAACACCCAGACACAATGGTATCACATTAGTGGAGGTTGTATTAAATAATTATGCAGGTTGTATACTGTATAATATAATGATAGCAGGGTCATACACATAAGGACAAAAGCTACATAGTATCTTGAACAACAATGTCAGTATCTTGTGTAGCTGCCTTTAGCGACGATGCAGTCCTGCAGTCGTGNGCTACATAGTATCTTGAACAACAATGTCAGTATCTTGTGTAGCTGCCTTTAGCGACGATGCAGTCCTGCAGTCGTGCATAGAGACGATCATAAAGGTGTCGGATATCATCTTGGGAAATAGTGTTCTATGCTAATTCCACCTGTTGTTGCAATTGGTGTAGGTTTGTTGCCGGTAATGCAGACCACACCAAATGCCGTCCCTACAAGTCCCACACATGTTCAATGGGCGACAGGTCGGGTGATTGTGCTGGCCAGGGAAGTTTACGAACATCTTCAAGAGCGCATTGGGTAGCACGAGATGTGTGTGCACAGCATTGACCTGCTGGAATAGGACATCTCCTTGGAATTGTAGGAATGGCAACAAAATGGGCTGGATGANGTGTGCACAGCATTGACCTGCTGGAATAGGACATCTCCTTGGAATTGTAGGAATGGCAACAAAATGGGCTGGATGATGTTCTGGATGTACCATTCACTGTTCAGTGTTCCCTCATCAAATACCAGAGGCATATATTCATTGTAGGCTATTGGCCCCCAGACCAATATGCCAGGATATGGTCCTGTATGTCACTACCGTTGTTGCCGCTCTCCTGGTTGATGCCGCACTCGCGAACGTCCATCACTGGCACCAAGGCAGAATCTGCTCTTATCACTAAACACAACTCTGCACCATTCATCCCTCCAGTTGCGTCGTTCGTGACACCATCCAAGGCAGGCTGAACGGTGATGAGGTGTAAGAGGAAGTCTGGCGAGCAGCACCCTTGATTGTAGCCCAGTAACCAACAAGCAGTTGGTGATGGTCCTAACTGACACGCTGGGTGCAACACTGGCCCTAATCTGTGTGGCGGTCGCTGTGCGATCAGTAATGGCTGCTCGTCTGATGCGGCAAATCAGGCGGGAATCCATATGCTGCTGCCATCCGGAACCAGGTTGACGAATATGTGCACCATCGTTGGACCAACAGCACCACCAATGATCCACAGCAGACAATTTACATCTTACGCATTGGGCAATTCTTCGGTATGGCCATCCAATCTCCCTCAGGCCGACACTAATATTTCATTCAAAGTCCGTTAATTGCAGGAAGTGTGGTCGCCTAGTTGTCGTGGCATATCTGCAATGCTTACTACATACAGGCTGATGCTTGAAACAACTGACAGCTCTTTCACAGAGTCGACAACAGTTGTATTGGGCTCAGCAGTGTTATGTCAAGTACATGGTTACTACTCTGTCCATTGCACAGCACTGTTAATCATTAAATTCATATTATGTCAGTTAAGAAGTGTTGCTGGCATTTTTGTAACGGAATAACACCCAAGTACGTGTGTGTTGCATTCTAAAGTTTCTCAGGCAATATTATTTACCATACATTTCCCCCACAGACATTATCTCCCCACATGTGGCCCCAATTGGATAAAGCTTTGCCGAAATAGTGCTTTGCCGAAAAAGACCGGCCACTCCTTTTATTGCACCAGGCATATGCCCTGCAATAATAAAGCTAATATTTCCTACAATACCATGAGTTACTAACTTCAAATTTTGTCTTTGGTGTGCAGTGTGACATGGACGCATTGATGCAGGCATTCTACGAGTGAACGAACAACAAACAGTCACAGTATAGAGACGTTATTTTTGACTGCATGAAGTAACTTGGCAAACTTGTTATTTTAACTTTTTTTAAATATTAAGTTTTTTAATATTGTGAATGCAGGAACGTCCTAATTCAAGAGCATGCTTTTAAAAGAAGATTGTCAGAGAGCCACCTTAACAATTACAGACATATTCGGTTGCTACTCAGGTAGAGAAGTCATGAGTAACAAGACCCTCTGACATGTTATAGCACATGGTTTTAAGGTCATAAGATTGCCAGGAAGGCCTAGATTACACATAACTAAGCCCGGCAAGGTTTGGAGTGTTTAAAAATTCAATGAAATTGGACTGAGTGCAACAATAATATGTCTTATGAAATGATAAGGCACTCGGATGGACATGTGTGGACATGGCAGATGCCTCTCAAACAATATTCACCTCAGTATTTTTTTAAAAGTTGAATGTGGTGGCGGTAGTGGAACGGTACTATTTATCTTGAGTTGGGCTTGATCCATTACTTTTAATCGATAAATCAATAAAAATTGGCATTACTCAGCCATTTAAGAAAATAACACGATCCCCTACTGGCGCAACAGTATAGAACAGATTATTTCCCGTATCAAACCTTATATGTTCGGTTTATAAGGAAAAGTAAATTGTGTCGCGGTTTGAAGACCATGTGTATCAATGAATTGGAGCATCGCATTCGAGTCGGAACCACTATACAAATAGACAAACTTTTCACCATGCTGCAAAATGAATATCCCCAGATGTGTGCCAGAGTTTTGTGGAATGTCTATCCCAAAGAGTAATGGTTGCAATACACAATGTTATATCCATTATACTATTGGTTGCATTGCTGCCATCTTAGGATCCAACAGCAAAGTATGTCTGGTTACATGATTTTAATTTTGTGCATTCCTCTACAACACAAAGTCTTTTAATCCTCTAAAAAAATTCATCGAACGAAAATAAAGAATAAATGTCAATCAGATTTGATTACAAAACAAATTTTATGTGGTTGTTCGGAAATAATAGACATTTTTGTACCTCAAACAANTGGTCCTGTATGTCACTACCGTTGTTGCCGCTCTCCTGGTTGATGCCGCACTCGCGAACGTCCATCACTGGCACCAAGGCAGAATCTGCTCTTATCACTAAACACAACTCTGCACCATTCATCCCTCCAGTTGCGTCGTTCGTGACACCATCCAAGGCAGGCTGAACGGTGATGAGGTGTAAGAGGAAGTCTGGCGAGCAGCACCCTTGATTGTAGCCCAGTAACCAACAAGCAGTTGGTGATGGTCCTAACTGACACGCTGGGTGCAACACTGGCCCTAATCTGTGTGGCGGTCGCTGTGCGATCAGTAATGGCTGCTCGTCTGATGCGGCAAATCAGGCGGGAATCCATATGCTGCTGCCATCCGGAACCAGGTTGACGAATATGTGCACCATCGTTGGACCAACAGCACCACCAATGATCCACAGCAGACAATTTACATCTTACGCATTGGGCAATTCTTCGGTATGGCCATCCAATCTCCCTCAGGCCGACACTAATATTTCATTCAAAGTCCGTTAATTGCAGGAAGTGTGGTCGCCTAGTTGTCNTCCAATCTCCCTCAGGCCGACACTAATATTTCATTCAAAGTCCGTTAATTGCAGGAAGTGTGGTCGCCTAGTTGTCGTGGCATATCTACAATGCTTACTACATACAGGCTGATGCTTGAAACAACTGACAGCTCTTTCACAGAGTCGACAACAGTTGTATTGGGCTCAGCAGTGTTATGTCAAGTACCTGGTTACTACTCTGTCCATTGCACAGCACTGTTAATCATTAAATGCATATTATGTCAGTTAAGAAGTGTTGCTGGCATTTTTGTAACGGAATAACACCCAAGTACGTGTGTGTTGCATTCTAAAGTTTCTCAGGCAATATTATTTACCATACATTTCCCCCACAGACATTATCTCCCCACATGTGGCCCCAATTGGATAAAGCTTTGCCGAAATAGTGCTTTGCCGAAAAAGACCGGCCACTCCTTTTATTGCACCAGGCATATGCCCTGCAATAATAAAGCTAATATTTCCTACAATACCCTGAGTTACTAGCTTCAAATTTTGTCTTTGGTGTGCAGTGTGACATGGACGCATTGATGCAGGCATTCTATGAGTGAACGAACAACAAACAGTCACAGTATAGAGACGTTATTTTTGACTGCATGAAGTAACTTGGCAAACTTGTTATTTTAACTTTTTTTAAATATTAAGTTTTTTAATATTGTGAATGCAGGAACGTCCTAATTCAAGAGCATGCTTTTAAAAGAAGATTGTCAGAGAGCCACCTTAACAATTACAGACATATTCGGTTGCTACTCAGGTAGAGAAGTCATGAGTAACAAGACCCTCTGACATGTTATAGCACATGGTTTTAAGGTCATAAGATTGCCAGGAAGGCCTAGATTACACATAACTAAGCCCGGCAAGGTTTGGAGTGTTTCAAAATTCAATGAAATTGGACTGAGTGCAACAATAATATGTCTTATGAAATGATAAGGCACTCGGATGGACATGAGTGGACATGGCAGATGCCTCTCAAACAATATTCACCTCAGTATTTTTTTAAAAGTTGAATGTGGTGGCGGTAGTGGAACGGTACTATTTATCTTGAGTTGGGCTTGATCCATTACTTTTAATAGATAAATCAATAAAAAATTGGCATTACTCAGACATTTAAGAAAATAACACGATCCCCTACTGGCGCAACAGTATAGAACAGATTATTTCCCGTATCAAACATTAATTGTTCGGTTTATAAGGAAAAGTAAATTGTGTCGTGGTTTGAAGACCATGTGTATCAATGAATTGGAGCATCGCATTCGAGTCGGAACCACTATACAAATAGACAAACTTTTCAACATGCTGCAAAATGAATATCCCCAGATGTGTGCCAGAGTTTGGGGAATGTCTATCCCAAAGAGTAATGGTTGCAATACACAATGTTATATCCATTATACTATTGGTTGCATTGCTGCCATCTTAGGATCCAACAGCAAAGTATGTCTGGTTACATGATTTTAATTTTGTGCATTCCTCTACAACACAAAGTCTTTTAATCGTCTAAAAAAATTCATCGAACGAAAATAAAGAATAATTGTCAATCAGATTTGATTACAAAACAAATTTTATGTGGTTGTTCGGAAATAATAGACATTTTTGTACCTCAAACAANTGTCAATCAGATTTGATTACAAAACAAATTTTATGTGGTTGTTCGGAAATAATAGACATTTTTGTACCTCAAACAAAAAGCTAGTTTTGAAATGTATTAAGGGTATCTGAAACACCCGCAATTGTTTATGTCTGCAACATACAATATCTGCTAACGATTCACGATGCTCTGAATTCCATATCTGATGAAACATGAGTCCTGTGTGACAAGGAATTCCCAGAAAACAATTTCGGTACTAACGATTTATCGGCACACTGTCCTTCAGAACGTGACTAAGACGCATACAGAATGTTCGGAAAGTAAACGCCCAAACTGCAGGAGGTAATTTCTCATGAAAAATGAAGCCAAAAATATACAAGATGATTCTAAAATCATGGGACAAACATTGAGGGGTGGTAGAGCTCACTAAAACAAACAATTATAGTATAGAAATATATGGGCGGAAGTGAGGCGTTGAGGCACAAACACAAAAACATAACACATTAACGGAAACATAAAATGTTCATTAACAGCATACGTAACGAGTGATTCCGTACAGAAAATGTTAAAACAGTTGCTGGAAATGCATCCACCAACAGTCATGCATGCTTGGCGACCTCTACATATGGCGTGATTGGCTGACAATGGTGGCGTGCGTGAAATACCCGGCGTATTTGAATCTGTTCGCAAATCACTCCACCGACGCTACCAAGCTTGCATTACTGTCGGTGGTAGCAATATTGAGCAATTATTATAAACATTGCTGTAAAAAGGCATTTAGCCGTGACGTTGTAAATAAACAATGTGTTGCATTTCATGTGTTATTTTTGTGTTTGGGTCTCAATGCGTCACTCCCACCCATATATTCTTATATAATAATTGTTTGTTTTAGTGAGCTCTACCACCCCTCAATGTTTGTCCCATGATTTTAGAATCATCCTTTATAGCACACCATATACCTAAACATAATATGAAAAGAGGTATGAGTCTGTGAAAATTGGGTTTTAAAAATGTATTTTCGTTGGATGCCTTGTACTTTCTGCCAGCGGTAAGGATGGCGGTGATTTACCCACAGTACATCTTACACAGTTGACAGGGACATGCCCATTTTGCGTGCTTTGGAGTGTGTACTAGTGGAGGGCATGTTGTTGATGTGCTGACGTATCATTTCCTCAAGGCGAACTGTGCGCACAGACCGGGTACGGCCAGCATCACATATGTGTCTCTGCAACATAGGGAGCATAAGTCACCTTTTCGCTGCGGACTTTGTAGGCATTGTACAAAGTATTCGGCAAATATGCGTTTTCAAACCCCAATTATTATAGGCTCAAATCTCCTATAATATAAAATTGTGTTACACTGTGTCCTATATATTTTTGACATTATTTTTCTCAAGGCATCATATACCGTAGTTTGGACGTTTAAATTCTGAACAACCTGTATATGTGAGATATGGTGGTGCTAAACCCAGGCAATATGGACGGTGTGGGGTTATACTTCAGGTAACTCTAAATATGATTTCAAATTTTTGCATGTGGGTTCCACCATTATCTGCCATGAGTAGAACCTTCCTATCGCTAATTAATACCGAATTTTAAATTACTACAGGTGCATTTATTCAGTTTATGTACAGTACTAGACAATGGCAATGGTTTCGCTATACGGAAATAACTACACNTAGACAATGGCAATGGTTTCGCTATACGGAAATAACTACACCATACTAACAGAAAAATCTTGTGTGGCATATCATACTGTAGTTTTATAGAGGGATTGGAGGTTTCACCAACAGACAACCACTGCACACTTCACATGCGATTATCGTACAAAATTCACTTATNACCATACTAACAGAAAAATCTTGTGTGGCATATCATACTGTAGTTTTATAGAGGGATTGGAGGTTTCACCAACAGATAACCACTGCACACTTCACATGCGATTATCGTACAAAATTCACTTCTCATAACACATCACAATAAAAATCAAGCAGATGTTATGAATGGTGATGACCTCCAAATTCATGCAGATTCCCATCTGCTGCTGTCGGTGATGCTCTTCAATTCATGCAGTAACCTGTAAAGTTGCAAATTTTTCCACTGTCCTTTTTTCTGTAGATGGTCGGGAATTGTGGAACTGAAAAAACAGAACTCTCTTACAAGTTCAGGTGGTGCGAGGTTTTACCTCCACGTATACTTTAAAGTGTCATTATACGCCATTGACCTGCATTCTCTATCTTTAAAATATTAGAAATGCTGATCATAAGCAAGAATAATAAAAAAAAAAACAACTTAATGTTCATAGTGAATTTGCATCTATGCCCCATTCTTTGACGACATTGCGATATGTTTTTTGTCGAAGCATTGTATATGTGTAAACTCATGCACTCAATGTGCTGTAGATCATGCTGTTCCAGTATGTTACACATAACAATGTGACACGTTCTGACACATTTGGCTGTACTGCAAATTATGTCTCTGCCTAATGTGGGGATCTCGGATGGCAATTACTCAAGGTTCCATTGCTCCCATACAATGGGAAGTAGGGAGAGATTTCAATGCAAATGTATTGCCTACACGAATAACCTGGAAGTATGCAACGACATGTTTTGAGACGGGAAGATTAAGTACTAGTCTAAGACGACAAATCTTTTTAAGGTGGAAATTTCTGCAAAACTCGAAAATGGGAAAGTGGGATATCGAGCAAGTTATTAAAATAAGAATTTTTTAAACACCTCTGGTTTTTTTGGATCTTTCGAATTATAATGCGTTATTTATGATTAGTACTAAAAAATTTACAGAGCCACATTACACACATTATCTTCCATAAAATAAGTACAGAACCGAGTTAAATGAAGAAGTACTCAGCAGTTTCCGATTTATTTCCATCTTTCCAGGTAAAAAGAAATTTCATTGTCTCAAAGAAAACCTTACAAAAAACCGTCTTCGTCTGAGTAGAATGATTATGTAGGTCCGGGGACGAAGGCTCCTGGTGGTGGAGGAAGGAAGAGTGATGTCACATGCGAAGGTCGCACTTGGTGGCCTTGTTGAATGTTCATCTCCCCCCTCGCTGCTACCCATCCCATGGCGGGACATTCTCAGCGACCTGCAACCCTCAACACAATCACCTCACCCCCCCTACTCGACCTCTCAAAATACCAAGTATAAAAATCGAGAAAAATTGATAACGATTGAAAAAAAAATCGAGGGACATGTAATGTTATCCCGCAATACCCCTGCCATCTTTTACCCTAACCAACACCACCCACCACCCACCAACACCACCTACCCCCCACCATAACCCACCAATAAGAAAGTGCAAAAAATTTAAAAAATTCTAAAAATCGACGAACATACAATGTTACCCCCCTCCCCTTCACTTAGCAGGCCAACGTTCACCACGACTTACATAAAAATAAAAAATTGAAAAATATCGATAAAATTTAAAAATTGAGGAACATATGTTACACCACCCTATGCCCTGCTCACCCCACTAAAGAATCCACATTCCTCTCACCATCCCTCTTAACCCCAAAATTAATCATTAGCCTTACATAACGAATTATCCGCGCACCAATACCAAGTAATCATATCTGCCTGTTGGCCACTAAATTGAACTTTAAACACACATTTCCAGTATCGAAATCTAGAGTATGAGAGTTATTTTTAAATTTATTATCATCTACCATCTAACAGCTCCTCCCATATTGCACATTTCCAAACTGCTTGGCGACGAGACACCCCCCTCCCTCGAATGGAGTATTTCTCCTATTTAACTGATATTTTAATTAATTTTGTTTTGTGAATTTCATATAAACCAGAGTTTTAAAAATAATATAAATCAAATATGCGATATTTTATTGATATATTTTCAGTCTATAAAATCTATTTATAGTGACGTGAGGAAACACATAAGCCCTTGAATAAAAGTCTCCATATTTATATATACACTTATAAGCGAGTTTGCTGCTCGATATCCGCTCCAGCGACCCAGGACTTGTAGCGGGAAGGAAACCCCACCACTTGATGTACGCGCTTTTGTTTCATCATTTCAGCACCTTCTCAACCAGATACACATTTGGAAACTTCGTCGACTAGATTTCCTCTGTGTAGTAACTGCCAAGGCGGGGTACGTTGATCTTCGCGATAGTAGGTCCTCGGAGCGTAGTTACGTACACATCGCACACGTAACAGTTGAGGGCTCCAATTTGCTGTGAACCCTTTCTCAGAAAAGCCTTTCTCTTTGGAGATGTACACCAGGTCGCCGATCTTGGCTTTAGGCTTGCAGGGGACCCTCCTCTTCGAAAAAGCATACATGGTCCGAAGCAGGGAGTCGTCCATAATGTCTTCGGGCTTCATGTAAGTAGTAGAATGAACGGTAGAATTGTACACGCGAATGAGTTGCGGCAATAGCTTAAGCCACTTGTACCAGCTATTCGCAGCGAAGTGTTTCCACACTTCGCCCTCATAGTCTTGTTGAAACTCTCGATGATAGATGCTTTGAAATTGATGCACATGGAATGGTTTATGTAATGTTTCTTCATCAGGNCAGCGAAGTGTTTCCACACTTCGCCCTCATAGTCTTGTTGAAACTCTCGATGATAGATGCTTTGAAATTGATGCACGTGGAATGGTTTATGTAATGTTTCTTCATCAAGGCCATGAACTTTGCATTGTAGAATTCCTTGCCCTGGTCGGTTTGAAGATTAGTTTGGATGCATACTTTGCACAATGCAACGACCATGGCCTCGATGAAATCGCGTGCATTCGTCGACTTGACCCGCCCGGCCCAGGCGAATTTGCTATAGGCATCGATGGCTGTCAACATGAATCTGCAACCCCGGTTGAACCGATCATTTGATATCATCTCGACGAGGTCGGCTTGAAACAGGTCGTTCATCCCACAAATAATGCCCTTGTGGCGATGGTAGCTGCACCTGGTGATCACATGTATTTCGTGGGCGACTCCCAACCGACTCATTGTATGTAGCCTCCCTCCTTCAGTTCTTCGACGATGGATATAATTATGTTGGTGTGGAAGTAATATCCAACCCTTGGCAAAGCGACCAGAAGTCGTAGCCTATCGACAAGTTCGTTCTGGTCTTCCCGAAAAAAGTAACGATGTTCTTGTTACCATATTTTTTTCTTCAGACCTTCTCTGCTTTTCAGTGATATGCACTGCAGAGGTTTGTGGAAATGTCAATTTTTNATATGCACTGCAGAGGTTTGTGGAAATGTAAATTTTTTTATGATCATCCTTATAAGCACTGGTCTCGGGATTGTTATCTTGGAAAAGCACATTCGTGAGTTCGAGCCACATCTTGTATTCGATCAGGTCATTATGAATACACCCCCTAGGCTGCTTGCGAAATAGAAGTTCGTAAAGCCTGGGGGTTTCACGCATATTGTGATTGCCTATTTGGATGATCACTACTGGTAGAAATTATNCACATGTATTTCGTGGGCGACTCCCAACCGACTCATTGTATGTAGCCTCCCTCCTTCAGTTCTTCTACGATGGATATAATTATGTTGGTGTGGAAGTAATATCCAACCCTTGGCAAAGCGACCAGAAGTCGTAGCCTATCGACAAGTTCGTTCTGGTCTTCCCGAAAAAAGTAACGATGTTCTTGTTACCATATTTTTTTCTTCAGACCTTCTCTGCTTTTCAGTGATATGCACTGCAGAGGTTTGTGGAAATGTCAATTTTTTTATGATCATCCTTATAAGCACTGGTCTCGGGATTGTTATCTTGGAAAAGCACATTCGTGAGTTCGAGCCACATATTGTATTCGATCAGGTCATTATGAATACACCCCTTAGGCTGCTTGCGAAATAGAAGTTCGTAAAGCCTGGGGGTTTCATGCATATTGTGATTGCCTATTTGGATGATCACTACTGGTAGAAATTCTATTTCATCAGCACTGAGGAACAATATATCAATATATGGTCGTACCTGTATACACAGTTCATCATATCATTATTGCNTATTTCATCAGCACTGAGGAACAATATATCAATATATGGTCGTACCTGTATACACAGTTCATCATATCATTATTGCGAGATGTGTACGATCATAGGTAATGATGAACCAGATGAATATATTTGATGGCTCTTTTCAGTACCTTTTTGTTGTGTGCGAAATCCGCATTTGGTTCATCGTCCCGATTCGTTTGTAAGTCGTCATGTTTCTACTTCTTTGTAGGTTGAACAGTATTGTCGATTTCGGTCTTCATGAAAAAAGGTGCTCCTCCGCTCTCCCTGAGTACATTGAGACTGCGAGTATTAGGCATAAAAATTTCTTCATTTGTAAGGTCAAACGAAGTATGGCTCTCTTGGCGAGCAAATAGTTTCAGCAGACTGACTGGATCGCTCGATGCAGGTCACTAGCAATGTCGGAGATCACGCTGAATAATAATGGTTACAGTTATCTCTTTTATTTAGTCGAGAGTCTCCGCCAAACGGATATCAATCATTTCCAAGAATTTGCTGCAGGCATCTTATATGTCCTTGCTGTGTTTTTTTAATATCTGTTTTCATGGCGAGATGGGAAATCGAGACAGGAAAGTTATACTGTATGGAATCTTTCAGCACTTTCAGATACTCTTCATTTTGTGCCGATGTCACATTCAATGTGTCGGTAATTTCAATTTGAACACTCATTATGTGCTCGTCCATGGTCATAAAATCGCGAACGATTTCCGTCTTAAGACGATCTATCTTCGCTTCGAGCTTAGATAAATAAGCGCGAAATAATTCCCTAGTTTCGGACAACACAACATGTAATTCCGAGATGATGCCAATAATAGTATCGAGGACGAAAAGTTTAGTAGCAACATCTTCGGATCATTCATGTTTGCAAACATATAGAATGATTCGTCTACCAGCATCGTCAGTTCCAACATTTCTTGGTACAAGACAACCTCCATCTTCGTCTTTATCAAGAGACAGCTTGAGGCTACTCTGCCTGAATTTAAATATACTGTAACTTATACTCGATGGTCAACGATGAACTGATCGAAGCTGTGTCGCTACCTGCCATTATATAGAGTCAAGTTTTTTACGATCACCAAAATCCATACTTGTCTATCCAGCACAAAGAACACAGGCTATTAGAACCCCATAATATCATAGCCGTACTGACGTGGTCGTTGTAAATGGATCGCGAATTCTTATCGCCCATGCGAAACATTACCAACACATTCGCAGCACGGTCGCGAAGCTGTTTTTTGGATATGTGTGAATAATTCTGGCCGATGTACACACAGTCCACATTCGTATGCTATACCATGCTAAAGAACACCTGTATACATTTCTGCTTCTTGAATGCTACATCATCGAAAACAAACACCGAATTTCGCAATGCTTCACTTGGCATAAAAATGGCTTCGTTATCGCCGCAAGGGGATTATTTCGCACCACCCATGATCTGTAGTACACATGTGTGGTGCTGGTATTTCGGTTGCTGAAGCGATTTAGAGTACATGTACATAATTTTGGTGGTGGAGGCTGAGGATGAGTAGGATGATTTTGTGGTATCTTTTGAGGTGGATGACATATCTTCCAACGACTTGTCTTCGTCTACCACCATTAAACGCGATGTAGTTATGTTGTATGATTCGGACCACTCGCTAGGGTGTTACTTTGCTCCAATGAAAAAATACATTTCAGAGCTCTCTAGCGAGCACTGTGCTGAGCACTGTCGATTGCTTGTACCGTGACAACATAGATGCCACCACGTGACTTAAAAATAAGTCTCTAGGTTCTGTAAATGTTTGGTACCCAGATATAGAGTACATGCACAATTCTAGAGGACTGACGATGCCACAGTAGATTTTTCTATAATGTTTGCATGTATTTACGAACTGGAGCAAAGCAACCCAACTCTAAGGGTTACTTTGCCCCACTTTGAAAAATTCATAAAAATAAATTTGTAGTTCAATATCAGTTACAACTGTGTGGTGCCGAACCAATTGCCTATAGATAACACTTAAAAATCTATTGCTTTTCCATTTGTTGAATCTCCTTCAGCAATGCTTCTAGGTCCGCCTCTCCTGTTTTCGAGTTGTCACGACTGGGTTTCTCATCGGAGTAGGGAATCGGAAGATTTTAAAGCGCTCGTTGTGTCGTCTCAAAACCCCTTTTGGACTGTTGATATATTTATTACAATATTGTGTGGGTACTGATTATCTGCCAAAAATTGACATTTTTTTAAAACTACAGGATCAGTACAAATGTTATACTTAACTGGCTATGAATTTGCCTGCAGTCTTTGTAACATATCACAAGCCAACTTTCGAGCGCTTTAAACCTCGACATCGGTTAGTTTGCTTGTTTTTTTTTTTTTTCCGTGATTTGGTTGTTGGCTGTCACAGTTATGTTTCTGCCTCGAATAAAATTCCTTTGTTGCAAATGGCAGTGCTGATGAGTAGAATTTCGCCTTTTCAGTCCATTCTGTACCTGATGATGGGCTATGGGGATCACGATTTTGGTTTTTATGCTTGGGAGGTAATTCTTTACTTATCATACATATTTCACCTTCGTTCAGGGGTACGCTCATCCACTTCGCTTCGTCTGCATCGCTGAGTGGGAGGGAAATCAGGAAACTTAATTATAAAAGATCTGGGGCCATGGTGGTGTAGTGGTTAGAATACTCACCTTCCACCTAGACGAACCGGGATCGNTTAATTATAAAAGATCTGGGGCCATGGTGGTGTAGTGGTTAGAATACTCACCTTCCACCTAGACGAACCGGGATCGATTACCAGCGGGGTCATTCCTGGTTTTTCGGATTTGGGAATCGTGCGACGATGCCGCTGGTTGGTAGGTTTTCTCGGGGATCTACCTTTTCCCCTCGCCTTTTCATTCAGGAACTGCTCCATACTCATCTCGCTTCACCCTCATCGGCTCTCATAACCTCGATGTTAAGAGCCACCCAAATCTCTTCACACACTCATGTCAGAGCTTTTTTTTAGCCACATTTGTGCTGACGACTGTCATACTTGGTGCGATACTCTTTGCATCTCCAAAATGGCCCGCTGTAATTATTATCACTGTCCACATCATTANACTGTCATACTTGGTGCGATACTCTTTGCATCTCCAAAATGGCCCGCTGTAATTATTATCACTGTCCACATCATTACTATCTACAACATCTCTTTCATCCTGAATATCGTGCAGTGATTTCGGGCGTGCTACAGTTATTTGGTATTCTGAGACATGGTATTGACATGCGTTATTCGGCTATGATGACCGCATAGTTTAGGTGGGTTATTCTTTCTTCGTTTTATAGTGTCTAGTTTGGCCTAGCTCAAGACTTCCTACCAATAATATTCGAATGCATTTGGTATCTATGGGGCATACGTCGTAATGTTATTGAGACGAATTTTTCATGTCAGGAGATGTGTGAAATGTCTCGTGCATTCGTACGTGGTCAAATATGCTTCGACTGAGTTAATTCGACTAGGAAAAAACTTCTCGGCTAATATATGCGCAAGCAAATCACCCTGAATTTTGCGATTCCAGGACTTTTCCTCGAAAATTCTTCGAAACTTTTCTTACATGTTGAGAGAATCGTGTTTACTCTTCCACCAATAGGATGTGCTGTCATGAAGTGCGAAATAAACATATTGCAAGCCCTTTCCAGTTGCGTACTTGAGCACTTATAAATATTTATCAAGGCCCTTCAGAAAAAAATTAGATTTTTCATCAACAAGCCTCGAAATTACCTTGCCTTGCACCAAGTCCCAGAATTACAAGTGGGGATGTTGGAACAACAGAAGTGTCCTCATGCTTCAGTCTCAGAGCACTGACAATCTGCTTCAATTCCTTGATAGTATTACCTAGAGCATGTACACTTTACTATTCCANTTCAGTCTCAGAGCACTGACAATCTGCTTCAATTCCTTGATAGTATTACCTAGAGCATGTACACTTTACTATTCCACGGCTCCGCATGACGATGCCTGCGCGATCTGCAGCTACTCAATTCTATCCTTCAACTCTCTGATCTGTACTTCCGTATTTTCTTTATGTAGCTGGCACTGTTCTGATGTCTTACTAATTCTACATCCNTCAACTCTCTGATCTGTACTTCCGTATTTTCTTTATGTAGCTGGCACTGTTCTGATGTCTTACTAATTCTACATCCTATTTGCTCAATCTGAGCGCCATGCTCTCAAGAACCTCTGCTATTGCTTCAACACGAAACGATGCCAGCTGATTCTGAACTTCTTTTCTATCGACCTAACTACAGTTCACAGTGTAGCCGCCATGTTGAACTGCGCCAACTCAATTATTTGTTGCAGTGCACTAATTTGAGACTGTATATGGAATACGTTAGCATCCATTTGCGACTGACCCAACTCGGTTCTTTGTTACAGTTCATTCATTTCAGGATGTAAGTGCGTCTGAAACTCCGTGAATCTTTTGAATAAATTCATCATGTCTATGTGGTATTATTGCAAAAGACCATGATACAATTTAGTGACAACTGGCCACAGAATTGGCGTGGTATGCGAGACTGTAAGGTGATCTATGCAGTGGTGTGATGCCAGACAAATTAATTTCGTTACGAGGATCATGCATGCTTTTGCATTTGTGGTTAAATCTACAGCCGAAGATTAGCCAGTTTCGCTGTCAAGTGTTACATTGTCACTAGCATCACTCGCCTTACAATCATTACTTATGTCCTCCATGTTTAAGTGAAATGCAGTACCAAGTAGAACTACAAAAATAAAACAAAAAGGTTTATATTTTTTCCTTACTTTCTCGCTGCAAGAAGTTCAAGAGGGAAAATAATTTAAAAGCCTTTTATTCTAATGTCAGTGGAGTAAGAAATATCAGACATTCTCTTGTCTATGGCCAACATATCGCGAGCGCCTTTTATAGTAAAAATCGCAGTTANGAGTAAGAAATATCAGACATTCTCTTGTCTATGGCCAACATATCGCGAGCGCCTTTTATAGTAAAAATCGCAGTTATACCGTTGGAATTTTATAAATTTTTTTATTTAATTCTTGGCAAACTTCCAATTTTAACTTTCATAGCGATTTAGTCAAAAAGAGAAATAGCATAATAAATAAAATGCTATTAAAATTACAACTATAATTTTGAAGTGATGCCTGATGCCGCCATAATTATCACACTATGGATCAATAATTTATTATACTGTCATTAACGTGTTAAAATAATATAATTTTCTGGTCACTCAGAGTAAAGACAATGGACAACTGAGATATATGAAGAGAATATTTGCGGGAAAAAACAAATAGAAATGTTCTTTATAAATAAAAGAAAGTCTAGTAATCCAATAAGTTATAAACAAAGAAGATACAAAGATATAAATAATATAATCAACGTAATAACAATATTATAAATCATAATTATTCAAATAGAAGTGTTTCTTCTACTAGTTTCCTTAACATATAAATAAACAAGTTTAGTTATCAGTAGCTGCAATAAGAACCTTGATACAATCTAATCATGACGAATTATAATAGGTTTTAAAANGAGTAAGAAATATCAGACATTCTCTTGTCTATGGCCAACATATCGCGAGCGCCTTTTATAGTAAAAATCGCAGTTCTACCGTTGGAATTTTATAAATTTTTTTATTTAATTCTTGGCAAACTTCCAATTTTAACTTTCATAGCGATTTAGTCAAAAAGAGAAATAGTATAATAAATAAAATGCTATTAAAATTACAACTATAATTTTGAAGTGATGCCTGATGCCGCCATAATTATCACACTATGGATTAATAATTTATTATACTGTCATTAACGTGTAAAATAATATAATTTTCTGGTCACTCAGAGTAAAGACAATGGACAACTGAGATATATGAAGAGAATATTTGCGGGAAAAAACAAATAGAAATGTTCTTTATAAATAAAAGAAAGTCTAGTAATCCAATAAGATATAAACAAAGAAGATACAAAGATATAAATAATATAATCAACGTAATAACAATATTATAAATCATAATTATTCAAATAGAAGTGTTTCTTCTACTTGTTTCCTTAACATATAAATATACAAGTTTAGTTATCAGTAGCTGCAATAAGAACCTTGATACAATCTAATCATGACGAATTATAATAGGTTTTAAAAGACCACACAATAAAACATTATAAGTACATCAACCATTTTAAAATTGGCATTCTGTTTAGTTAGAAGCACCATAAGAACCAAACGAGGAGTGTACCGCATCAAATGAAAACAAACTAAATGATAACAAATCACACCAAGTGAAAGGAACAAACTAAATGAGAAACAATCACACAATATAAAAGGAACTAAATGAGAAAAAAAATCGCATACATAATGATTGGTCTTCGGTCACGTCCAATGGGCGTGACACTTTAATGTCAAAACAGTGTACAAAATGAATGGTGAGCACCTATTGCGGAAAGTGTATATGATTTACAGAGATGAGTAAGAGGCAGTCTGCCGATGATGTTACTTACTGTAGCTTAATGTACTGCAAAACTTTTCAAAAACCACTTTATTAAAAAACTTAGTTAAAATAGCTATAAGATGCATAAAGTATAAGATCTTTTTTTTAAATAGCTTATTTAATGTTGAAAAATGTTTGTAAATTGAAATTTTTTTCTGTGGGGAAAAAGGGGGAAAACCGACTTATAGTCATGATTTATATAAATAAACTTCTTATGACTGTCTTTAAAAATCTGCCCAAGACCCGAAAAGGTTACCCTTGTGATTTGCACTTGTTAAGACATATACTAACACGATGTGAAGTGATCATCCTTCAGAAAAGACTTTCCTATGGGTATTATGGACAGGGACTAGACTAAAAATTAAATTAAAAACTGGGAAATATGTGAAAATCTTAATCTTCCTTATCTGTCACTTGCTACTTGAAGCCGATTTCCTTTCTCAAATAGGATATGAGTGGATTGTAGAACATGCTTGGAGCGAGAAAATTTTCATTGCTGGAGCACTGTTGCCTTTTAAAGCTAATACAAAATCTGGCGACTACCACAATTCAATTAATGGTACAAATTTTACTAAGTGTCATGGAAGGCATTCTATCCCTAATATGCCGTAAATATGTGTCGTTCTTGTGCCATATCATTGCGTTTGAAAAATAAACCACTCACATCATCTTCGACAGTGGTAACATAAGGAACTTGTTACAAATTCAAAACATTGAATTCTCAATAAAAGAAAGAAAATTTAAAGTGCTACAGCGAGTGAAACAACATCGCATTCCTGTAACACTCCTACACACTTCCACAACATTTCTATGCGCGCATTGTCACAATATGATTAGATTATCGCCATTTGATGTGTGATTTTAATCTTATAGTGTACATTTGGACTTTAGATTAATCACAATTAGCTATTAATAATGTATATCAGTTCCATCTGAAATAATTTCACTTATAAACACAGCGATAGAAAGCATTATAAAAAAAGACTGCCCTAAGCAGGGCAAACATGTAAGACGGTTCAGAATATGCACTGGAGAAATGATAGTTTAATGGATACTATTGCCAACGTCATTAATAACTTCCATAGTAGTGACAGTGTAGCAACAGTAACAGTGACGGTAGCAGTGAAAGAGGAACGCCAGACGATGGAAGCATCACCAGTATGTAAAAAATGGTTTAAGGTAAGATAAATTGTGTTATTGTTAAACTGTTATGTATTTATGTATAAGGACGGATCTTTTTTGTTGTGAAACAGACTGCTCTGCTTATTATCTCATCCTCCCGCTGGTTTGTGGAAACAACAAATATCACACTAACTGCAACCACAGCACTCTTTCGTCAAATGAGATTCGTGCATATGGGCCATGGTTTGGGGTAACATTGTAGCACAATATGATTTGTGGTTCGTCGCTGGTAGTGTTAAGTTCACNGCATATGGGCCATGGTTTGGGGTAACATTGTAGCACAATATGATTTGTGGTTCGTCGCTGGTAGTGTTAAGTTCACTGAACGCACAATGCANGCATATGGGCCATGGTTTGGGGTAACATTGTAGCACAATATGATTTGTGGTTCGTCGCTGGTAGTGTTAAGTTCACAGAACGCACAATGAAATTCTGAAGACATCCTGCAACCCTGTGTGTTACCTTCCTTTCCTGAATGTCCAGGAGCCAGTTACCAGAACATAATGTCCACCGGCACAAGCTCTGGTTTCCCAGCAATGTTATTTTATGTCATGTTTAAAAGCTTTTGTTGCCTGCAAGGTAGGACGGGATGGGTTGCCTCCTTTCTCCATGCTGAAGTCTTTGTGACTTGGAGGGCATTTTGCAACAATGATGGGCAAATCTACCACAGGATAACACACTGGGAATTTGTTTGACGCCATACCTGATCATATTGACACATGTAGCCAGAAAAGAGGTGGTCCGACGAGGCACTAAATGAGTCCTTCTTTTGTGCAATAGGCATGTACAGTGTTGTCCTGATTAAGTAATGATACACTCATTTCTTTTGTTTGTGTGACCACACTTTTAAAATGTTGTAAATCCAAATGTTCCTTTTTGGTGTGCAAATTTATGACAAAGAGTATGACTGAAATATTTGTTTATATTCAATGTTCTTTCGCGACATAATACCCCCTTACACCTTGGGACTGTTCAACCTCATTTCCGCGATAGCGGACTAAAATGCTAATGCAGTGGAGTTTAGGTACAAAAATGCCATGTGTCCCTTTAGCACCTGCGAAGTCCCTCAGTCATGTGGTGTGTAAAAATAACAAGGAGTTATTGATATAACTAATAAGAATACTTTCCTTTACATGAGTGCAATTAATATTTAATGAAGTTGTTATGCGCTTAGATGGTAGGTAGGACTTAATGTCTCATTGAAAGAAGTATCATTAGAGATGCAACCAGAAACATATGCAACAGTAGTGAGGCAATTACAAATAAACTATTGCCTTACCCGGGACTCGAACCCAGAAAACCTCGTACCATAAGCTAGCGTGCAATCAACTGTATTATGAAGGTCAGATTCGGAGCATCGAATTCGAATGTAGCCAGTATTATTTTTTTGAATTATGGGGTTTACTAACCTGAAATATTTACAGGGCCGTCATTTTGAAAATAATTGTCTGAATAACTTAAAACACTTAAGTTTACGTGGCCTAATGTATTGCTACTTATGTGAAGAATCAGAAGGGAATCGATTGATTGGTCGCTGAGATATGGCATATGAAATTTAATCTTCTTAATTTGTGCTTTCGTACCAAATTGCCAAAAAAAAAAACATAGGCTATGTACCTGATGCCTCTAATATACAAGATGTCCGGAAACGTCCGAATGAGAATACTAGGATGTGAAACCAACAAGNAAATCCAAATGTTCCTTTTTGGTGTATTCGAAGGCCATTTATCACAGCGAAAGTTGTGCCAAGTGTTGCGTTGCGCCCTAATCGGCAGTTGAAGATGAGCATCTGGCACCATCGCATTGCGACTTGGCTGACCGTTGGATTGGTCGTGATGGTGCCGTACAATATCCAGCCAGGTCGCCGGATTTTAGTCCCCTCGACTTTATTCTGTGGGGTCATCTTAAAACGTTGTGTATGAAGACAATCAACCTGAGGACAAGTTCCAGTTAACAGGCCACATTCATGGTGGTGTTGTTACAGTTACTCAGGAAACGCTGCTGAAAACCCGGACGGGATTGATTCGACACCTTGAGAAGCGTATGCTGCTAATAGGGGCAACTTCGAACAATTTCTAAACTGCCAAGGACGAGTGAGCTAAGTTACTGGGATGCATTTGTGATTGAGTTTATATTCTTCCTCTCAGTATTATTAATATTATGTACGGTGCTACTTTCTGTAATACATTAATGTTTACTTCATATCTGCACACTACAATTTGGAATGCAATTGATGGGAACAGGAGCAAAAAGATGACTGTCTATTGTTACAGGAAATGAGGTTATGGTGTCATCTGCTAGAGAATTTTTAGTACTGTTGGCATGACAAAGTATAATGGCTAATGTAGATAAGAGTCCAAAATAACAGGCCTCGAAAGAAACACATCCAGGGGAATAAAGATAAATGTTATTACAATTTAAGGGAAGAAAGATGGCTCTCCATAAAATATTTTTCTTCGCTATTTATTAACAAACAAAACAAATTATATATGCCTGCTTAAAGAGGCTGTATTTAATGTAACGTGTACACAATACTACAGTATGTAATATACATGTTTAAAAACAATTCAGAATATGGAAACATGATGGTCAATATTTGTGGTAAGTTTTTTTTTCAGGGGTTGATACTAGTATGTAAACAAGAGGCATAAGTGTATTGTTTTTACGTTGCCTTTTGTTCGTTTTTATGTTTTGTTAATGTTGATCACAAACTGAGTGAAGAGAGCGATACAAGGAGAATTGTGGGTAAATTTGGAAAGAAGAAAATGTTATGGTAGGGAAAGAAATGTTACTAAACATTTACGGCATACTACATATGAACCAGGATAAAACTCTCGCTGTAGTAGACTTAACTGTTTTGATGATTTACCAGACTCCGATAGATAGGAAGTGGTATGTAATTTTAATAACATTGCTGATTATGAAAATCAATCTACCCACCTTGGTAGTCTAATAACATGTGTTTCGTTGGTTAGAAGAAGGCCCAGAAAAGAAGGAAATGAAGCCGAATATCATACCTGCAGTTATACATACAAAGTACGAGTTTTGAGAACTGCTAAGTGATTACAGACAACACCATTTTATCTTAAAACTACTGGGTCAGTAAAACGTGATGGACGAGGGCGTCATGACAATAGACCTCACAAACTGTCAGAAGAAACAACTGACAAGATTCTCTGCCATATAAAGTTATTAAGAGCAAGAACGAGTAACTACAGTCTGAAAAACAGTAAGAAGCTATACCTACCTCAGTAATTTGACTGTAAACAATTAATTCTATGTACATGGAACTTAACCCTAAACTTCCAGCGTCCTATTATAGTTACACATCAATTTTTGTAGGCGATTACAATATTCCAATTTGATATCCACGGTCAGACATATGTAGCCCGTGTGATGAATTTATTGTTAATGAGAATGTTCAGAAACAAAATGTGAGGCTTCTACAGACCTTGAAAGAAAAACGAAAGATCCTGCAGGAAATAAAACCACTCAATAAATGATTTACACAAGAGGAAAGCAGACAGATCTTATGAAAAGTAAAGGAAAGTCAAATGCGCATTTTCAAAAAAAGTTGCACGTACACAATATATCTACCAATAATGTGTATTATGGATGGTAATTATCATTCTACCTCCTGCTATCTGATTATACGTCAGTTTTCTACTGTTACTATGAAACTACAGTAAACAAAGGTGCTGAAGATGTAGCATCCTTACTTTATGAATTCAAAATTCATCAAGTGGCCCCAACTGTGAAGGACCTCCTAATTTTCTGTGACTCTTGTGCAGGACAGAATAAAAACTTTACAATCAATCATTTTGTGTACTATGCTATTCACATTCGCAATCGCCTTGATTGTGTAACTGTGATTTTCCTAATGAGGGGACACTGTTACATGGAATGTGACCGGAATATGGCGTTTTAAAATAAGCATACGATAGCTGAAGTGCCAAGAGACTGAGCTGAACACATATGGAGTGTAAGGCAGATCCCATTCCCATTTATTGTTGAAGAATGTGATCGTACATACTTTCGAAACTGGAATCTCTACTTTAAGGTAATCTTCAAGAATAGTTGTATTTTGTCTAATAAGCTTGTATGTGAACTACAGGTACGAAAGGACTCTTCACAACTAGTTTCTCATCGTGACACATACAGTGGTCCATGGTTGTCGTCAGTTATTACACTTCACCGTAGAAAACAATAAGCGTAACAGTCTCGGAGACTGAATTTGAACACCATGATCACCTTTGCTTAGGTAGTATCCCAATACCAAGAGCGAAGTTTAAGCATTTGCAAGTCCTCAAAATATTTGCAACATTTATGCACAGTACTTCTACGAAAATCTCGCTGTGCAGTTACATTAAAATGATTAGAAACATCTAGTGGTAGCTGTTGTGACCATTTTTGGTTAATTTATAGTTAAATTGTACATGTGACATAATCTTATCTGATCTTAAACTGTTAACATTTAAAACAGAGAAATGATGTTACATGAATGAGGTATCAATTTGTGTTAACCTTACAATGGAAATGAGCTTTAAGATATATATTTAGATACTGTAAGTCTATATTTTCCGTAATAGTGATCAATTTCAATAACATGTAGAGAAAACATAATATTTGAAATGGACGTTCATCATTTTTCCTTGCCAACTGTGCCTTTTATCTCTTATTTTTCAATTTCAGTTTTAAAATATTGTGAAAAAATCATTAGCTTAAGGTTAATTATTGCCTATAATGTGCAGTCAGATGTTTATGTAGAATACTAATACCAAGTACAAAATATAAAAGAGTACATTAACAGTTGCATTTTACTCAAAACTAGCATATATGGACATTCATATTTTTGCCCCTGTACCCTTAAATTGTATCGGTTTTAGTTGATGCCTATGTGCAAACTGTCACATCTGTAAAGGGGAACAGGACAAGGGTACACAAACGCAGCCACTCTGTTAAACGGTACAAACGAAACAACTGTTTTAACTGTTCTTAACAGGAAACCTAATGCTGTCCTACGGCGTCAAGTGTAACCCGCGCCCGATGCGATGTGGCCAGGCGCTCAAATTCAACCGCCAATTACAGCGCAACGCAACACTTGGCACAACTTTCACCATAATAAATGGCCCACCAATACTCGTTTGTTTCACGTCGTTATTCTTATACGGCTGTTTCCGGATATCCTGTATACTGTCAACATACAAAGTTTGGTTGAATATGGTTAAATTCTTTAATATATGGCAAAGTTGTCAAAAATTTTTATAAAGCCACCATTTTGAACATCTTTATCTGAGCCACTTAAATCATGTAAATTTGCATGGTCTTTTGTTGCACTAATGATGTGCACAATTAGGTGGAAACTAGTTGGATTATTCCATAAGTATGGCAAAATGTTCAAATTTCTCGTCTGGCACTGTTTTGCAAAAATATTGGCAAAATAGTATCTTTAAATGCATAATTGAGGCTTCTAATGAATACTGTTAGTGCACAAAATTTAGTCAATTATGTTTAATTTTATCATAGATATAACATACTAACCTAAATAATTTATATTAACACCATTAAAATAACGACTGCCCCACCTAAAATATGTCAGTTATTATACCATCTGTAGCATTACTGGCATGTAACTTTTGGTGGGAATCGGTAGGTTGTTCCTCAAGATATGGCATGAAGCCTAATTTTTTTTTAAAGTGACAAGTCTTCAAAGCATAGGAAATAATGTTTATGTATTAACATATTCGATGATTGTCATGGATACTGCCAGTATACAAATTTCAGTCAATAGCGATTACGTAGTTTCGTACGTATAGCACACTAAGCTAAAATAATTTTAAGGCCGCCATTCTCAAAATAAGTGTGTCACACTTTAAAAATGCATTAATTAATGTACCCAACCACAGCACAACTTCTTCGCCATATTTGGTAAGAATGGTTTTTATTGTTTCCCTGAGATATGACAATAACGTTATTTTTACTGTGGGATTATCTTACAAAATAGCATATAAATGAGGCTCTGTATAGACAAATTTTATGGTTGTAATACACTGAAGANTGTGGGATTATCTTACAAAATAGCATATAAATGAGGCTCTGTATAGACAAATTTTATGGTTGTAATACACTGAAGAGCCAAAAAAACTGGTATAGGCGTGCGTATGAAAATAACAGAGGTTTGGAACCAATCAGAGTAACGTGATGCGGTCGGCAGCTAGATCAGTTACTGCTGCTACAATGCCAGGTTATCAAGATTTAAGTAAGTTTGAACGTGGTGTTATAGTCGGCGCACGAGAGATGGAATATAGGATCTCCGAAGTAGCTATAACATTTGGAGGTTTGCGTACGACCATTTCATATGTGTACCGAGAATATAGGGCATCCGGTAAAACATCACATATTCGACATCGCTGCGGCCGGAAAAAGTTCGTGAAAGAACGGGACAAACGACGACTGACGAGAATCATTAAACTTACAGACGTGCAACCCTTTCTGAAATTAGCGCAGATTGGATTTGTGGACTACCCTGCATGATTCATGGTGTGAATTGCCTCCTGCATACCTTCAGACATTAGTCNAAAAGTAATGTGGGAATTTGTTACGTGAATAAAATATACTGATCTGTGGCATATATTACAAAATTGTGGATACAAGATGCTCCGTCTAGACGCATTTGGTAGTTATAATATTTACTGCCAGCATACAAAATTAAGTTCTAAAAGATTAAATGGATTCGAAAAAATAGCCTACTACACTAAAATACACGAAAATGGCTCTATCGCCGCCATTTTGAAAATCAGTGTTTGACATTCTTAAAACATAGCAGTTTACACTATCTGTCGCAGTACTATTTGTCTGCCATATTTGGTAGTAATCAGCTTGTTTCCCGATATATCACATATAAACTAATTTTATTTTTGTGGAGTTATCTAAAAAATGGCTGACAAAAATGGCTATGATTTGGCATAAATTACACTTGTAATACATTCTTGAAACATACAAAATTTGGTCGAAATTGATTAAATGCTATGCTAGATATACCAAATTTAAAATATTTGTATTGCCCTTTATTTTAATAATTGCCTTATCAATTTCAGTTACTTACGTTTACATGGCCTATTATAGTATTACTTACATGCAAAATATGGTGAGAATTGGTTTAATAGTTTTCTAGATATAACGTAAAAGCNGGCCTATTATAGTATTACTTACATGCAAAATATGGTGAGAATTGGTTTAATAGTTTTCTAGATATAACGTAAAAGCTTTATTAATTAACTTGACGCTATCTTACATAATGGAGGACCAACAACATTATCCATCTCGAAATTTAATGCTTACATGATGCGCTTCCAGAATAAAAAAATTGGTTTTAATCGGTTGAATGGTTCCCAAAATATGAGAAATCACCATTAATATTAAAATGGCCACTATTTTGAAGAGAGNGTTTTAATCGGTTGAATGGTTCCCAAAATATGAGAAATCACCATTAATATTAAAATGGCCACTATTTTGAAGAGAGTGCTCGGCGTGGTCAAAAACTATAAAAGTCAGACGTCCTTACTATGTTCTATATGTGTAGCGGATTTGGTGAAATTTGGTTCAGGCGTTCAGAAATTGAAATGGTTCACACACACACACACACAGACGCCGAGACAGGAAAGTGATCTCATAATCCTTCCTTTCCTTCGGAAAGTAGGCTAAAAACGTTATGATACATGATGTGTATATATATATATATACACTCTAACCTCATGTCACAATAACTCATGCCAGCTGAATTACATGTTTATTGTATCTGTATTCAGTCCGAAGTCCTGAAATAGCTATGAAGATGTGCATCTCAACTAGTTCATCAGATTGTAAAGAAAACACTTAAATTTATTTTTTTCTGATTCTAGCAGCCGATACCACGACTGTCTGAAGAAAAGTCTGAGTCCATGAGATCAATATGAATCAGAAAGTGAGGAGTAAACTAAATTACGTAGTTAAGGAAATATAAATGCATCCTGTTTCTATGAGATGAACTTCAAATGAACAGAAGAACAATTCATTTTTTACAAGACCTTAGGTAACACTGCCTACTAACCAAAAACACCCATCTCTGAGAAGCAATCAGTACTGAAAAAAAGATAAATTCTTTAAGGTAGGCAATATAACACTATACGAACCAAATATATTGTTATTTTTCATTGAAATTTTACAAATTGTACGGACTAGTATGTAAAATCAAAATACAGTTAGCAACAACGTGTAATAATTTGTATAAAGTTTGAATACAGATTTAATTTAAAGGTTTTCTTACTTTTAATTTATGATTGACGTTAGTTACAACTGAACAGGGCTGAGGGCAGAAGTAGTTAATTGTAGACATTCCAAGTTTCTTGCTGATGCAATTTATTCCTGTAGAACAGCCTAACTAAACATCCACATTCTTTCTGATTGTTCTATAGCAGGAAGTTTCTTTGTAATATCTTACTTACTAAATATAAAGAGAATCGTTCGCGTCATTATCAAGGATTTTGGTCTTTTTCTCGTTTATTTGTTTAGTGATTAAATTCTATTTTATTATGTCAACCACACGCTAAACTGCAATTCCTCTTCGTTGAAGTTTTCTTTTCTTAGTAAAATAGCCTGTTGTACAGGAATATATTACGTTTTCCAATATCAGACAATGAAGNTTAGTTACAACTGAACAGGGCTGAGGGCAGAAGTAGTTAATTGTAGACATTCCAAGTTTCTTGCTGATGCAATTTGTTCCTGTAGAACAGCCTAACTAAACATCCACATTCTTTCTGATTGTTCTATAGCAGGAAGTTTCTTTGTAATATCTTACTTACTAAATATAAAGAGAATCGTTCGCGTCATTATCAAGGATTTTGGTCTTTTTCTCGTTTATTTGTTTAGTGATTAAATTCTCTTTTATGATGTCAACCACACGCTAAACTGCAATTCCTCTTGGTTGAAGTTTTCTTTTCTTAGTAAAATAGCCTGTTGTACAGGAATATATTACGTTTTCCAATATCAGACAATGAAGNGTTGAAGTTTTCTTTTCTTAGTAAAATAGCCTGTTGTACAGGAATATATTACGTTTTCCAATATCAGACAATGAAGGTTGAGTTTCCTTATGTGTTATGCTACTGTTGTCTTCCAGGATATCCAACGTGTTCATTTCAATTTCATTCAGTTCTTTGTCACTAGTTCGTACTTAATATACATGGTCTTTGCTCTATGCACTGCTCTCAGTCTTTCTTGTGCCAACCAAAGCCAAAAAGAAAATATATTTTGAAATCGAAATTCCATGNTCTATGCACTGCTCTCAGTCTTTCTTGTGCCAACCAAAGCCAAAAAGAAAATATATTTTGAAATCGAAATTCCATGGAAATACATTGTTTGCTCCATCACCACTATATTTTTTCGCCGCCGATTCACAGTATACCATAGGCGTAATTTATCCAATGTAACTTTGCAACATCATCTGAAACAATAAGAAACAACAAAAAACATATGTACCACATATCAAAATACAGTCGTATTCAAGTATTATGCACATTTACACAATAAATAATATTGTAGTGAATTTTATAGTTTTTAATACATATAAGGTAAGTGTACTCTATAAGGCCTAGTGCTCAATATTGCCTACTGACCAGTTCTCAGTAATGTCACCAGTAATACGAAAATTGTCAACTNGAAATACATTGTTTGCTCCATCACCACTATATTTTTTCGCCGCCGATTCACAGTATACCATAGGCGTAATTTATCCAATGTAACTTTGCAACATCATCTGAAACAATAAGAAACAACAAAAAACATATGTACCACATATCAAAATACAGTCGTATTNTAACTTTGCAACATCATCTGAAACAATAAGAAACAACAAAAAACATATGTACCACATATCAAAATACAGTCGTATTAAAGTATTATGCACATTTAAACAATAAATAATATTGTAGTGAATTTTATAGTTTTTAATACATATAAGGTAAGTGCTATAAGGCCTAGTGCTCAATATTGCCTACTGACCAGTTCTCAGTAATGTCACCAGTAATACGAAAATTGTCAACTNCTATAAGGCCTAGTGCTCAATATTGCCTACTGACCAGTTCTCAGTAATGTCACCAGTAATACGAAAATTGTCAACTACAGCAGTTTCGTGAAGGAAACAGAACAGAATATTCCTTTCACCAGTTGCGCAGTAACTATGAGCTGTTGGAGAAAAGGGCAAATTTATGCATCTGTTGCGCCAAATTTCTGTGTTATTATTTACGACTCGTATGCTTCTTATAAAAATAATTACATAACAAAAATATCAAAATATCTTACTTGTTTATTTAATCGTGTATAATGTCTAGTATAAAGTAGTGCCACGACAGTCCGAATAAAAATAAATTACAATAGGTTCTAACCTAAAATTTTTTAATTCTGCGAGATATTATGTTTTACAAATGAACAGCCTGTTTATTTTGTAATACNAGGTTCTAACCTAAAATTTTTTAATTCTGCGAGATATTATGTTTTACAAATGAACAGCCTGTTTATTTTGTAATACTGTGTAATTATTCTTTGTGTCTGTTATTCTGGTATCTCATTTTCAGAAATGACAGCTGAAGAAAAGAAGAAAATAGNTGTGTAATTATTCTTTGTGTCTGTTATTCTGGTATCTCATTTTCAGAAATGACAGCTGAAGAAAAGAAGAAAATAGGAAGGTAGTGACAGGAGAACTTATAGAAAGCCTTACAAGCAGTTGCAAATAAAAAGAAAGTTCAGAATATAAAGATAAGACACAATTTTATATTCCATTAAGGATGTTGCGGAGTAACCAAGTTGACGTGTGACGGTTTAGAGGAATATTAGAGCGATGCTNTCTACAGCTGAGAGCCTACCCGCGCCAACAGCAGGCAGAGTTAAGTATCCAATCGCAGCACAGAGAAGCCCCCCCCCCCAAACTTAACCACGAAGTCGTCCGCAGTTAATCCGAAAAGTCAAATAGCCTAATTAGAGTACCACACCTCTCAAGTGTTGATGGATGTAGTTCTTGTGTAAACTTCAGACAATATATTCTTCCTTCAAAATGAAACAGTAAAAGACTAGATTATTTCAAACCCCTTAACCTTCAGGCATCATATAGTCTGTGGCTGGAGGCATTAACCACGACACTATAAAGCACCCTGTCTTCCACAGTGGCGGTACAGCATCATTGTTATTTGGCGACCAACTGTGGGGCCCAGCGGTAGCATCAGTGTAACAGTACATAGCGTCAAGTTAAGTTGGCTTCCCCAATGTGGGGCGTAGATAAGCCTGTAGTATACATCAAGTTAATTTGGCGCCCGGACGTGGGACCCAACGCTATTTAGTGTAGCATACCTCAAAGTCAATGCTAGAATGTAATTTTAACTGTGTCTTAATTTCCAGATCTTTTCAGTAATATCAAATCAATTTATGAGAAGAATTACATTTTCAGGAAACCAGAAAGATTATTCAATATCGATGAAAAAAATGCAGGCTGAATTGACACAAAGAACCAAAGGTGCAAGCAAATAAAGTTGCACACAGAGTTCACATCATTGGCAACGAGTATTGAGAAAATGTGACACTTGTGTGGATGCAAGAGGTGTAGCCAATCCCCAATGATTATGTTCACAGGGAAATGTATGAGGCCATAATTCGCCAATGATTTGCCGGCAGGTGCAGTTTGCAGCATTACTCCGAAGAGTTCTATGCCAACACAAACCTTTACTGAATAGGTACACTATTTTGGACATCACAAACATTGTTATGTCCTTATTTTCGATGCTACCAAGAGCCACCTAGACTATGGAATAGTGGACACTGCTGAGCGGTATGATATTGTAGTGTACTGACTCCTATCCATTACAACATATGAACTGCAGCCCCTTGATAAGACAGTTCTTCGTTTTTTTAATATCACTGAGATAAAGAAGTAATGTTGTACTGGCACAACCATGGCAAAAGAACAATATCAAAACAGCATATTTGAAGAGTATTCCCTAATTTCAGGGACAAATTACTGACAATGCCTAACATCAAGTCCCGTTTTAATGCAAAAGGTTTATACCTGTATGATCCTAGTGCGATTCCTCAAATCACATTTTCACCAAGCATTTCATATGCATTACCACATCCTGGGATTATCAAAACTCAAACCTCATCAATGGCTGTTTCCTTTCAATTGCTAAACATTTCATCTTTACAGCCGGCACCATCGCACTTAGAATCATCAAAATTATTTTCATCGCAGTTAGAACCACAGCCTGGACCATCAGGAGAATCACGTCGCAAACCTACCGTAGTGATTAGTTTGTCTTCAGTGGATGTCGATCCATTTGAAGGTACCATTATTGATTCCGATAGTGAGGGTGACGAAGCTTACAACAGAATATTTTCTGATTTACTGCCACCTCCGAAGATAAAATTGTAGGCAGTTTCAAAGAGAAAATCTGCCATAAACAGCAAAGGCATTGTCCTGAAGAAGGAATAGATTTTGAATTGATTGTCTATAAGTAAGCCACCAATGTAACCTCGAGTCCTTCCATGCAAATGTACAAAGAAGAAAGCCATATTGACATGAACCAAAACCCACAATTTTTGATATTTAAGGGCTTGCAATGAAATTTTAAAAAAAATTCCTGAACCTTAGCTAGGCCATATAGGGTACACTTACCTTATAATAAAAGTTATTAAGTTATATAATTTCATTGTTAGGTTCCTCGCCACTGGCAGTTCTTATGAAAACCTGGAAATTAATAGTTCACTATTCAGTACAATAAGTATGAAAGTAAGAACTGTTTGTGAAGATTCATGGAAGCAGTTGGATCCTATCGTCATGCCAGAATGCAACTGTTAGAAGACATTGGCAAACCATCCCCAGATAAATTTAGAGATCTGTGGCACTTTCCCAACTGCCTTGCAGCTATAGATAAGAAACACGAATATATTCAGTAGGCGATAAACAGTGGTTCGTCATAATACAATTAGAATGGTTTTCATTAAACAGTACTCCTAACACTTCGAAATTGTGAGTGAGTTCATAATTAAAGCCATAGATGCGTCATATAAATAAATAGTTATGACAAAAAATTTTTTTTATAAATTTGTGATTGTTAAAAGACTAGAAGCCATAACACGTGAAATTTCGCCAAATAAACATTGCGTTGAAAAGTATGTCCCTTGCCATGCTGCCGCGCTGTTGACAAAACTCTTTTTCCCTGAACATACATTTACTTACTTCGCACAGCTGGCACCACCTAGCAGGGGGTGAAATCAAGACAATCTACAACTATCAACTATTAAGAGCACGAAGTTTTGTAGGTGAGGCATTTGGTAAACTAGCTTCGCATTGGAGAATTTTCATCACACTCGCCAGCAGTAAAATCAATAATGGTGGTAGACNGCATTTGGTAAACTAGCTTCGCATTGGAGAATTTTCATCACACTCGCCAGCAGTAAAATCAATAATGGTGGTAGACATCAGTTTGCCGAGAAATCGCTGCAGTCAGCAAAAAAATCTGGCAAGTTTCGTACATCAAAAATTTTATAGGTTTGATTAGCCGAGTTATGTCAACAAGGAGCTCATTTTTTTTAAACATCGTTCAGAATTACGTCACTAACATCGATTTAAAAATTTTGACTAAAATGTCAANAGGAGCTCATTTTTTTTAAACATCGTTCAGAATTACGTCACTAACATCGATTTAAAAATTTTGACTAAAATGTCAAAATAAATCATTGCACCTTTCTACCATATATCAAGTTGAAGACAGAAAATAATGTCTTAATATTATTGGTTATGATAGAAAACAGCAAACGTACAGTACACTTTAAAATAATTAACAGTATAACTGATTATTTTAATAAATACTACAGGAACTATAGTTACTTACTATGTCGTAAATTCAACAATTATAATGCATTTATTTAGAACTTAACTCACAACCCTGCCATAAAAAATACCAAACTAATCGTTTCTTCAGCTTGACATGATTATTTGTAAATAATGCCCTTTAAATTAGTCTAACGCCTATTTCATTACTGTAGTAAAAGTATTTTATTTCAAAGTAAGTAGTAATTTCCGTTAAATTGAAAACAGTATAAGACATTACATGCACTGATCACTGGAATTTTATGTACTAAAGAACACAACATATACAACTCAGGAAAGCATCCACAATTAAACCCGATTGTTAGAGTATTTGTAGTATCTTAAAAAACTTATTTTGTCCTGAATTCCGATAAACAAAATTTTGCTTCATGTTTCCAAGTCAGTTGGTTCGAGCATCAAGATGCATTATAATTTATCAGTTATTAAAAAAGGTAACATTCTTAGCTACTTTCCAGATCAGTTTCCTCGCATTTTCAATTTTTCGTAGTTATCGTATGTGGGTCATTTTTAATAACACGCTATATTAAATTAACTTTCTCTCTTATTAGCAACAATAGCTTCTGTTTCTCTCAAATTTGGAGGAATTGTGTCAAAACGCTTAGTTTGAACGTTCTCAAACTGTGAATCTGTCATGGCAAATAAATCATAAAAAAATAACAACATAAAACAAAAATTTAAGTCTACTAGTGCATCTAGGAAACCAAACACATAAATGTATGTGTCATTATCCTTCATGTGTATAATTTACGTTTTCAAAGAGACCAAAAATAGCTGTTTTATTTGCGAAAACCATGTACACTAAGCGGACATTTAAACACATTCTTCTTGAGCAGACATTGAGAAAACATTTGCTCATCCATTTGTCTTACGAATATGTAAACTTCTCAGAGTGAGAAGAAATTGAAGGAACCTTTTTTGATAATATAAAAAAGCATTTTGTAACAGTGTTCAGTGATTGCGAACACAATAAATTTTAGATCACTGCAGTATATAAATAACTACAAAACTTTTCTCGAAATTATTTCTGTAGCTCATTCTGACAACCTGCGAAAATATCTCCATCATCTACTCTCATTAGCAAATTAATTAGAAACAACTGCCTAGGAGCATGTGGCATCCCCTTTTCCTTGATAACATAGGTGATGCTGCATGGCATGAACTCCAGATAGCACTGGAAGCATTCGGGGACCATACTTTTCCATGACTACTGCACAGCCTCTCACAATACCCTCAGAACAGTCGGAGGACGATCCATGGCGCACACATCCCTCTCGGCAGCATCGGAGATGCTTTCGATATGACTGAGGTTGGGTCACCTCGGAGGCCAGGCAAGCAACCTCAAGTCACTAGAATGTACATCCAACCACTCAGTTAAAATTCGGGAGCGGTGGGCCAGTGCACCTTCTTGCTGTAGGTACAGATCTCCTGTATCGAGCTGTAGGACCGGAAATGGGTGCACATTATCTGTCAACAGGTTTTTTTTATCGTGTGCCAGTGAGTGATGATGGTGTGTGTACCATACAAGGATACCGCCACCACCGGCCTTAACTGTACCCTGCTGACCCGATGGAGCCATCGCTTCATGTGCTTGACGAAGTATTCCTACCCTGGCATTGTCATGTACAAGCATGTGCCTTGGCTCATCCATCCAGGTGAACTTTTTCCATGATTCGAGGGTCCAATGACAGTGTTTCCATGCTCACTCCAATCGTTAAGCCTTGTAAACGTGCAGTGAGCAGAGGTACCCTAGTGAGGCAGTGACCTCTGCACCCCATAGCGAGAAGATGGTCCTGGAAGGTATGGCTAATCACAGGTCGTTTTGATCCAGCACGGAACTGGCGTGTGATCTGTTGCGCTGTGGCCTGTCTATGTGCTGTAACCAACCGAGCTAGCTGACAGTGAGACCTGTCATCGATACATTGTATGCCACTGCAGTTGCTTGTGCAGGTAGTTTAACCCGAATCCAGGAATTCATATTATACTCTTTACATAGTGGCCTGTGGAAATCCCAGTTCCTGCACTAATTCAGAGAAATGCTCAATGACAAGCTCCAATGGTCAAGTCAACAACAAATGCACTGAGATCTTGTTTCCTTCCCATTCTATGCTCGACTGTTACTCAGACGATCGGTGTGAGGTGTGACAACATCACAGACATGCACATCTGGGCACTATTCCATTCCATGGCGTGATCACAGCAACATTTTGCAACATGGCAAGGTGTCTTTAATACAACATCTCACGAATGTATATGCATGGTATACATACATACATTTGCCGCAGTCGTACCCATCTAATCACTTAAAAACATGATCTGTCAAAGCTCCTGTTGATCTAGTGGCGTGTGCATGAGTGAGACGTAGTAATTTTTTCTCGCTGTTGCCATTTCCTTTCACATAGCGNCTGTTGATCTAGTGGCGTGTGCATGAGTGAGACGTAGTAATTTTTTCTCGCTGTTGCCATTTCCTTTCACATAGCGAAATACAGACGAAATATGTTGAATGTATGCAATATCTGTCACATTTAACTTGTGTTTGTGCTACAATTTCATATATGAACAACTCAGCAACACTTTTTATTTTGTGTGTTACAGGGGTAAATTGTGAAAACATTAGAGGTTTCCAAATACGAAGACAACACTGAGTCGTAACTGTTCAACAAATTCACTATTTTCATATAAGCATCTCGATATGACAAAAATTTTCTTCTTTGTCGTCCAAGAGAAACAATCACATCTCTCAGACGTTTAAAAACATCCTCGTTATCTAGAGTCTCGTTGTATTTTTGAACATCAATGCAAATATTCTTGTTTAGCTTTAAATAGAATCACCTAAAATCAAACATTTAAGTTTGCATAAGACTGACAAATGTATCTGCGAAAGTTCGCGCCTGTGAGATGCTATGTCAAGTGTTTCTGTCACTGAAACTGCTCTTGTTTGCACAGCATTATTTAATTTATAAACGTCAAACATGGCAAACGATAATATTTTCACTTTCATTTACATCCTGTGAGTCATTTTCGCATCTATTAAAATTGGTTTCGAACTGTATATTGCAATGCTTATCACATGGTCTTGCATTTGTTACCAAATACATGCGACTTCTACGTATAGTAAAACTCTCTTCTTTTCGAAAGTTTTAACACTAAAGGACGAAACGATCACTTTTTTTACCTCATACTTACATGGGTTTTAATGTCTTTTTTAGCCTACTTCAAAGGAAAGAAAGGCTTATGAGATCACTTTCCTGTCTGTGTGTATATGAGTATGTGTCTGCATGTATGTGCCCCTGCCCCCTCACTTTCGAGTTTTGAACGCTTTAACTGAATTTTACCAAACTTGATACATATAGTAGTAAGTAAGGACACGTGACTTTTATAGTTTACAACCACGCAGGGCACTTTCAAAATGGCGGCCATTAAAAAATTTAAGGCGATATGTCATATCTCGGAAATCAATCAACCGATTTAAAACAAATTTTGTATGCTGACAGCGCAAGTTGTAATCATTAAATTCAGAGGTGAATATTGTTGTTGGTCCGCCAATTTGGAAGATAGCACCACATGGAAAAATAAAGCTTTTATGTTATATCTCGAAATCTTCTCAACCAATTTTCTTTAAATTTGGCAAGTAAGTAATACACTATTAGGGCAATTAAAAAGGAATAAATTAATTTTATTAGCCACTTATTTTCAAAATGGTGGCCAAACAGATATTTGAGGTTTATTTGGTATAATTACCATACCATTTCACCTATTTCAACCAAATTTTGTACTTTGACAGTATTTTATTACAAGCATCAAATATGAAAAAGAGCCCCTTTTCCCCGCCATTTTGTAAGATAGTTCTATATGAAATAATTAAGATTTTGTGTAATTTCTTAGGAAACAATTCACAGATTCCTACCAAATTTGGCAATCAAGTAGTACTGCCGCAGCTGATATGTTAAAGTATGTTTCAGGTATGTTAGCTACTTATTTAGCATGTCATATATTCTCAGAATACTTAAGTACTGAATTCCAAGGGCCTACCAGAAATAGTTTTTAAATAGTGACCAAATAAGTCTATAAAAGGCCGTAGGGCTTATCGCATCGTATCTTTTTACGAAAGTGTACTGAAATGAGTGTCAACTGTGATTCTAATTTTACACCTATAACTTCAGTGGGTTATACAGGAAAGGATGTGGATGGAGACGGGGGTGGGTGAATGTCGAGTAGGCACAGCGGATGGGGAAGAAATCTGCTGAGGTGTATAAATTGCACCCGGCGAATTGCAAGAGTGGAGTGGAGAGATTTAGGCTTATCTTAACAGTGAAGTCTTGAGAGCCAATGAGGGTGAAATACGGTGAGTAAGGAGCAGCGCTGGAATAAAGGAGTGGTGGAAACGGGAGATCCCCGAGAAAACCCACCGACCAACGGCATCGTCTGACACGATTATACCTGCAAAAATCCGGGAGCGACCCCGCCGGGAAACGAACCCGGTTCACCTAGGTGGGGGGCGGGTAGTCTAACCACTACACCACCGCAGTCCCGTGAGACTTGCAGGCGGATTGCGTACGCGAAGCAGCGGAAATTCCAGTCACATATCATGCATGTAAACAGAAGTGAATATCCGTGGCGCTTCCTTCATTGTAAGGTAACTCGTTTTTTCACAAGGCGCGAGACTCGGGGAACAGATATTTGGTTACTGATTGGTTAAACTGCAAGTATGTCACCAGGTATTGAATGGCGAACACACCAGCTCCATTTATCCCACAATAATCAACAGTTTTATTATGGAAATTAAATATTTTAATAAAAATTACTGATCTAATAAATTTTTAAAACACAGTTATAAGAATTGTGTGACAGATTGGGTTCTGCTATAGTGTATAATGGATTACACTAGTAATTTAAAAAAATTTCTAAAATCAGTAGAATATAATGTTTTTTACATACAAATTTCTATACAATAAATATTGTAGCTAATACAAACTGAAAGATTTACGGAGGTAAGGTGAACCAAACGTTACATTTTCCTGGCATAAAGTTTTTTAATATCGGACGAATTAAATTTTTTTAAGAATTATTGATTTAATAAATGTTAAAAGCATAGAATTAGAATTTTTATGTTAAATTTGGTTGTTAGTATTGAGCAATAGATTCTACTGGTAATTAAAAATAAGATCTTCTAATACTATTTTAATTTTATGATTTTTATGTAATAATTTAGATGTTAATAAATCATGTATATCCAAAGTAATAAAAAATATATTTAATTGGGTTAAGCTGTACCGTAACATCGATTACACTGATAATTAAAAAATTATTTTGGGAAATCAGATGAATATAAAGATTTTTAAATATATGTATCTATTTCAAATATTTTGAGCTAAGGTAATACGAAGTGAAAGTTTTACATAATTAAGTTGTATTGTACGTTTTATTATACCAGTAATTAGAAAATGAATTTATGAAAACTTATGAAAATTACCGATTATCTATTAAGCATACCCTGTGCTTATAAACCACATATGGCCACCAGCATGCTGAAAGTGTCATATGTTTTACACTTAAGATATATTACTGAATGGCGAATAATTAAAACCCGATAAGAAATACCGATTTTCGGTTTATCATATCTTATACTTATAGAACAAACATGGCCACCAATTTCCCTTCTGGCAACAAAAGCCCCCGAATTTAATCGTTTAGGCTACTCTTTGCAAACATGGAGGTTCAACTTTTCTTCGGAGAGTTCAAGAATGAAATAAAAATATGAGGGGGAAATAGTAAATTTAAAGGGAAAAAATGGAATTTTGAATGAAAATATGGAAATATTAGGTATACAAATAGCATTTGAGGGTGGGGGGGGAAGGGAAATTTTGAGCGAATACGGCCACCTCCGACCGGAATAACATAACATGGGAAAGCATGCGTGGGGTCCAAGGGCTCTTCTCCCGGCACCAGTTAGCACATGCAGGGGGTCGATGACCTGACCGAGCTAGTCCCCTGTCCTTCTCCGAGCTAGTCCCCTGTCCTTCTCCGAGCTCCCTGTCCACATATCGACTATTATACACTACGTATGCCCATTAATGTTCATTCACTATATAAAATATAAATATAGTGCCAAGAGGCGTTGTAAAAGTAGAGAAGGAACATTTAGATTATTTGATAATGACATCGGAGGAAGGCAGTAATTATCATTACTGCTACATTAAGAATTTCTCCGGATTGTTTCGTCCCAAGGTATCGGCCCACAAGGAAAAGGTACATATATGTAAGCGATGCTTCAAAACTTACGATGCTCAGCTACGAGCAACAAACCTCATTGGCAGAGCACAATAAGTACTGACACCTACAGGTCCCAGCATGAATCGAGATGCAGCAGCACGAAAAAAGTGGCCATTCACCTATCATAAAATTGAAGAATTATAAGAATTCAGACAAGCTGCCATTCCTATTATATGCTGATTTTGAAGTCTTCCTAAAGCCACTGCATACAACAGCATGTACATATAGCTACCATTGTTATTGTATTTATGTTCAGGAAGACAATAACATTATACTCACTTCTAAAATAATGGATTTGCAAACTTCACCCACACTGTATACAGGGGGGAATGCTGGCACTGCATTCATAGATAAACTAATATAAATCACCAACAAAGTGAAAAATATTTATGAGCAATATGAACCGACGCGATCAGCAATTGCACAAGAAACACGGACATAAGAGCTTACCACAATTAACTTTTACTGCTCCTCTACATTCGCTGACAAGTTTATAAAAGACCGCGACAACGATCATTTTACTAAAAATTATATTGGCCCAACATGTAACGAATGTAACAATATTCGATGANGCAGAGCACAATAAGTACTGACACCTACAGGTCCCAGCATGAATCGAGATGCAGCAGCACGAAAAAAGTGGCCATACACCTATCATAAAATTGAAGAATTATAAGAATTCAGACAAGCTGCCATTCCTATTATATGCTGATTTTGAAGTCTTCCTAAAGCCACTGCATACAACAGCATATACATATAGCTACCATTGTTATTGTATTTATGTTCAGGAAGACAATAAAATTATACTCACTTCTAAAATAATGGATTTGCAAACTTCACCCACACTGTATACAGGGGGGAATGCTGGCAATGCATTCATAGATAAACTAATATAAATCACCAACAAAGTGAAAAATATTTATGAGCAATATGAACCGACGCGATCAGCAATTGCACAAGAAACACGGACATAAGAGCTTACCACAATTAACTTGTACTGCTCCTCTACATTCGCTGACAAGTTTAGAAAAGACCGCGACAACGATCATTTTACTAAAAATTATATTGGCCCAACATGTAACGAATGTAACAATATTCGATGANAAAAGACCGCGACAACGATCATTTTACTAAAAATTATATTGGCCCAACATGTAACGAATGTAACAATATTCGATGACGTCCGAAGAGGATGCCAACACTCTTTCAGAACTTTGCTACAACGAAAATTTTATAGTGAAACACCTCAGATATGATGATAGAGAAATATTTACAAATAATCCCGCCCATCGAAGACACACTTTTTGCATTTTAAAAGAAACTAAGTGACTTATTTTCCGGACAATTTAGAGACCAGTTTCGATTTAGATCTTCAAACTTCACAGTGCTGGCACAAAAATTGCCCACATGAGAATTCAATATTACATCTCAATTTTGTGATGGCGACAAATTAGAATTGTTAACGCAGAAGGGAGTCTTCCTTTATAATTAAATTTTAGCTGAACAGAAATAGTATGAGCTGCAACTGCCTGCAATGGACGAATTCTTCAACCGGTTAACATATAAAAACATTAGCAATGAAGATTTTAAGCATGCGCAAAACATATCGAGATAATTTTAGTACCGTACACTGGGAGACTAGAGCGACTTTTATTTAACAACAAATGTGATAATATAATGTTATGTGTTTGAATATTTTAGACACTAATGCCTGCATACCTATAGGCTAGACTGCATACACGATGTCGTTGCCCCTGACTTTAGGTTTTATGCAATGAGAAGATAACGAAAGAAGAAACAGAATTATTAACAGATTTTGATCAATATTTTTTTCATCGAGGCAGGTATCCGTGGGGTTGTAGCCCAATGTATGAAGTGCAACAGCACATCCAGTGTTATTTATGTGCTAGAAACCTATGGTGACACCAAACGACCTACTTACTTGATGTATGAGAAGAAAATAATTGGTATGATGAAGCTGCGTCTAATATGCTCCCCATGCGAGATTTTCATTGGGTCGACACAAATTTCGATGCAATATCAGTCCCTGATAATTAGGCTGTGAGTTACAAACTTTAAGTGAATGTTGTTGTATGTTCCGAAGAAAGCAGTGATGATAAAGATTTGCCATTTTTAACTATCAATGAGCAACCTCGACAACCCAAACAATTAATACCGCTTGAAAACCTATATTCTCCATTACAGGAATTTTAAGAAGCCACTGGAACATGTCATGCAGTTGACTACGATAAATTATGTTTTCAGTTTCAGCTGGCCCTGTGGCTAAAACCATACATTGAACTCAATACCAAAAAACATCAGACAGCTGTGAATGATTCAAAAACATTGATTTAAATTAATAAAAAATGCAGAAATTGGGAAACTTAAGGAAAACAAAAACAGAGGCAGTGAATAGAAATGGGATGCATATAATCTGGAGTGAATAAGATTATTGCTAAACATCATTTAAATTCAGATAGATTTAACATCATAATATGTGCTAAGTAAAACTAGATAGTAAAAATGTATTAATTGAGAAACCTGCAAATGATGGTTTCTCAAAGACCGGCATGTTAAAAACATTAATATACAAATTTATTTATAATGATAAAAAATAAATATAGTGACAAATTACAGCTACTCTTTATGGATACTTACACTTACATGTACAAAATACATTAATAAGATTGTTATCAGGAACTTGCTGCAGACCCCAGCTTAAAGGACGAATTTTATTTACTCCACCAATCATCCCTCCTACGTACCCACTAATAAGAAAGTAGTTGGCAACTTTAAAGATGAGTGCAGTTTGGGCGATATAACGGAGTTGTATGGTCTTGGAGTCAAAATGTACAGCTATGCACTTAAGACCAAAGAGGTTAAACGAGTTAAGTGGCTCTAGAAGTCTATGGTGAAGAATAGATGGCCATCGAAAATTTCATAAATGTATTGATGTGACAGCAAGTCATGCGATTAAATATAAACAGTATGAGTTCCCATCAGCATGAAGTATATACTTAGTGCATGAACCAATTTGTGCTCACATGGCAGTATGACAACAGGATCATTATGGATGATGGAATTCATACAGTACCTTATATCTACATGAAATAAAGTACGAATACCGACAAAGACTATGTGCAAATATTATATAATGTCTACATCGAGATAGTGAAGAGGGGGGATTGGTGTGTTCTAAAAAACGTGCCTTTCCCTTAGGAAAATGTTGAAGGACTCGGAATGAAAAAAGGCAGTTCCTGACGCTGAGGTTGTAAAATCTGAAGCGATTTCACCCTCCCCCCCTCCCTTTTCATCAANACCATAGCTATTACAAAAATTACGCTTCATAATTTGGGATTGGCGACATTACATAAAACAAGCCTTTCCCACGTAAGGGCATATAGGGATGAAATGAAAAGGGGCAGTCCCTCTTCTTCGGAATGTAAAATATACAGGAATTTGACTCCCCGTCTCCCTACTTATGATAAATGTAGTTGATCGTGGTGTTGTGGGGCACAACGATGCTATTCTTTCCTCATACGAAGATGGCATTGTTGTTGATGAAAAGACTTTAGAGCAATTATCATAGCTGAATTTGACACGGCCTTCACATTTTCTTCCACCATTTTTGTGCAGGGAATTTGATGCCTAATTTAGCTTCCGATCTGAGGATTATACAATTTGTCGGGGGTTTCAATGCTTATTCTGGCAGGAATTATGAAGGAAAATAAGATATTAAAGTTATCTGCAAGAAAAACCTTAACAATGTGCTGACTTAACATTTATTTTATCTATTCTCTTTCCATTCTTATCTTATACTGTTATCTATTTATTAGTGTTTCTTTAAGCTAAATTTTTTTCCAAGCACAGATGTTTTCTTTTACTGCTTTGCAACCCACCAATGCAGAATACTCTTGCAGCACAGCAGAAACACATTTTTTAAATGTGTTTTTTTAAAGGTTATTTTTATAAATATTATTTCCATAGTGTTGGCAAGTATCCTGTATAGACCCATTCTCATCTGTAGACCTACTCACATGGTTAGTTTTTAGCAGCCATTTTTATTATAAAGTGAGCGGGGGAAACCCTAGAATTTTCTCAGATGTCCATTTCTAAGACTGGACAACGAAACTTATCACTGAATAAAAATAATAATTTATTTTATATTCATGCTATACATCCAATATGTAGGTAAAATTGTTTTTTAATAGAATTTGAAAAACCAGTTTGTTTAGTTTTAATAAGTAGGTTCCCTTCAATTCATATAAAATTACGGTGTTTAATAAATTTTCATGCCTCATGGTTATGCAGGAAACAAAATAGACAATGTTAAAACTTAAATATATTGTGTTATATTTAATAAATTAGTACAGAGTACATGTAAACTTAATGGTAAAAACGAATGTATAAACAATTAAGTTCAAAACTCTGGAAAATATACATACACTCATTTACAAAAACTACTGATCAACCTAAAAGTGACATCGTAGGGGCACGTAAGTGGGTAAAGGCACAGTACATGGTAGTATGTATACAGAAAACATTTAAATATTATACGACACCAAGCATGTATTGCAGGGGAACAGCACTTGCAGGATGCACTAAGTATGGTGTTGGACTGCCGGTAGCATGAAAACAGACAGTGATATGATTGGCCGTGAAGGCATACAGACATCAGATGGTCTCCTGATGAAGATCCTGCCACAGCTTGGGTGAGAAGTCTGTAGACCTTGCTGGCCAAGGAAATATGATACAACAAAGGCAGACCAGAGTTGCCCATGCTGTGCAAAGCCTGACATTGTCCTGCTAAAAATGGTGTTGTCATGCTGCATCAGGAATGGGAGCGCACATGGTCGCAGAATTTATTGGACGTAACACCATGTCATCAGGATGCCTTCAATCACCACCACTGGGGTGCAGAAATAATAGAAAATAGCACCCCAAACCACGACACCTCTCATTGAGGTGGTGTGCCACTCTACAATGAAGTATGGATCACAGCATTGGTCATGTCTCCAGACTATAATTCGGCAGTCATCTGTATCCAGACAGAAATTTGAGTCGTCGCTGAACACCAATTATCGCCAACCTACAAGCTACCAAGCTGCCCATTTCTGACAGATAGTAACATGTGCTTGGTGATGCTCAGGTCATAATGTTAGATATCGTAAAGGACACCACTGTGACAGGACGTGATCTGCTGGCCGCATGGATATGGTACTGGTAGGGACAGGTATATCCCCAGCTGCTGTGCCATGTCCCTGGATGGTGTACAGCGAAACCTGTTGAGTGCTTACAATATGTTGCACAATGAAACGATGATCTCTGCTGGTGGTCCACCAGGTTCGACCCAAGTCTTCTCGACGGGTGTATGTACCGTTCCCACTGCATCCAACTTCAATTCACAGTGAAGGCAGAATGTTTCAAGTGGAGAGTAGTGCGCCGAAACTTCCAAGCTGCCTCTTGAAGGTGAACCATATGGCCAGTCTGAAACTCATCCAACTGGGCAAAGCCTTCTCGAATGCACCATTGGGGCATGCTGCGTGTTCGCTGAACTTGGATCTGTGGCTCACATTGCTTATAAGGTCTATTTAATCCCTTGTTACTATGAATGATGAAGGGACATACATTACCCATAGTGCCACATTGGCACAATCAAACCGAATTAACACCAATGAAACACATGTCGGGCTATGAAGATATGTGGTAACCGTCGTTGTAAATGCACAATTTGTTCATGGTGATTTTTTTTTACATGAGTACATTATAAGTATTAGTTGTGTCTCAGTCAGCCAAAATGATGATTGAGTCATAAACTTATATGGTAGTCTACAGCAGAAAAAAAACAAATTACTCTCATAAAGACAATGCTACCTACAGCNGTATTAGTTGTGTCTCAGTCAGCCAAAATGATGATTGAGTCATAAACTTATATGGTAGTCTACAGCAGAAAAAAAAACAAATTACTCTCATAAAGACAATGCTACCTACAGCAGACACAACATGATGCACCTTTGTTTATTAGTATAAAAGTTAAAAACAAATATTTATTAATGCCATGACATATTGCATATATCACATTCAAAACCATACTGCCATACTTGTCTTAGTAGCAGAGTGGTCTAACATGTATAAAAAAATTTCCGAGTCAAAAGTGGTTATTTACATTCTAAAATTTAATAGTGTGAATAGGAACGATAATCCTGTATATGGTAAATTTAACATCGGCCATATACTAGCAACGCCCGTTATGGTCAACACGAGAAAAAATGGTGTCCGATTAATCGAGAGACTACAGTGCACTAGCTACAAACTCCGGAAACAAGGTGGGCGGCACTAGTGCACCCTAGCTGAAAAATACATGAACAAAATTTGCGGCCGAGCAATCGGTGCACCTCTAGCGACAGCCGATATAAACAAATGAAAAGTGGAAACAAGATGGTGAATGGTAGCTAACAAGATGGCATACAGGATGGCAGACAATATAGTTGATGTTGACAAACAAGATTATGGTGGACAATATGAAGACCAGCATAAACAAGATGGAGATGATGACATTTAAGTTGGTGGAAAAGTCAAGGACAGCCAAAATGGCAGAAAGGTCAAGGTCAAGATACCCAAAATGAAATTTGTGACATCACCCAATATGGTGGACACATCCGTGTTTCAAGAGTCCCCAGATATTGTCCTAGGAAATACCCAAAAATAATATTAATAATAGCCATACTGATAATTATAAATATCCATAAAATCCAGCATTCCCAAGTATTTCTGAGTCGTGCTGACCATCCAACCGAGTGCCACTAGCCCCACATACATTAAATTATACTAGTCCCTCAATGTCGACCAACATTGACATCTGATCATACCAAACAAAAACTGTGTTAACATACCAAACATTCAAACTTATACACAAATAAATGCACTGACCAACTATACAAACCAACATACCAGCTCACCATACCGATCTGCCACACCAGCCAACCATTCTCACCACCCATATTGGGTAACAAAACCGGACAACCAAAATTTTCATAATAACCCTCTGTAATGCCAAAGCACAATTCGAGCCACGCCACTGTCATACAGGCCAATCATACCACACACAATGACAGACTATTCCCACCACTAAACCGACCAAATACACTTGTCTGACTACCAACCACCACAACACAGACATACCAGCAATCATACGAGCATGTCATACTCTTCAACAATACTGGCCAAACATACCAGCCATGCTGTTCAAGCGTAATATAGGGTCATAATATCCATAATAACTCAAGTATGCCGTAGCCATGCCAATCGTCCATACAATCTATTATAACTACAGGATAACTTAACCATAAGCCTCTTAAGACCTCGATGTTAAAAGCCGTACAAATATCTTCACCCTACCATAACTGAACAGCCATACGCAGATTATACATTCACATTCAACTATAAATCAAGTCTAACTGAAACGTACCGACCAGCCATACCGAATACAATGTCGGCTTTACATTAATGATTAGTGGCCAATCATACATAAATACACATCATTCTACCGTATCGATCATATATACCCCATTCGACAAGTTCTGGGCAATAACCGGAAGACCCCAGCACACATCACCGAAGTAGTGGTCCTATTCTTGAAAGGTACAATTTTATATTACTTACTTGCAAATTTTGTACACCTGTATCTAACAGCAATGTGTATATTTATACAAAACGTTGGCAAAATCAGTGTTGAATGACTGCGGCAATATATGTAACTGGCCTGCAATAAATTGCCTGTTAAGAAAGAAGTCACTCAACCCTCAAAATCCCCAGTGTTCTGTTCTTCGCCCCTGAAAAGCCAACGATAACAAGGCGAATTCCAACATCCACTATTTGTGACTTAAATTTATACAGTATGAGGAACATCTATTTCTGCTTGTTATAAGTTTATATTTGGTGATCTTCGCAAGTCTTGCCAGTCGTAGTCACACAATTAAATCCAGTATAAGACAAAAAAATAATGGTATGTGCTTCTGGTCTCGCATTTCGAGGAGCTACTCATAAGAAACCACCTCTCCCCAAGTAGACCCAGCAAACACCACATTATTAGGCTAATGGGAGAATGATTGCCAGCTTAACTGGACTGACGTCACTGCTCTACCCTGCTGGAGAAGTCGACAACTTGAGAGCATGTGCAAGAACCTTCCAGCTAAAACCTCCCTCGGTGTATCCCGAGATGTAAAGAAGGTTCTAGTTTTGGAAAACTGCAATATAAATAAAGCAACAGCCGGAGGGTCGACAACCTGTAACAGCCAACTGGCTTATTTGCGACAGGTGTCTAGCTAATATCGGGGCATTGAGGGACTTCGAAGAAAAGAATCGGCGGTGAACGAGTTCATAAGAGATTGTGGTGGACGAGTGTGTATGAACGAGTATGTGCGAGTACTGCATAGGGTGAGATATTTGACAAGTGAAGGGAGTGCTCGGGACACTCCAGAACATTCTGGACAGGAAATACTGATGATAGCTGGAATGAAATAAGATGAAACTACACGGGCGAGTGATATAAACGTCATTGTAAATAGTGGAAATGTCATACATCAAATAAATAATTTGTAATCAGTAATACAATAGGTGTTAATTAACTGTTTATAGGGACTAAATTTAGTTATTATATGTTGTAGATAAAAAACAACAATAAAACAAGTTAACCGACATTGACACAACCAAAAAAAAAAAATTTCTATTACAGAATAATTTCAACTTCTACATTTTGTCTCTGACAAACTTGAACACTGAGTCTTGTCCCCAAAATTCAGTCGTCATAAACCATTTTCATTTATATGTTTCTTAATTTTTTAAATATTTAGACTTTTCTTGGTTTAGGCTAATGTTACAAAATAGCTAGTGGTTTGGGTGACATCTAAGACGGTGGTGACATAATATAAAATGATAATTATGAGGTCTTCTTAAGATGACAAGGTGACATCATTCAAGACTGCTCCCATAATCTTCGAGATCTTTCGATTTTCGTGTGTTTTTTGCTATCCTTATCAACAAATTGCTTTTTCCCGTGAAATTGTTAACCTTCCTTCTTACTTGACTTCACCTCCTAAACTACCATCTATGTCTTCTATTTTCTATGATACTTTTTCTATTTTAATGTATATAATAATTTGACTCTTTTTCGCACATTTCGTGAAGATCACTACCTGGAAAAATACAACCAGCAGAAGTAAAGCTATATTGTGTGATATGTGTAAAATGGTGGATATGGTGTTCACTATGGTTTTAGTTGCTGTTTATTATTGTGGTCGTTATAGTTAGTTAATACCATTGAGTTGTTTTTGTTGTACAGAGTAAACCGAAAGTCCCATTAACACATTTGAAATGTAGACAGACCTGTGAAAGATTATTTTAACACCATGCACTTGGTAAATAAGACAGGCGACCACAATTTATTTCAGAGTATATGAGTGCACACTGGCGTGTTCACAGCACAGATTTCTTCGCTTTCAAGTAAAATGTGAAATCCTCCATTACATGGATGGTGTGATGGTAGCAAATGCAAGTCGAACATCTTGTTTCGGTGCTTCGATTGTCTCGTACCACAATTTGGCAACACCCGGTTTCTTGAAATTGAAGTGAAACCGGTTTTTTTGTTTGTTGTTTTGGTAGGAAGACGTCTTTAAGAGAATAAAATTTTTTTTTTCCCAAATTTGAATTTTATGAATAATAGCAGGAAACATGCATAGTTATCTGGTATTAAAAAATATAATGATACAATAAATTAAATGCCACATTTTTTAAGCATTTCGATAAATCAGATGGTTGCTGTTTACATTGGCTTATTAACTTGCAGCATGGTACTTTGGGTATTGAAGGAATGAAAGTTTTGTAGTACTTTGAAATTAAGAAGAATTTATTTTTGTTAGTGAGGTATAGTTAGTTTGTAGTAGCAGAATTAAATGGCATGTGGATTACTTATTTGTCTTATTAAATAGTAGCTGTTTGGTGTAAAAAAGTAGGTACCTATGGGCAACAACGAAACTCTAGTTAAAAATTATAATAATAAACTTAGTGACACATTGTAGTTTGTTTAGGTAATGAGTGTGCGAAAAAGTGCGAGACTAGGAGCTAGAGTAAACCAAAAATTTATTTTGACTGGCGGCGAGTTGGATAGCATTCCTGATGTTTCGGAAGACGAATTATTACACAAGTTGGAGGAAAAAATCAGTGACACTTTTTTTGGTGTAAAACCGGATATCAAATCTGAAAGTACACTAACAGATATTGAAATAACTAAGTTTTTCCGTCAGACATGTATCACTCACTTGTATATGCGGTTTCTGGTAAATTTGCAGGGAAAGTAGATGGGAAAGTTAACCTATTTTTAAGACATTTTAAGAAGGCAGCCACAGTGAATGTTTGGGATGACAAAACGTGTATAGCTTATTTTCCTACATTTGTTACTGGGCCTGCACTGCATTGGTTTGAAAGTCAAGAGGAAGAGTTAGCCGAAGAAAAATATTAACAGAGTTGTCTAAAGCTTTAAGAGCATCTTTTGATCAGGTAGGTCAAGAGAAGGACTTTGAATTAAAATTTAGGATAAGGATCCAACATCTAAACGAGACCATTTAGGACTACATGTGTGAGGTGTTACATATGTATAGTCGATTGAATCAAACGATGGAGGACAAGCAGAAAATTTGTTTCATTTTGCAGGGTCCAAAACCTGAAGTGGTGGAACAAGTGTTATTGTTTGAGAATCGAACTGTAGAGGAATTGCGAAATAGCTAGCGCAAAATTGAGGCAGTGCGATTTTATGCGCAAAACAGACGGTTGTTGTTCGGAAACAATAACAAACCTGATCCATTTCCTGTCAAATTAGTCCAGGAAATCACTAGGCATTGGGAGACAGAAAATGATACACTAATAAGTCTACAGACGAGCGTGGAAGCTCTTAGCAGACAGTTAAATCCTATAATTCGTGAAGTGATGCAGAATAGGACAGTTTGCTTTAATTGGGGCTCTGGACAGGGAGAACCTCGAAATGATGGAAATTATGCAGAAAACCAGGGTAGGCCATTCTCGCAAATTGAGAATACCTCAGAGACTAGCAGGATTTTCAGACATAGTCGAACTCCTGATGGGAATCCTATTTGTCATTTTTCTCATCAACCAGGTCACAAAAAGCGAGACTCTAGGAAAAAGAAGCAGGGAATCTAAACAGGGTAAATCATGTTGTTGGGTGTGGTTTACCCAGGAAACAGTGTGTGCCTTTACATTTGTGGGATGGTGTTCTTTCATTGAAGACTAAATTTTTTGCCACTGAAATCTTTATATTCTTGGACAGCTGGCCAACTGTGTCTTTGGTAGATAATCGATTGGTACCTGAGAAATTTTGGAGGAAAGCTGATCCTTAGGTATTGGCAGGGATTACTGTTCAGAGTCAGATGTTAGAGAGAACACATGATTTACCCGAAATTTAATTTAGGTTATTATCAGTACTCACACCCAGTAGGAATCGCAGTGTCACCCATTAGTGGTATTATTTTAGGATGTGACTTCTTGACCCTTTTTGAAGCCCAAATGATCTGCGGTGGAACAGGAGGGACAAAGGTCTTGTTAAACCCTCCATTGGCCCGAAATCAGGTAGGGTGTTGACATTGCGTACATCAGAAAATGGTCGTATCAATCAAAGTACAGTAGCCCTCAAGGATATGTCAGAGAGTAAATAAGACGAGTTCGTAAATATCGATATTGAACGAAATGACTGATGCCGTTTCGGTTTTGTCGCGGTTAAAGACAACGTCAAGTTACCTGCTCGGTGCCATCAAAAGGCTGCAGTTTTCATAAGAGGGAAAACATTACCCTCAGAAGTACTCTTGGAATGCGTGGTAAATCTGTATGACAAATATTAGATTTTGACACCTAGGGTAATTTTGGACCCTCACTCTCAGGCTTTTCTCTGGGTCGCAAACTTGTCAGATCATGATGTAATACTTCATCGTGGAATGAAATTAGGGAGTAACGGCCATTTCGAAAACACGATCTAGAAAATGGAAGGAGACAATAACCCGGTATTTCGTACAGTGTTAACTGAATGTTTTAATGCATTTAAACTTGACATTAACCTGCATCTTTTACCTGAACAATGCGAAAAACTAGTCAACCTATTAGGAAGGTACTCGTCCTGTTTTTGATGGAATCTGAACCAAATAGGTCGTTCTCACGAGGAAGTGGTACACCTTGATAATGTAGATTCCCCACAGATCTCTGCCTATCCATATTGTGTGTTACTCAGTGAAAGTAATGCCATACAAGAAATTGTGAATCGGCACATTAAGAATGATATTTTCCGACCATGTGAAACAAGTCTGTGTTCTCCTGTTGTTTTGGTTAAAAAAAGATGGCTAATACCAGTTTTTGTGTAGACTACAGGAAACTTAATAAGGTTTTGAAGGATAATAGCCATCCTTTCCCTATAATTGATGATTTTTTAGTCACTTAACTGGAGCACAGTATTTTTGTCACCTGGACATGAACTCTGGGTATCACCAAATACAAATTGCAGAAAAGGGTATGAAAAATCCTCGTTCGTGACATCTGGTGGAAAATATTGTTTTCAAACCTTACCATTTGTCTTAAAGACTGTTACCTCGGTATTTCAGAGGTGCATGGACAACACTTTAGCAGTTTTGAAATGTGGAACATGCCTAGTCTATTTAAACGACGTGCTGGTAGCAGGAAATTCTTCTGAACCACATTTAGAATGCATGGGGCATGTGTTGGCATGCTTTCAGAGGGAAAATCTAACTTTAAAACCAACCAAATGCACTTTTGAATACCAGGAAACCGAGGTAATAGATCATTTGGTAAATCGTGAAGGGATAAAGCACCATCCGAACAAAGTTAAAGCAGCTAACCAATTCCCAACACTACATAATCAAAAAGGAATTAGGAGTTTCTTAGGTATGGCCTACTTTTACTAGAAGTATATTCAAAATTTTTCCCAAATTGCAAAACCCTTAACACTTATTGTGTAGTGTGAGGAACATGAATAAACTTTTCGCACTTTGCAGAACAAAATTAATCTCTGCCCTTACTTTGATTCATTTCCAGGAAGATTTACCCACTGAAGTTCCCACTGTGCTAGTACCTAGGGTATAGGTGCTATACTCATGCAAGACTGGACTGAAAATTGCACCTTGTTGCTCACGCTAGTATAACATTAACTCTAGCCTACACTAAGTACCTTATTACACACCTACAGTGTCTTGCGTTTATCTAAGCGACCAGAGAGAGCTTCCTTAGGGATAACATCCAATATGCCATGAAGACTTAACTACACCAGAAGATACTATCCACGTAAAGTGCATCGTAAAATTTTAAGTGTGAACTATGATGCAGATAAGGATGATAATACGTAGTTTCGCAAGGTCGCCAGTGTAGAAGAGAGTTACATTATTTTGATGTATGTGTACAGATTCGGTTTGCAAGATATAACTGCTAAAGCAGGAAGTGGACTTTTGGAGTTCTGTTTTTTCCATAAGCATTATAATGCTGGTAACCCTACATTTACGAGTTTGACTGAAATGGACCCACATTATATAATTTTTGGAAGACAGTGCCAGTACATGAGGGTGTTGTAAATCAGACTGCTGTAATTAGTATCCATACATCTCGTGTTCTGTTTTCTTATAAGAAGATGAAGTTCGGGCTTGGAGATGAAATATGGATTTATAGGAAGCTTATTGGTACAATTAGAAATTTGCTTGTTCTTGTGCATGTAGAGCTTGTGTACAATGCATGAATGATAATAAAGTTTGTTTGAACGAAATCGGTTTAGTGGTACTCATTTTGCCATAACATGACCTCAACACCAGCGGCAGCATTATGACACTAGATGTACTGTGCGCTGCCGCATTTAGAGAGATTTAGCCTTAGGAGATTAAAGCTACACATGACCTTCAGATAACACTTGTTTACTTTCCGCTACTATTACTATCTTTTCGTAAATTTTATCTATGGTTTTCTCTTATCAGTTGCATCCTTCGTGCAAGAGTGGTGTAACTCTCATTCATTGTTGAGATTACACTCAGGACAGTGGTAAGTATACATACAACTACCTCAAACTATTTAAGGTTGTCACTGACCACCACAGCTTGTGTTACATGGAGTGTTTAATAATGAGCGTGCATAACTTGGGACGATTGACTAGGAATTTGATTTCAAGATTTATTACTCTAGTGGTGAGGCCCATGAACACACAGATAGTATGAGTAGGAATGCGGTGACCTTTGGGAGATAAGTAGAAGACCCTTGAGTAGCCGATATTTATTTGCAAGGATGTATACCTGACCAAGTTAAAAGGAAAGGATAATAGTTTACTATCACTAATTCACGAAGTTAAAAATCCCTCTGAATCAAATTCAAAATTTTCTAGGCATACTGAAAATATCTCGTTAATAAATAGGGTCTTGTACAAGAATAATTATAACACAGAAGGTAATTACAAATTGTTGGTTATACTTGAAAGCTGAAATTATTAGCGAGTCCCATTATAACCCTTTGGCAGGGAGCCATTTTGGTGTCGCCAGAACTTAGGACAAAATTAGCATTGGTATTACTCGTTAAACATGCTGAAAGTATACAGTCTTATGTTAGGAGTTGTTATGATAGTCAGTTGAAAAAGAACCCTACTCAAAATAATCCTGGCTTCATGTTTCCTATCACTGTAGGTGAACCCTTAGAGAACATAGGAATGTATATCATGGGTCCTTTTCCAAAGACAAAACAGGGAAATAAGTTAGTCATGAGAGCCATCGACTATGCTAATCGTTGGGCCGAAACGAGAGCCATAGCGACAGGAAATGCTACAGAGGTGGCGATATTTTTGTTAGAACAAGTGGTTTGTAGGCATTCCATTCCCAAAACATCTTCTCTGATAGGGGTAAAGTGTTTTGTTCGCATATGTTCAAAGAATTGTTGCGTCTAATGGATGTTAGGAGGACGAGGACAACAGACTACCATGCACAAAGTAATGGAGCAGTGGAACACTTACATGGTACCCTGACAACCATGTTGTCACAGTATGTGTCCTCTTTCCAGTGTAATTAGTATAACTACTTGTGCTTGATCACATTTGCATACATCTCCCATGAAGAGTGTACAGGGTTCAGCCCTTTTTTGTTGGTGCATAGAAGAGAGCCTATCCTTCCATCTGAGGTTGTATTTAATCAGCCTGTTGAGGCAGATGAGATCCTAAGGCTGTGTGATCAGTGGTATATGTACTATAATGCACAAAGCAGCAGACAATCTCCGCAAACAACAGGGAAAGAACAAACATCGTTATGATCAACACCGCAGGTCGGTAAAATACGAACCTGGCCAGGAGGTATTGGTGTATACCCCTATCCGCAAAAAGGTGTGAGTGAAAAATTTCTGCACTATTAATTTGGACTTTTTGAGGTTGTGTAAAAGGTTTCTTCTAAACTTGCCAAGGTGAAACGCACGCACAGAGGTCAATAAGTGATTGATACAATAAACTTGAAGTATATGAAACCATCTACACCTCATAGTTAGGCTCACTGGTATCAAATTTTCTATTCTAACTAGGGGTTAATTGGTTTTCTTTTGTTTGTTGTGTGGATGTTGATTATGAAAGTTTTCTTTTTTATAATGAATGTTATCTGGATTGTTACAGGTACTATTAGTCGTTGGAACTGACCTTTGGGACTAGACGAGCGGTCGTACGATGACATCTGCCTGCTGCCAGATAGTTGTCCTGGTCAGGCTGGTGAGCTTGTTGGCATCGCAGGTGGAGCCGCTTCCAAGTTCCAGGTCAACTGATGTCAGGGTGATTGCATGTGCTCACTTCGAGCCTCTTCAACAAGTTGTATCGTACACTGCTTCAGTTCCTTTGATTTTTAGAGTACCGTGGCCACTTACCAATGACAGAATAGAGACTAAAGTTTTTATGGAACCTAGAGAATGTTCAAACCCTAGAGAAAATGATTTTGGTCTTTGTTTTTAAATGAATTAGCAGATACAAATAATACAGTTAATAGTTTTGTATAAGTTAAATGAGGCAGCTGGAGAATACATAATTGACATTGCAGGCTTAAGTTATAGGAAACGTGGGCTTACATTTGTAGGTGACTTCGCCTGTTGGTATTATGATGTGGCCATGAAGAGTCAAATAGAGTATTTATTTGTGAATGAGGATAATTTAATTAAGAAGCTAGAATCTGTTAAGGAACAAGTGCAAATGGTTATACCAAATCATCTAGTTTTGTAAATCAGGTCAATGTATTTAATGAAGCCATGGCGATTGTATTTAAGAAAATTGATAGTAAGTTCAGGAATATCTCTAACTATTTCAGAGCTTTTCAAGATTATTCGATTTGAAATGTCTAGCCAAGGTTCTGAAGTCAGTCATATTCAAAAGGGTCAATTACTTTTGTCAGTGTTAATGTCTAAACAATCACATACCATGGCGTTTATTGAAGTTCTTGGCCAGTGCAGATCTCATAAGTTGCCTTCTGTACCGATCACTCCTTCTATCTTGAATCCTTAGTTGCAATGATTGGAAGTGGTATTAGGGAATGATGGTTATCGATTAGACATATCTGTTGAAAAAGTCCATGACTATGTTCATCCTAGAATTTGTAGCTCTCAGATCCTAAACGAATTCTTATTTGTGAAGTTCAAAGTGCTAATTGTTAAGGACACAAATAAGCGGTTGTAGGAGTTCATTTCCATTCAATTTGGGAAAATAGTATTTCTATTTTTAACCATGCTACGATTTTATTGGCTATTGATGGGAACCATATTACATCTACGCAAGGAAGGGCTCTACAGGATTGTAGGCTGCATGGGGAAAGTTTGTGTTACATACCTCGTCATTTTGGCGATTCATTTGTAGGGGCCTTATGCCCGAAAGCAGTGTTTAAGGGTGAAATGGCTGTGACTTTAGCTAAGCTTTGTGCTTTTAGTTGCCAAGTTGGTACTCCTTTAATTGCTATGCAGGCCGAACCTGAATGTTATTTTATTACTAAAGCAATGCTTAAATGTTCTCATAGTTTGAATGAAACTTTTGTAGTAGTAGAGAAGAATCGACAGGGATTCATAGATGTGGTGGTTCCTTGCGACTGTCAATTGTTTTTGCAAGAAAATTTGATTGTGAACGAGAATTACCCAAGTGACTTCTATGCAAAGATGCAGTTTGATCTCATTCATGTTATTCCTGCAGCATGGTTGAAGGTTAAGAGGTTGCATTTCTCACAACATACTTCGTCACGGTGTTCTCAACAGTGTATAATTGTTTGGAGCCAGATATGCCAAATCAAATATATCATATGAATGTATCTGTAGAAAGAGCTATTGATAAGATTACATCTATGAAGCTGAAGGATCCTCTGGAATCTTTCAGTTTCTGGTCAGGACAGTTTTCGACTGTTTTGGTTACTATGGCATCCACCATTTTCTTTTTTTGTACTAATTAGGCTGTTCTGGACGACACTATTGTTCTTATTATTGAGATGAGCAAGGTATCTATGTTATTGATTATAATTGTATTATCTGTGCTTTATTTGTAATGGAAAAGTTATAGAGTGAAGTGCAAGCATAATGATAAGGCAAATAGTTAGGAAAATGTTGAATCTTCTCCTTTGAATGTGGGTGCATCTGTTTGTCTGGCTGATATTCTAGAGAAGGAAAATCATGTGAAAGCCGCAGAAAGGGATGTGTTGGGAAATAAACGAGCTATCTACTTGACTTTACAACCTCCTTCTGAGGGATCTGTGGCAAAACTAATTAAGGATGGATGTTAACTGCATCATGATTTAGGTCGTTTGATGTACCTTTGTAGCTCATGTGTCTTGCTAAAACTCTGAAAATCTTTTGATGTTTGTGTTCGGAAAACTGTTCGCACAGACGCTTATTAGGTTGTTTTATAGTGGTTCAACAAGATTTTAATTTGTTTTATTGCCTATGTTAAATGTGTAGGTTACGAGAATAGGAGTTCAAGTCACTCTTGCCTTATTACTTCTTTTCTCAACACCTCCCTCATTTCATCATGTTTTTTTTATCTCCTCTCCCTAACACTTTGTCCTTTGAAGATGCAAGACACTGAGTTATTCCAAATAATGCATTCTTTGCGGTGATGAAGTTCAGCATGCTGAAGATGATGAAGCTACAGAAGCTATCGAACCCAGGAAGAATGTATGGTTCCTCTTCTTTCAGGATATCCACCATTTTTTCTAATTATGAGTACTTGTGCTTTCATAGACTTGTGACACACTGAACTGTGCTGTGACTTTATGGACATTCTCTCGAGGCCGAGTGACATAAACTGTAAACCGTGTTTAGGACACTGGCGAGTTGCCTCGACTTCTTTTTTTGTGCTGCTACTGAAGAAAAGATGAGTTTCTTCCCTGGTGGTGTGGTTTTCTAATATATGATGCCACAGCTGGTCTGACACCATATCCTGATGCCTGGATATACCTGATTTTGTGGACAGCCAGTGGATGCGACGACCCAGTGGTGATTGTGGAAATGTTGGGATTGCACCGTTAATCTACGCACCCTGGTTGAGGAAGGACTACTTTCCATTTTGCTGTTCGGAAATGAATTGTTGCCCTCCACTCTGTGTTAGCAGCAGACTTTAGTGGTTATTTTGGACTTTATGGTAGTGTATGTGGGCCCATCCTTATTTCGTGTGGTACGAACTGCACAATGGACACTTGTGAAGTGTGTGGGACTAAGAACACATTGCTACACTTTGGACCATATCTTGGCACCAGTACAATTTATGGCCAAGCATGAGCTCCTTCGTTGGAGCATCCGTTTCCTTAAAATACCCTATCTAGCTTCCTCGATTCCCTTCATGAATGATCCTCCTCCCTCTCTTTGAAAGTTAACCTTGAGGAATTAAGTTGTTTTAAGTTTTAGCGTGTTTTGATAAGTCAGGTACCCTTCTTAAGAGTTTCTTATGTATAGTGCAAGATGTTATTTGTGTGGGTTTGATCTTATTGTCGAAATTTAACATTGCCTGTTATAAATTTGCATAAAATACAGATGATATTACTTCGCGTCTGTGTGGTAAAGAGTATGTGGCTGTGCTGTCTTCTTTTGAACATGAAAAAAAAAATCTAGTGAGAGGTAAATACAATAATTCTTGTACTTTTGTCATGCACCCCTTTACCATCTTGTGAGTATGTGTCTGCTGATGTCTGTCAAAACAATTGTTAAAGATGGGGTGTTCAAGGTATGGTTTCAGCGAGCCTGGCGGAGGAAAACCACTTCGGAGACTCTTGGCGCCTTGGATACCCGAGAAAACTTCAACATGCTGCTGGTCGGCCAGCGTTTATTGCTCTCCTTGGTGGCGATTCTGCTCAAGTCACAGCTGCTTACCCAGACTCGATCTAGGCCTACTCTCGTTCACCCGTGTCAGGTAAGAACTTGTTTTAAAAACTAATTTGGAAAGAAAAATAANTGTGTCTGCTGATGTCTGTCAAAACAATTGTTAAAGATGGGGTGTTCAAGGTATGGTTTCAGCGAGCCTGGCGGAGAAAAACCACTTCGGAGACTCTTGGCGCCTTGGATACCCGAGAAAACTTCAACATGCTGCTGGTCGGCCAGCGTTTCCTGCTCTCCTTGGTGGCGATTCTGCTCAAGTCACAGCTGCTTACCCAGACTCGATCTAGGCCTACTCTCGTTCACCCGTGTCAGGTAAGAACTTGTTTTAAAAACTAATTTGGAAAGAAAAATAAAAAAGGGGGAATGAATGAGAAACAAAGTCAAGAGACTGAATATGGACTTGTTAAGAGAGAGAAAATAAATATTTTAATGTTGTAAAGAATCCAGAGCTGGAGATATTTCGCTGTTCTCTTTATTTCGACAACATCTTAGTGTACATTATGTATTTATTTATTCTTTATTTACCACGCCTCTTCTTTATTTTTCGGTTCTGGTAATTTGGATAGGAATGCCTAAGTCTTGATGGCCCAATTAGCTACTTATTATATCTGTTTTCTTGGAAAAAATTTGTAACATGATGTATTCATGATGAGTTCACTGAATTGTATAGCTGTAAGACTGTAAAGGTGGTTTGTTAAAGGAACATTCTAATTTTGTAGAAATGGAAACGGCATTATGAGGGTTCATAAGCTTAAGCATGTTGAAAAAAAAAGGGGAGGTATGTCAAGTTGTAAAATTTTAAGTTAAAATTTTTAATTTTTCATTTCCTATTTCTTTTCATGATCTCAATTTACTTGTGTATGTTCTTAAGGTTTTCCCTTGTATTGTCTTGTAACCTGCTTTTCTATAATGGTCTCGGTTCTGTGTATGTAGGACAGTAACGTTTATTGCGGAAACTCCTGGTCTGGTTGCATGCCTTTGTAGTGCTGTGTAAGTTCGTTACAAAATCGTGTCACATTCCCGCTGCCAGAATACTTTGTTGTTTTGCTGTCTCTACCACCGAGTTTTCTCGACGGCCTACAATAGAGGGAATTGGGACAGGGTTCGCTTACCGAAGCTACAAGAACGGGTGGCGTCATCGGATGGCATGTGTTGTATCTATTTGTGTTCGTAGTAAGGGAGAGCTGGTAGAGTGTGTTTGGGCAGTGACGCAGTCGGGTATAGCAACAGCAAGATGTGAACGTAGAAGATAACTTATATTTTGTGGTTGCACATACACTGAAGAGCCAAAAAAAAACTGGTATAGGCGTGCGTATGCAAATAACAGAGGTATAGAACCAATCAGAGTAACGCGATATGGTCGGCAGCTAGATCGGTTACTGTTGCTACAATGGCAGGTTATCAAGATTTAAGTGATTTTGAACGTGGTGTTATAGTCGGCGCACGAGAGATGCGACAGAGCATATCCGAGGTAGCGATAACATTTAGATGTTCGCGTACGACCATTTCGAGTGTACCGTAAATACCAGGAATCCGGTAAAACATCACATCTTCAACATCGCTGCGACCGGAAAAAGATCGTGAAAGAACGGGACAAACGATGACTGACGAGAATCATTAAACGTGACAGACGTGCAACCCTTTCTCAAATTGGCGCATATTGGATTTGTGGACTGCCCTGCAGGATTCATGGTGTGAATTGCCTCCTGCATACCTTCAGACATTAGTCGAGTCCATACCACGTCGTCTTGTGGCACTTCTGCCTGCTCGAGGGGGGGGGGTGGTAGGTGCCTACACTATATATGTAGGTGTACCAGTTTTTTTTTTACTCTTCAGTGTATTTGCGTAACCACAGAATAACTTCAATAAATTTGATTGTTTGTACAAACATGTAAGTACTTAAGGTGCTTATTACTTATAGTTACCAATAAGGTTGAATTATTGGCAATTTTTATAAATATAATAACCTCAAGTTTCAAATACTTTCAATTTTGATATAAATTCAGTTTATTAATTTACAGTTTTTTATGCTTGGCTATGTAATAGTTGGTTTTCGAATTAATAGAAAAGATAACGCCAATTAATAAGTTCCTTGTAAGTTGGATCATAGTGAGGCAACATATATTTATACTAAAAATTGAAGGAATTAAATTCACCCTACAAGAAATTGGAATTTTGACTTTGGCTAAAAATTTTGTCATAAAATTTATCTGGCTAACAATGATTAAAAAAATTCTAAGTAAAAAACTGATACAGTTTATAGAAACAATGAAGGTTATTATAAAACAGTATTAAATTCTATTGAATATATTTTTTGCTTTTCTAGGAGACCACTTTACATTATTTATTGTTGATATAAAAACTATGAGTGTGAAAGACAAAACTAATATAAAAATAAGTGTTGATTTAATAAAGATGTTCGAGATCATACTAATAGTAATGTATTGATTAACAAGAGTAATTATCTTACGACTATTTAAAGGAGAGCATTTCTGACGATATATAGGATGATTCACAGCACCTGTATCACATATTTTTCTCGGAAACAACACAACACCGGGAGTTCGCGAAATAATTCTTCTAAAAAATGGCATAATACAATTATTTAATTAACTTTGTAAAATTTCTCCAAGTATAAAAGTGCTTGCGAACATACTGCATTGTCACTGCTCCCAATGACCGAGGAACTGTTTATATAATAGCTTTATAAATCCACGTGGAACATAAAGCAGGAGGGAGATGTTGCTCCAAAATAATATGGCAATGGATGTTGTTCTTAATATGTGATGGGCAGGGGGCATTTGCATCTACCATGGTGTGTGTAGACATATTTACTGCTAGGTCGACTTATCGTGCCTGCAGCAGATTGTCCACACAAATGCTCTATAAATTTTAAAAATAAAATATATGTGTATTGTATGATCAGAACAACATTTAATTTTCTCTTCGTTATTTAAAACAAGATAATTAAACATATTAATTAATTAAAAAAATTAAAAATTTGAAAAAATGTTAAGTTTAAAAATTTAAATGGAAAGCCTATCCTTTTTTTTAAATATATGATAAAATAACAAATACACTAAATTGAGCAAGGGAAAAGAAAAAAAACACACTAATACATTTTCATAAACTATTTATTTATTAAACTCTCAATACAGAACACAAACACACAGCATGAAATTTTTTTTCATAATTCTAACATATTCATAGTAATTCAAGTACATTTATATCTGGTTTATTTTAAAAAAAATATTTATTACACTACCTAGTAAGCTATCATGTGCAAGGCTAAACAGTTCACGAAATATGGTGAGCATCAGCAACTTGCAAAAGGCGCATTAGTCTCAGGATTGTAGCAGTATTCATTGACATGAGCAGCCACATTATCAGTCCCCGGTTGATAATCTGCCGCATCACTGCCGCACTGTAGATATTGCTCCTTTTTAGCTATTGGTTCAGCGACTTCTGTCTCGCCAATGGCAGGACCAGCGTTATGCATGCCAACAGTGAACCCTGTGTTGGTGGTATCAGCATCGGCTGCCTAGGGAGTACACATATTTGGACACCCACAGCGACAAGTTGGTCTAGGTTCGTTTATGGAACCTCAGACACATTAGAAGGGTGTAAGGAGTGCATGAACACTTTGCCATCATCGTCATAGCATACTGCGATCTCCTTGAGAGCATAGCCACTCTGGTTCTGGAAGCCTTACATATTACAGTCCATCTCAAAGGACAAATAGAAACTGAGTTGTGAAGTGGAGACCATCATGTTTATATATGTTTATATCATCATGATGTACAACAGCCCCTAGAAGCAGTCGTAGCTCACTACTTTGTTGTGAAAATATAACAGTATGCAGCTGTGTTCGCAGGCATGTTTTCCTTGGAAATTATTTCTTTATGACAATCCACCATACCATTTTGAAATCGATTGTTTTGTTTGAATGTATCGTAGACAAGCAATGGTGCTTTACCGCAGAATCTTTCAGGGCTCAGGATGGGGTAGAATACGCGCCTGTAGTAGGATCCTTGTAACTGTAAATACAGATAATATGACAATTAAATCCTTATTTGTCGAAGGAGGTTTTCAAAACCATGTACAAAAGTGTTTGCTAAACAAAACTATTTTTATCTTCTGAACCTTGTAGTGGCCAAAAATCGATTTGTCCACCGAGATACAATGCTAATGGTTTGTTTCAAATGCCAGTATGATGTAACTATGTTTTTTCCACGCTGGAAGATCTCTTCACGACCCAAAGGTTCCATGTTGTAGAAAACACGACCAGGCAGGTCCAAACTCCAGTTCCTGAAGGTTATGTCAATTTGTTTTTTTTTTTGTGTACTTCAGTAGCTTTACATGTATGTAGGTGCTCGGAGTCACATGGAGAATTAAAAAGTAAATGTTGTTCAGGGTTACTACAATTGGCTGTGGGTCTCCTCTGGCTTCCAACACAGCATCGAGATGCGACGTGGGCAGCATTATCACCGCTTCTTGCTTTGCACCTTTTGTTATCTTCCTATAATATTCGGCAAAGCCCAGTAACATCAATAGTGACACACTCACCTCGAACTTGCCTTCGGCGAGAATGGGAACTGTTTAGCTATCTTCCACTCTCCAGCCCAACATTTTTACCCAGTCGAGATTGTTCGGCGTGAGTGAGTGGTAGTTTTTTATGGTGCATATTGTGTCCATATCACACATTCCAGTTCGTACATTAGCCTCTCGAATAGGTGGAGTATATATGTATATTCACGACTTGAACTCAAGAATGGGATTGATATTATCCAGTCCAGTGAAATTGACATAGACATTGCAATTATTTCTGCCATCAGCAACTTTGGGTTACTGAGTAGTACGAAAGTCACATTCAATGGTATGGATTTATTTAACGACTTGGCAATGTCCTTCAGTTCATACTAGCCAGTGGGAATACCGATTTCCTTACCGTCTCCAGCTACTACATTCCAGAATGCGGAATTAACATTTTCTTCTGTGTGTGATATGGAGTTATAACTGTGAAAATCTGTCAGTCCGAAAACCAACTTGCCATCCAGCTCCAGGGTCAGAAACATTGACCTCAGTTTGGGTGTCTTGCCGCTTAGAATGATAGATAACGACATACTGGCCAACAAATGAAGGCGTGATTGCCTTTTATGTAACAGTAACGAATTCGGTATCATTATTGTATATTTATTTTAGTTCCACCATACCAGAAAGTGAAGACACTAAGTGTCCACTGATCCATATGTTCAGAATCTGCCCCATCTCGTAGTTGTAAGTCAACTTCATAGGGGTCGTCGTGGGTGCTGAGCATTAGCCTGCTCGCCTCCCACCAAGGCGAACCGGGTTCAATCCCCAGCAGGGTGACCCCAAGATTTTCGCAAGTAAGGATCGTGCTTGACGATACTACTGGTCGATGGGTTTTCTCGTGGATTGCCCGTTTTTCCAACCATTGCATTCCCACGCTGCTCCATTCTCACCTCATTTCACCCTCATGGGCTCTCAAGAGCTCGTTGAAAAGAGCTGCCTAAATCTCTCAACTCAAATTAACTTTATATTTTTCAGGCACCACCGCAGTTGTGGCGATGGTTTTCCTCCGTTTTTTTCATTCGCTGAAGCTCATTTCATCACTAACGATATTCGTGAATGCTCCGGAAATACCGCCCAAACACAAATTTCCGGTATCAAGGCAAGAAGGAATCCTACTGTATTTTTCTACCCTCTTACCTCGAATCATCATCTTCTTTTCTTCGCCCCATGCTCAAATTCAACTTGACATCGCCATGTTGGAAACACCTGAGGCGGCTACTTTTTCTATGAATTCGGTGTCCGGTGTGTGATATATTTCTTCGGCCGTATGTGCGAATATATTACCTGCATGTTACCTGGCATGTTACATTGACTACCAGTACCGGGATGGTACCTGTGATGCCACATGCCAGCAATTTAGCTAGATTGGTTCCCAGCCTGCAGTATCCGTACCCAGAAATGTGAACCTTGAAATTTCATTTGTTGATCAGGATATCGACGATCCCTCTCCCAGATTTGATATATCTTCTACAAGTCATCACATGCTACTGTGCTACGAACCGATATATGACCATCCATTATGTTTTTGTTTCAGTATCATGTATTTAATCAAGTAATATGTCAGTATTCCTGTGCACACTACTGAGTAAGATGTCGAAACCTCACGCAATTAAAGTCATTTCACCCTGTTGCCCAATATTGTAGGACTGATTTGTAGAAAAATGGGTTGCGGCAAGACATGCGTACTATAGAGTTTACTGGAGGAATCGAATTATGTTCAGTTCGACGAGTATATATACTCGAAATCTCCCCAACAACTGAAATACCAGTGTTATGCCACCTAGGGAGGCACTATCGGACTCTTGTGTTCGTCTTCAACGATGTTGCTTACAAAAATGAAACCTGTATTCAAGAATACTTTAACATGCGATGATACGCGAAAGTGGACTGTGTGTACTTGAGTCAGACTTATTCGCTCAGACTTATTCGCGTATGCCAATACAGTTCATACATTACAATTTCAATTTCTTCGTATTGTTTTTCGCTTGAATGGTTCGTATTTTCGACATGTGTACGACGACCACATCAATAATGAAGTGACATTCGCAGATTTCACCAAGGTATTCATTGTGCTCGAAAGATGAAAATGGCATATTGGTGATATATAAGAATTCACCAGTACATAAAGGAAGGCACAAATGCAGCTTCTATCATTTTATATTGAGATGTAGTCTTTGAGCCACAACAACATTTCCAAGTTCGGACATCCAAGGNGGGGGGGGGGGGGTGAGTTGATGGAAGCTCACCTCAATGCTCTTCGCAGGAACCTGTTGGTATCCGGTAAAAAGTTATAGAGCATGAAAATTTTTGTGGTGGAATATTTAATGGCCATCGAGAGAGCATGATAAATCTAGTGGTGGAAGATTTGATGGTCATCGAGCAGTGCATAGAGGGCACGGAGGCACAAATAATAGACCTGATCAACTTGTCCATTATGAGGCAATGTGAAGACTTAAAGACCCTGCAGAATACATCGCTGTCCAAACAAAGGAAGAGCATTTCCTGTATCACCACAAAAAAAATGTTGCTATGCATAGCAATAATATGCTGGATGCATGCATTGGTCAACTAAAAAGGATCGAAAATTTTATTTCCACACTCGCGAGTAAAAATAAATATATACCTTTCTGGTGGCATATTTATTCCATTCTATGAATGATGGGAGACTGAAACAAACACACAAGCGAGATGCAGCGAGCCATCGAACCCATTCGCGCGAAATGTCAACTCGCGAATAGTAACAGACACACTCTCAAGAATTTAAGGGTTGAGGCTTTCGAGTCGATCACCAGCTGCCTCGATGAACTTGGTTGAGATCGACAGGATGACACTTTGTCTCAGTCAGATATAAAATGCGAAATCATGGTGGAAGAACCGACCCCAACTCGTAAATATAAAAGTCTGGAACTGCCTGAATCGGAAAGGGCATCGCTAGCGACGACGACGATGAGCGCCTGATTGGTTTGATGTGTGCACAAGAACATATACGTACACAAGACCACGAACCCGAGGTGGGTGCCTTTCTAGTTCACTGCATTGATTCCTGCACCGATCAGAACGGCGACAAAACACCGCGACAATAAATGTTTTCTTGAAAACAAGAAAGTTATTTTTTTGCTAATAGGTGTGATGCAGATTAGCAAATGCAAAGCGAAAATAACAGAAGTGCTACGCGAAAATTTGTTTCGTAGCAATACATGACACTACATTAGCAGTATATAAATGCGGAAACTGACCCCACCCCATAGTAATCGATAATTTTCAATACAAACAAAAACCCAAGAATTTTATAAAATAACAAAACTTTAGAAGAGCAAAAAGAAGCCAAATTTTATAAAAATCTACTCATAATACAAAAATTCAATCAAAATTTTTATGGAATAACCATTTAACTAAAAAAAATTATATAAAAAAATTATAATTTTAAAAGATTATTAATTAAAATTCAATAGCTGTTTCTAGACCAAAGATAACTTAATATCATGCATTGTTATTTCTTATTTTTTATTAATAATAAATAACAAAAATAACATAATTTATTAAAATTTTCAAATCTTTATTTTTAATAAGTTGACCATATCTGTCAGACAAAATAATTATAAAAATTACCACCTGAAACACAAGAAATGTTTTTAAAGTACAATTTGTAAAAAATTTGAAAATTAGATGTTTTGTGTTTTATATTTACTTTTATTCTTGTAGTTTTTATAAACTCAATTGCGTTATTATATTTCTTTGGCATTAGAATAATTTATTATTTCATATTAAATCATTATTTATAACAAATTATAAATTGTAAATCTAACAAAGAAACACATATATAAACTGTAATGAAGAAAAAGGTATAAATTAAATCCATTTACAATAAAATACAAAAGATAAAAATGGTAATTAATGTACAATATACGCAAATTAATACAAAAGTGAAAAGTACAAAAATTATTATAAAATAATTGAAGAAAAATTATTTTGTTATTGTAGAATATATATTCATAAAAATATTTCAAAAAACATCTCAACTAATTAAAATCATAAAAACATAATCCTGATAATTTAACTAAAAAATGTCAAACTTGTGAAGAAATAATATATATTAATTAATTTTCTTTTCATCATAATCCAAGAGATAAACATTCACATGTATTTATGCTATGCTCTAAAAAATATAGGAATAATTAATTTCAAAAATATACTTATTTTCAAAATAAAAATTATTTTTCATTTTTTAATAATGTGTATACAGTTGTTTTTACAAAAAAAATTTAAAAGTAGAGATTTTTTGTACAAAATGAAGCAAAATATTATAGTGAAAATAATCATGGACAAAAAATACAAGAATGGAGGTTCAATGATATCAAAAATTAGGCATCAAATTGGGCATAGGCATCAATAACCTATTATGTTTTAAATTCACATATGTAAAACAATGGTTAAAGTATTTCAATTAATTTTCAATAATTGAAAAAAAATTTTATTGTAAAACAAATAACCATCTAAAATTTTTAATATATGAAATATCAGATGCTATTAAACTTACTAATTCTTATATACAATAAATTTATTGGAAAAAATAAACTTATTCTTTATAGTTAAAATAATATTAATTACCTGATTAAAAATCGTTGGTGAAAGTAGATAATATAAATACATATCGATTGTACTATTAAAAAAATTTAAGAGGATCGAAACACAAAATTACAAAGGAAACCCTTTCAGTGATTTTGTTTTGATTTTTTTAATAAGGAGAAAAGCTGAAAAATTAATTGTTCTATTTTCAAGTCTTAATAATGTTTTGAAAAAATTATATACAGCAAAAAAAATTGTTTAAAAATAACAGCTTTTAAATTATGTATACAAACATTTATAATTGCAAATAAAGAATGATATATATTATGATGTATTTTTAGAATCAAATAAACTAGAAATTATTAAATGTATTAATAATATTTTTAAGATCAAACAATGCTATTAAATTGATTTTTAAATTGCATTCTTTCTAAAATATTAATAATTAATATAGAAACATATATTTATAGATATAAATGCTTAAATGGTCCACTGTTTATAGAATAACCAGGAAACAATTAAAATGTAAATATGCTTAATGAACTTAAAAACAATGATCAAAAATGTTTTCTATATTCCATAAAATCAGTTTTATATTCAGCAAAAGATAATGTTGACGAACTTTCTAAATATACACATGTCGGTTTAGAAATTGAAATTTTTTAAAAAACTAAAAACGCCAATGGAAACTGGGTATACATCAAAATTAAAAAAAAAAAAAAATTATATTATGGTTTATTCCTTCGATGACAAGTATGATATTTATTCTTTAATAATTTTAAACAATATAAAGAGAATCATATAAATTTGTTAAATTTTACAGATGTAAGTCAAAGTAATTACTGTTAGATCAATAATTTATCAAAATTAATTTCATAACAATGTAATAATAACAAAAGTACAATTATTCCTTGTGATAAATGTTAAAAAATATAGAATTCTGAAAAATAATGAAATAAACATGAATATAGTTTATAAAAGGAATCTGGAAAGATAAAATTGCCAATCCTAAAAAAATATTGTTTTAAAGATTATAATCACTTATTTCAAGTTTCTTTGTTTATTTATGCTAATTTTGCATGTGAAAAAAATTATGGCTTCATGTCAACCAAATCAGGAAAAATATTATATAATAAAATAACAAAAACATGAACCTGAAAGTTATTCTTATTATATTAAATATTTTAATTGTAATAAAAAACCAAGAGAATATATATAAAGATGCAACATAAATTTTTAACATAATTAAGAGAACTACAAAAATAAAAACATATGTGATAAAGTAGTTAATTAAAAATTTTAATACTAAAGAACCAGACGATTTAAAACACTCAAATATGTGCCATTTTTCCTAAGGAAAAATTTATGTTCATAAAAAATTTTTTATTATTTTTAGATTTAGAAAATAAAGTAGAATTATCTTCAAAACTTTATAAAGTTAATTAAGTAAATGAAAAACATTATTAAAAGATTATAAAACCAATAACGTATTATAGTAAAAATATTAAAAATAACATACAAATGGTTAAAGGTCATCATAATAACTAAAATAGAAAATATTTTCTGTTTCTATTTATATTTTGTTTTTAGATTATTCATTTATACTTTGAACTCATAAATTTTAATATATTTGAAAATCTTAATTCTAAATTATATTTAACATTTTTCTGAACGAATAATTGTTTTATTTTATTATAAGCTATTACATTACTATTTTCATCATCATTTCCGAATTCTTTAATAAATAAATGAGCTTCCAGACCTTATAAATTATGAAGATATTTTAGTGTAAAAGATTGATTTTGATATTTTTTATTGCAATATGAATGAGCTGCTCCTCTACATTTCCAGTCAAGTTATCATGATATTGAAATTTTTGCATACATATATATATACATATATATATATATGTGTGTATATATATTTTTTATTAGAATTTAAAATTTGTTTTAAAATCATTTAGTTAAATTTTTTATCAAATAATTTTTTTCTACCAAGTTTTTAAAAAAATTTCCACTTTATTTTCGAAATCTAAAATATAATTTTTAAGATTTTTAGTTACATAAATGTTTTCTTCTCAATACTGAAATATTCTTTATTTATATAAATAATCATAGGTTTTAATTTTAACTGATATAGATGAAAATGTTTGAAATTTTAATTTAAACATTATAAATTATATCCATCATAGTATAATAGAGCTATAAAATTATATGGAGATTCAGTGTTGAAAACCGGTAAAATTTCATAGCTCATGATATAATTTAAGTTTAAAAAAAAGGAATTCGTTGTAGTAAATCACTATCTGGTAAACTATATGTTATAACTAATAATAAATACATAATAATTATTACAATAAAATTAAACCTAATGATTTAAAGTATTTGGATATTATTTATATGGTCGAGGGTATGTCCGAATATTTGCCATATGATTTATTTGAGTTCGATATAAAATTTAATATAGAAAGAAAAGAAAATTATATTAAAAATCTTTAAAATTTTTCCGAATAATATTTTTTAGATGCTCAGATAGAATATCCCAAAAATGTAAATAATAATCATAATTTTTTTCTATTAGCTCCAGAACTTAAAAAATAAAAAAAATAACCACTTTAGAAAATAAAGAAAATATGTTTTGCACAAAGAACTTTGAAATTATGTTTAGAAAATGGTTTGATATTAAAAAATATCCAATAAATAAAAAAAAGTAAACATTTAAATTGGTTTTAAAAAAATATTCATCTTAGTACATAAATGAAAACCAAAGCATCAAATGATTTTAAGTGATATTTATAAATTAACGAATAACTCAATTGATATAAAAACTATGGAAATATAAGAAAAAGAGCAGATATCAGAATAATAATTAGTTTATATAAATGCGAAATTTAATTTATAAACCTAATATTAATAAACAAACAATATTTAATGAAAATTTAGTTGCATTTTTAAATGCCTAAAACTCAAATTAATGTTGGTAAACCAATTTATATTGAACTACAATTTTTGAAATTTCTAAAGAATTAGTATATTATTTTACTTATCTAATCAAAATCTAAATAAAATAAAAAATTATGTTTCAAAATAGATTATTCAACTTATGACATAAAAACTAAAGATTTACATTCGGATGTGAAAGACATAATAAATGAATTGATACTAATAATTATACAAAATAAAATATATATACACATATAACACACCAGAAATTAATAAAAAAAATTATAATTGGAAATGTGAAAGATGAAAATAATGGAACAAGAATGACAGAAATGGTGGTGTTGGTGCAAAAATTGATGCATTCAATGTTGACGAAAATAAATTAAAAAGGCAAAAGGTGCTGTTATGAAGACGAGAAAAGAATTACTTTAGGATATACAAAAAAAATTAAAAATATAAAATTAAAATTTAAAGTATAAAAAAATATGTAAATTGAAAAAAATCGGGGTATACAAAACATTAAATATATATAAAAAAAAATTTCAACCGAAATAAACAACTAAGTGTAATTCATATAATAAAAAAATTAAATTTAAATCTGTGTGCAGGAAAAATGCTGCCTCAACCACCACTGAAAACTAATTATTATGAGGTTATTCGTAACCATTTTAATACTAATGAGAATAATTTTAAAATCAGAAAATGTCTTCGTTTTTGAAATATTTTTATTAATTTTAAAATATATTTTTTTAATTCAGCATATCATATTTTTTATAAATACCAAATTCTGATTTTATAATGTTATATTTAACCTCCTAATGTTTTAAGAGTATGAAATTTTATTCGTTTACAAAAATAAATTAATATAATTGCAGCCAAGTCTGCCTTAGCAGCTGCAAATTAAATAAATATAACAATTTAAATATCTGTCATTCTGAAATAATTTCTTAATTAGCATTGTCAAAATCAACTGAATTATTTTTATCTCATATTTCTCAAACTATATGACTATTAGTTCATTATCAATTTTATAAAATAAAGAATAATATGGTTTACGTACAACAGATTCACGAAATCGAAACATTACTTTTGGCTCAAAACTTGCTATTTATCAGTTTCTAAATAAAATAAATAATGATATTTTATAAACATTCTATAGGTGAAAGTATAATGCATATCAGTTATATTTAATGAGTTGAAACTAGGTATTTTTTAGCAAAAATAATTTTTAATCTTTAAATTTTTTTCGGTGCCTAACATATCTGATAAATGATCAACCAGTTTCATATTATAATTACTGAAAACAAATATTCTATCTGTTGTACCATTTGTTTCTAAAACAATATATTCAGTTTTTAACGGTTCATATAATTTTACATTTTTTTTCTAAACATTCAATATCATATTGGCTATTCGGATTTTTTTTATTTGTATCAACTAATGTAATTATATAATTACTTATATTTGGTGTTAAATATGTTGTATGAATTCGAATTAAAGCAAAAGAAATTTTCATGGTGAAGAATATAATAATGAAGGGGGTTTTTTTTTCCATTAATATAGAGTTATGGACAGCCGAGTCTGCTTTAGCTGAGGCATTACTTTTTAACTTGAAAATTTATTCATTTATATATAAAAAATTATTTATTAAATTAAGAAAATTGATTGGGTTGTTGGTGGTTTAAACTGTTAAAAAAAGATGGGAAAAAAAGGAATGGTGATTATTACCAGATAATATTAGAGCAAGTATTGTTGGTCCAAGCGATTGTGGTAAAACAAATTTCATTATTATTTTATGTATCAAAATCGAGGGTTAAATTTTAATCAATTCAAAGTTTGTTCAGAGAGTGTTTATTAGAAAACATAATTTTCAATTTTATCAAAACAAGTAAATAAAAAACTTAGTTATTTTTTAATAATTTCGATAATATGATTTTTTAGATGTATTCAAAGATAATTCCATGATTATATTTAATAATGTGATTTTAAAAACCGAGGTATTATTCGCAATTATTTTACTAGACAAAGACATAAAAATATTTATTGTATTTATTTACCCCAAACATAGTCTAAAGTACCCAAGAAATTAGTTAGACGTATAGAAAATTTTCATGAATATTCAGATACGATAATACAAATTTAAAACACACATATATATAAATATCCACGATTTTGTTGGTGAAGATATGCCAAACAATAAAGTCAAAGAAATCTGTTTAAAATTTTGGAATAAAGATTTTTTTATTACTTTCGATACTAGTAGCAAAAATAATAATGGAAATGCAGAAATAAAGTATACGATCTTATAATTGTTCGATAATACTGTTCATCAAATTTGAATATTTCATTTTTGTAACATAAATGAAATATTGTTATTAATATTACCTATCTTTAAAATTGTTTGTGATTAAATAAAAATCAAACTATATGTGATATAAACTACTTAAATTCATATGGATTTGTAAATATTGATGAAAATTTACTATCACAAATTGATGCAACAAGATATACCGACTCTTTAAACATATCTGAAGAACGACATTGCTTAGCAATAAGTAGATCATTAGATGAGGAAGAATTTTAAAGTAATAATTAATCCATGATGTGGTTTAGAAGATGAACTAGCGGGCCTATATTCGTCTTCAACAAAATTGGCAAAAAAAGTTTTATATGGCATTACGCTTTAGGCAATAATACAATGATTGANTAAGTAGATCATTAGATGAGGAAGAATTTTAAAGTAATAATTAATCCATGATGTGGTTTAGAAGATGAACTAGCGGACCTATATTCGTCTTCAACAAAATTGGCAAAAAAAGTTTTATATGGCATTACGCTTTAGGCAATAATACAATGATTGAAAAACAGATAAAAAATTTAAAATTATGGAAAACATATTCATTTAAAATTTAGTAAAAAAATATTTTATAAATAGTTTTATCATTTAAACAAGGCATTCGTTGATATAAAAATCTATCAGATATCCATATATTTTAAAAGATTAAATGTTAGTTCATGCATTTTTCCCAACACAACCAAATAAACAAATTTAAATTCATATAAATAAAAATGAGCGATGGTATATTAAAGATGATGAAGTATCAGATGATGAAATTAGTTTTGTAGATGTTTTGGCTTATTAAATTGGCCATTATTTAAGTTTACAACATATAAATCACCCAAATTCTATCATACATACATAATAATTTTGAGCCGAATCAAATTTATATTGAATATATACAATGTAAGTATAGAAAACCATAAAAATATATACATCCAGGCCCTAGAAGTATAGACAAAGATATCTCTTATTTGCCATATATATGCCAATATAAATATAATCACCTTATTACTGCCAAAAAATTGATTATATTTTATAATAAACACATTTGGATGACAAATTATATATAATAAATACAAAATAATCAAATTCTAATAAAAAATATATTAAAGTGTTTGACCACAATTTTAACAGTTTTGATATTTATCAAAGACCTTCAAGTGAAATAGTTATGATAATAGATAATAACATTTATATGGTTGATTATCTAAGTTTGAATCTTATTGAAGGATTTCCAATGGCATTATCTTCTAGCAGAATAATTTATAACTACAAAATGAAAGCTGTATTATGTTCAATTAGATGAATGCAATTTTCGAAGAAAACTGCCAGTAATGATAAATTATAACATTTCACAATTGGCAAATATTTAGAATCTTGTGTAAGATATGTAAATTGTTTATTAATATATTTAATATGATATATTTTTTATAAATATAATGAATTTATTCTTGAATTAATTCATATTAATACAATTTATATTTATTTATTTGAAATTCAATGTAATGAACATAATGAAAATAATTTTACAATAAATGTTACACTTATGGTCTTTAAAAAAATGAATAATTTTAAATAAATTACAAATTTTGTTTTAATAACAGAGAATTACTTTTAATAATACTACTGTTATGCAAACCATGAAATCCTAACCATCAAACATAAATTCGATTACTGTTTGTTTTAAAAAAAATTTCAATTAGGTATTTATCTGGATAATCAGTTTTCATAACTTAATGGCCATAAAAAAATTTCTTTCATTACTTTATTTTTCATGTTTTAAAATATAAGTTGGTATATAACATTTAAATACTGTATCAGTTTTAAATAATTATTTTGACCAATTAACTATGTCCCTTTTCAAATATTTTTTTTAATTTTACTATTATAACTACACCACCAAAATTATATACATTATTTTCAATATCTATCATTGATTCATTTTTAAAATAATTTGGTAATAGTATTATCTTACTTCTTTAATAACTTCAACTGGTTTCATATTTATAGATTATATTTTGTATTTTTATTCTCTCTTATTAAGCCATCTTGATTTTATATTCATTCACAATTTATGTTAAAGCACTTTTTTTTTAATTTTTCATATATTAAAATTATATTAAATTTCCAAGGAAGTTTTGAGTTCAGAAAAAGCGGTATAATGACTTATTTTAAATGTTCCATTGATTCCTTACTTGTTTTAATTTAAAACGATTCTCCGTTATCTGTCAATTATTTGATTTCCTTTATTTAAAAATCTATTGAAATGCTTTTATAATATTTCCACCAGATTTATGTTAAAAAAGAATAGCAAAACCATATTTATAAACAACATAAATAATAGTTCTCATATATTTATTTACTTATATTATTTTTTAAACATCTTTTAGACTTTGAGTACTCATTTCAACTAAATCATCTTGCCATAAATCATAAATTCCAAAACAAAATACTTTTCCTCTATGAAAATTATTTCCTAGCCTGTTTACATAATTTATTAATCATAAATTTGCGAATGTGCATTTTTTTAAGTATGTTGATTTTTTTAGAACCATAAATATAACAAATACATATTTTATATATTTATATTGTTATTTCTTACACTTTAAATACCAGGTGTTCTCCATTAATATAAAATATTTATTATTTCATATTTTTAAAAAATTTCAAACATACATATTTATTTCATATCCTTTAGCGATTTGTAAACCATCAACTAACTAAAAGGTAATATGAACACCATTATTTACAACAAATAGTTTTGAAAAATCAATACTATGTCATCTTCTCATATTTCTCCAAACCGAACCATCATATATATTTATATTAATTCTTAAAACGGAACAATCAAATATTAAACATAGCCTATACCATTATGTAATTAAAATATTAAATCGATTTATGTGTGTTTACCAGATAATTATTGTTTGTATTCTATTAGACTGAAAATATTCGAAATTAACCACATCATTTGGAACAATAGGATTAGCGATGTTTGTTAACCTCTTGCTCAATTTTCCATACTTAAAATTTTTTAATATTAGATTTTATAATAATTGAATTTGTATGATTATATTCTAAATATCACTTACTTTATTCGTTAGTGCATTAATTTTAGCATTTAAAAGTTTTGTAAAATAAATTTTAGGTCTTGTATTTATTTTTTATTTGTTCAAGTTTATTATAAAATTTGTAATTTCGAATATAATATCTTAAATGAGAAAAATTTAAAGCAACATCTCTCTTTAAATTGTCAATTTTTTCATTAAATTCATTTTTTTATAGTAAATTTTAAGTCGTTCTTGAAAGTTATTAAATTTTTAATTTTTTATGTTATTAATAAATGTAGATATTAAAGCATAATTATTCAAACTCTATATTATCGTTTTATTATAATCAGTTACCTTTTAATTAATTATTTGATTATCTAATATATCTATCAATTTGTGTAGGACATTAAATTGTTCTATTAGTAAAATCATATATTTTATAATCTTTTACATAATTGCAAATTGATTATTCTAAGCAAATTCATTGACTTGATTATTCTTAACATATTTATTCAAGTGATAATTTTAATGTATTCATTCAACTGACGATTCTTAACATAATCATTCAATCCAGATTTTATTGTATCATAAATATAATATTTATTTGAATTAATTATATATGTTATGAGATCATTTAACATTTTTGTATGATATTTCTTTGTTCTTTCAGCAAAATCACTAAATATTTCCTTCTTGACATAATCATTTAACATAATTTTTAAAGCAACATCGTTTTTAATCATTAAACCATACTTGTTACACACTCGCATACGTCATATGATTTATGCGAGTATGTAACAAACAAAAATTTTAATGATTAAAAAACTATCTAGAAATTTAGATACCAAAACATATTTCGCTAATTTAATGGGTATATTACATCTTGATAATGTCTTAAATCGTCATCAAATTTGTATTTAGAATTAATATTTTTTCATCACATAATTGAGGAAGTAATATACTTTTTGTATGATATTCCTTTGTTCAATCAGCAAAATCATTGAATATATTTTTATTAAAGTTGTATAACTCATACTTAAATTCAAATTTTATTGAATCATTGAAATTTTCGTATTTAACATATTTATTAAAATTTATATTTGAAATATATTTTTTATTTATATCGTCAATTTTAAAATATTTATCCAAACAGCTGAGAAATGGCTTCCCGAATAAATTTGTCATTCAATAATTACGAAATTATTACAGAAAAACCATATCCTATACAAAATAATTTTAGTACTATTAAAAATAAATGGCTACATATAACTATTTCAAAATTTGGAATTCCATCATCATTATAATTTGTATCATTATCTTTAAAATATTTAATTAATTATGTAGGAATAGTTCCACCAAATTAATCTAAATAATATATACCATCATTAATTTTAATAACAAACCCAAAGAGTTCCAGAAGTAGCAGATATATCTTAATTGCAATAGCTTATTTATGTTTATTTATATTATTTGGTAACTCATCTATCACATAAATACAAGTATTTTATATTTAACTTTTTCATAAATATTTAAATCAATATTCTATAAAGAAATTAGTTCAAAGCAATTATTGGCCTTCCTCTTCCTGTTTTCTTTGCTTAAATCCCTTCACCAATATGGTCTTTGTTTTTCATTGCTAAATTATGAGGGGTTGCTCTTACTATTACTCCTTTTTTTCTCGTTAGTTCAACCCAATTATACATCGAGATAGCGCCAGCTCCTTATTCGCCTAATACACCTAATAAGGAATTGAAATAGGTAGAAATTCATCTCTATAAATTAATCCACTCTCACTTATTTTTAATTAATTTTTTTATTGTTGGTAATTACATTGTAAGTAAAAATCCTTTACCTTCTTTAATTTTTTTATTCTTCTTCTCAATTATATCATATTAAAATTTTTATCGATATTTAAATATTGTAATTAATTTGTAAACCAACTTCCAGAAACAAAAGCTGAAGCAAATTTATTCTCCTGTGGGAATCTTTATATAATGTTATTTCTTTAGCATGTAAAATTTTATCGGCCTGATAACTAAATTCTAATTCTTTATGGTCTCTATAACAAATATAGTGACCTTTACATGCTTCACCAAGTTTATTTGTTCCTTTATCACCTCTTTCTAGTCTTTCATCTAATTTTGTGAATCGACCACAATCTGGGGCAAATTTAAATTAATTAATGCCCAATTTATTATTCTTTGCCATAGTGTTCAGGATTCCAGAATGAACAAGAAATGCAATTTAAATCTCGAGTTAAATATGTAATTCCTTTAAGATTGTTAACAAAATATCTGCGTTATTTTTATTTATTATATTCTTTACACTAACTTTTTCGGTGTGATAATTTTCATTTCCAGCGTTTTCTTCACTATGAATAACTAATAATCAATCGATTACGTTTCTCACATCACTAATCCTTACATATTCCTTCTGTAAATTATTGTATTGTTTGTTTTTCCTTCAACAGATTTTGGTGCTCTTGGTGAATATATTATTTTGGGTGTATTTGGTTCTGATTTCGAATGTGGTCATTTATATATTTTTATAATTTTGTTATATTATCAAAACATTTTATATTAACTTGTTTATGTGGACGAATTTTTTTATATATAGTGTTTGTTTATAAAGCTGCGCCAGTAGTGCTGCCGCATCCATCGTTTTTGGATTCGCTCCTCTGTAAGGTGGCCTGATCCTTAGCCAATTCGGCTCCCCTCCTATTTTCTCCCTGACTTTGGATTGCTGTGGGTGGCTTGCAGGGATTAGGTGGTGGTAATGTGGTCAAATTGGTTTTTGTGATCCATTAATATTGAGCGCAGCTAAGCAATGGATGTCGATGAACAAACAGTGCACAAGAGGAAATTACCAGTTGGGTAAGCTCATAATGATAGTCGTCAGGCAAAAAGTAATCTCGTAGGGATTGATGGCTATTCGATGAAGCCTCTTAAAACTGCGAGTTAGGTTAACCCTCTCCATTTATGTTATCCTCGGGGTAGTCCTGGTCCATTTGTTATTTTTGTTTTGTCGCAAGACACAAATATTGGCAATATACACCCCATTTCTTTAGGTCGCAAACTTCATCCCAACCGAGATATTTTACATATCGAACGAGCGGGCCCAACTAAATTGAAAATTGCTTTTACTTCTGGTCTTGCAGCCAATCAGTTTATGTGTTCAGATTTACCGACAAAATTAAAAGTGTCTGTAACTATGCCTACTAGACTTGTACAACACCATGGCTTGGTGTATGGCATCCCTCTCGATATGTCTGCAGATAAAATTCAAGAAGGTCTGGAATGTGATTCCAAGGTTCTTTCCATAGAGAGGTTAGCCAAACATGTAATTAATGGAACTGTGCCGGAAAAGGTCCCTATCCGACATGTTAGCCTGACTTTTTAAGGACAGCACTTACCATCTGAAGTCATAATATACAGAGAGATTTTCAAAGTCAATCCTTGTGTGCAATCTGTGTTGCAGTGTTTTCGGTGTTTCCGCTTCGGACAGGTCCAAAAACATTGCCACGCTAAAAGTGTTCGCTGCCTTACTTGTTCCCAACCTCATGATGTATCAGATTGTCCTACTCCAGATACATCTGTCTGTATGCACTGTTCTGGTCAGCACCTGGCTCATGATAAGGCTAAATGTCCCGTTTGGGAGATGGAGCGCAAGGTCAAACGTGTTCAGGCATATTACAACCTTTCTTATGCTGATGCCAAAACTAAAGTCCGACCTTAATTCCGGGTCTTTCCGGTGCCATAACCACATCCTTCGTATCTAGTCATATCCCCACCCACCTCACTAGCTCAATTTCCACCACTGACCACACCATCAGTTCTTCCTCCCTCGTCATTGCCTCCAGTCTTCCTGACTACATATTCGCTAGCTACACAGGGCTCCACCCGACCCTTCCAAATGGTCACAGTGTGGTCCGATGGCTATACCGTTTGCTACAAGGTATTACCTCCAGTAACTTCTAACACTGTTACCCCTTCGTTTAATATTAGAGACTATTATGCTAAATTCAAACCGGATTCTGTCGACACATTTCGCTCCTCTGTTCCTACCCCACTACCTGACGAGGTTCCGCCCGCTAAGGTGCGTGAGGTCTCTAGACTTAATAAAGACAAATTGAATTGTTTGATCGACAAAATTGAGCATATGTTCACCATAGAAAAACAAGACTCGACTTAAAATTTTGACTGGGAGAGTCTTGTTCAATAATTTATTCAAGTTTTCCTATAAAGGGCTGTGTCTTTTTGAGGTGAGTGTGTCTGCTTTTATTTTCCTATTTATTGCGACCCTTGTTTCCTAAAGGTTTTTGCGTCATATAGTGCAATGCTAGATCTCTTTTGTATAATAGATTTCCCCTCCTTCATTATTTGGACGCTCATACTACAGATGTGGTTCTCCTGACAGAAACTCAGATTTTACGCACACACCCTCTTTATATAAGATCCTTTCGGTCTTTCGTTTCCCCTAAGGATGACACAGGGACGGCTATATATTTACGGGACATGCATGCTCGTGAGGTTTTCAACATTACTTTTCCTAACAGTTTCCACAGTGTTGAAGCGGTGGCGATTCGGTCGTATCTAGGCTGCTTCAGTATCACTATCTTCTCGGTCTATGTCCATCCTAAATTTCGATGTACAGAGCACGATTGGGCCTCTTTCTTTTCCCAATTTCCACAACCTGTACTTGTGGGTGGCGATTTCAGTTGCCACCATCGTGTGTGTGGTAATACCCTCGAATATGTTTCTGGTCGTCCTTCGGCAGAATGTTTCCTTACAACATATTACTCCAATGATTGGTACACAACGTATATGGCTCGGGCATGCACATTCCCGATAAACTGCAATTTATTTAACTTTCGTTACTATCGTACCAGCCTTTCCAGCTGCTTAACATCCTTACTTCTTCCCTAACTCATCCGTCTCCTTCCCCTAAGTTACATCGATGCCGATTTTTATATAATCAGGCTGATTTGTGCAAATTTTCTTCCTTAATGTCTGAAGCAAATACACATTTCCCTTCTATTACAGCTTTTAACATGAATGTAGTTTACGAAGTCATCTATGCCTCCCTTTTGGAATCCAATAAAAGTTCTATGCCTTTTCGCCCTTTTCGTATTGGTGGTAGCAAACATGGTTCCTCTTGGTGGGATGGACAATGTGACGAGGTTAATCGTCGTCGTTTGGATACTCTTCACCAATATAAATGTCAGGCTACATTAGCAAATTTTTTACATCATAAGCAATGCCAAGCTCAAGAGCGGAAGTTGTGGTCTGAACATAAAAAGGCTAGCTGGAATACTTTTTGTGCTTCACTTTCTCGTACTACTTCCTCTTGTATATTATGGGGTAAATTTAAAGCCTCATTCGTTAGTAAAGAGGGACAGTGGTCGCAGAATATCCCCCTATCACTTCTCCCTCTTTTTATGGATCGCATTGCACCTGATACCATCTCAGAGGATGCATCTTTAGTTGTTTCTTATGCGGCTTCACGTGATCATCAGGTTTTTACCAGGCATTTACAGTTGAGGAATTAAGCCACTGTTTGTACACTACAGGTAATACCACACCTGGTTTGGATTACAACTCTTATGGTCTCCTTAATGATCTCCCTCGCACTACTCTAGTGTGGTTAGCTCAATTCTATGATAAGGTGTTATGTTATGATTTTATCCCTGATGAGTGGAGGGATTTTGAAATAGTCCCGATATTGAAACCAGGTAAATCTTCTCTATCAGCAGAGTCTTATCGTCCGATTGCACTGTGTTGTTGTTTGGCGAATCTTTTTGAGAGATTGGTCAAACACAGGCTTAATAGTTGGATAGAATATCATTGTTTACTTCGTCCAGAACAACTTTGTTTTCGTTCTGGTATTAGTAACTTGGATGCTGTTGCTGTGTTGTTTTGACGTATTAGGGACGCTTACCCACACCGGAACATATTGAGTACCGAGTTTTTAGACTTGGAATCGGTTTTTTTTTAATGTCAATCATAGACCTTTATGATAAAATGTATAAACTTGGTTTACCATATACCCTCATACGATGTATACATTCTTTGTTTAGTGTCCATCGTTATGTGACTAGAGATTTTGTTCGTCAGGTGTCCAATGATTTTATTCAAGGTAGTACTCTTAGTCGCTTGCAGTTTATCTTATTTACTCAAGACATCATATTTCACCTGGGCTCCCACGTTCGCTCTATTCAATATGCTGATGACATTGTGCTTTGGTGTGACTGTATTTCCTATGACAAAGCTTGTACTTCTTTGGCTATAGCCCTCGATTATTTATCATTTTGGTTGGATAACCATGGTCTTAATCTTTCTGTGAATAAGAGCCGCAGCCTGTATTTCACGCGTAAATGGTCTCCGTTGCCGCAACCTTCTCCAAACATCAGAGATTCTTTTCTTCCCTGTATGTTAAATGCATGGTATTTGGGTTTTTTTTAGAGGCTCGTGGTGGATGGACTACCCATGTTGATTACACTTTTACTAATTGTTGTAAAATAATTAACATTTTTTAAAGCTCTCGCCCATTACCGTTAGGGTTCTAGCTTTTTTGCTCTTCGTTCTTGTTATGTTTCAACCATCCGGTCTGTTTTAGATTACGGTTTTGAACTTGCTGGGCAGCTGCCACTCTCTGTGGTGAACAAATTAGAGACTACATAGAACATTTGCCTCAGACCTATACTTGGTGCTTTCTCTTCCACTCCCATTATGGTCTTGCATATGGAATCTTTCCTTATGTCGTTGTCCAACCGTTATAGGCTGTTGCAAGGTAAACATTGGATTCGTACTCGTAGTTCTCAAGTAAGGGGTATTGCACAGGCAGTTGATAAACTTGATTATGTTCTCCTGAAAGTGTTATAAACGATGGCACGGTTTGTTCGCCCTCCACCTATATTCTTACACCATTGCAGTGTATGGTTTCATTTCATTTTCATTGTCCTCTCTTTCTACCTCCGACTAGATCTGTTTCTTCCATTGTCATTAAAAAAGAATTTAAGGCTACCGTTGCTAGATCTCCTTACTGTACTTTAATTTACACTCTTGCCTCAAAAACTGTCGAAGGTGTTGGGTCTGCTTATTTTGATTCTTCACATAAATGTTCTCGACGCTTTAAGCTCCCTTCCACCATCACAATTTATTATGCCTAAGCTATTGTAATGCATATAACTTTACATTATGATTACAATTGCAAAGGCTTAAATCCTCTGATTATATCGGATTTACGTTGTTTATTTACGACCTTGTCTTTTCCTACTCCCCATAAGGAGGTGCTTATATGGCTCATACGGGAACAGTGTGTTCTTTTGGATAAACTAAATGTTACTGTCCTATTCATTTTGGTACCGGGTCAAGAAGGGATTCAGGGGAATGAAATGGTGGATAAACTTGCGAAATTGAGTGTTTTACAGGATGTCTTGAAGCCCCTAATTTCCTTTTTGGCTTTATAACCCATATTAAACCGGGAAATTTTCCGGCGATGGAAGCAGACATGGGAAAATTATACTTCGGTTTCGAATAGTTTATATGCATGTTTGTATCCTACATATTCTCGGAAAGGATAACATCATTGTAGTTTCTGTAGTTAAGCAATCACTCCTTTCCATCTCCTTTCAGGTCATAATGCATCCCAGTCTCATTTGTATAAACTTTATATAGTCCCTAATACCTCCTGTATCTGCGGTGCCCCTAGTGCAGATTTAACCCATCTCTTGTTTCAGTGTTCCACTGGCGGCGATCGAAGTTCGTTGTATGCTGCCCTTCAACTGCTTCGTGTGAGGTTTCCTATATTTTGCCTATCGGTACTTTTTCATGACCCTCGGGTAGTTTGTGACATTCTTGCTCGGTTTTTACTTGAGCACGATATTATCTGATTTTGAGAGTTTGGAGTCCTGCTAGATGTCCTAGGTGGCCGGGCCTCTCCTACCTTGTTATCCCTTGTTCAATGGCCTTTCTTTCCCTCCATGGTTGATGGGCTTCTACCTAGAAGAATAGTATTTGTGATCCAGTCTGGTATTGTTTCTTATTCGTTTTTCTGTGGATATTACCATTTATTTGTATTTCTCCTATTTGTTGTTTTGGCGGTGGGCTTTGCTGTAGGACACAATTACCACCCGAATTTTTTTTTTTCTTCACTCATTTCCCTCCCTTGATTACTCCGTCTGGTACGTCAGCTTTTTTTAAATTCAGGGGCTAGTTTATATAAGTTGTAACATGTCTTGTGCAGCATTCATTCTACACCTCATTCTACACCTGTCAAGAAACTCGTCGGGTTGACATTCTGCAAGAGCTAATTTAAACTGTAATATGAGCTAAAATTGTCAGTTTACCCGTCCTTGGTCGAGGGTGCTATGAGACGCCGTTTAAATAATGTAGATGCGTGAGCGGCTGATTTTGTTGGAGCTTCTAAAACGGTTAGTCGCGGTCGCAACTTTACATTTGTGGGTCAGTTTAGTGTTTTTTAAATAATTGCGTGGCATACTATTGTGTTTGTCTTGGTCTTTTCTGGTTTTCGATGTCTGCCAAAATTGTAGTTTCGGCCTAACTAATTGCCTGCTTTTATATATAGTTCCAGTTGCTTTAACGTGTTGTGTAAAAATTTTTTTCTGCTGTCCAATGATTTACTTAAAGTTTAATTGTCGCTACTGTGCAACCACGACTTATGTATTGGGCGTTGTCTGTTTAAGTGTTTTGATTGTTGTCGTAGATTATTTTATTCGATTTAGCTATGATAAGGATCTATAAACTGCCCCCATCGATTCACTATTTTAACATAATGTTTTTTTAATTGTAAACTTTTATTTTTACATAAACGAGGCGTTACTGGGCATGAAACACTGCCCACCTTTAGCCAAATTGCTCCACTAAATATCTTGGAATTATCTAATCATCAATGTAACTCTTTGTATTTTTGAAACGCTTTAATATTACTCTGCTCCTTTTTTTCATTTAAATATATATTTTATATTTTGAAGTAATGTAATACTTTTGAGTAAGCAATTGTGCAGCAATTTAATCTTTTGCGGAGTGTGTGAACTATTTGTAGACAACAGAGTTACTTTTTATATTTTTTAAACGCATTGCGCTGCTTGGCTTGTTTGCCAGTTAAATATTTATTGTACTTTTGAGTTACACAATATTTTTGAGAGAGCAATTTAATGTATTTGTATGAGTATTTTAATCTATATTTTTTGCATTGTGAGATTTGGCGTTTAGAATTTTACAATGTCATATTTTTTGTAAAGGTTTAATGCAAATGTTAAATACTAAGTTGCCGCTAACTTGTAAAATATTCTGAAATTCGAGAGCTTGAAGTGACTTATTTTTTGTATTATTTGTGCTACAGCACAAAGCTATTTGTGTATAGTTATCATAATCTGCATCTGAATATTTATTTTCAATAGCAAGTGTTTACATTTTGTTAATAATATAAGAAGTCCATCTCTTAATTCAAATTCTTTATTTTTAACAAATAATCCAATATTTATATTTATTTGTGTGTATCACATATAAAACGGCCATCTTCTGTCAACCCATATTTTGCATTAATAACATTAATATTTCGAGAAATATGTATACCAAGATTACTTGTTAATGGCTCGATCCCTGATATAGATAAAATATCTTGACTGTTTGCTAGTTGTTTATCAAGATTAAATACATTTATTCGAGTGAAGTTTCTTCTGGTGTTGGGGGACAGTATACATTTTTTCCTGCTACTGGAATTATGACATTTTTTCCTTCGGCTATTTCTATAACATATTTATCCAAAATTCTGTAATTCATGAATTAAATGCAATTCATTCTTTTTTATTTCTTTCATACTCGCCCTCGTGAATTTATAAATTTTTGATGAGTACTTTAATACCAAATATTTATTTTCCTGGACCTTTATCTCTAAATATTTCCTGCTATGGATATTTAATATATAAATATATAAATAAATATATAAATGTGGTATAAACTTGTCGAATATTTTGAGAGAGAATCATTCTCTCCTACAGTACAAACTAGGAAAAATTTAAATATTTATAATAGTACGATAGAATTCGATACACCTATTGGTGATGAATTTCTTTTCTTAATGATAAATATGTTGATTAACACTTTAGGTTATCACAGAGAGATAGTGTTGGTTATTATATAGTAGAAATGAAAATATTGAATTTTGCTCGAATTTTTTTCCATTTCAGTTTTCTTGAGTGGAGATATCAAAACATGGACAAATAATCGAAGCTGTTGATAATCATGGTATATCAATAAATATGAAGCATTCTTTGGTTAGCTCACCATAAAAAATATTAGTTAGAAATGTCTGGTGTTGATTATAAATATCCACAAAAAAATGTTCATTTAGATACACCAAATCATATTATTAATTCATTGAGATATATATTTGGTTTTCAAAGGAATAATAAAGGTAGATATAAAATTACATTTATTCAAAATTTGTCTCCATTAATTCTACTAATATAAAAAATGTGAAAGTTTGTGTGTGTGTGTGTGTTCATGTTTGTGACCACTCAGCTCCATAACAGCTGAACGGATTTTGATGAAATTTGTATTTAGGCACTTTAGGTCCTGCAATAGGACATAGGATAACTTTTATCCCGGTACATTGTACGGGTCCTGTGGAATAACATCAAAACTTAACTCTGCAACGCCTGGGAACGTGACCGAACTCAGCTCTATAATAGCTGAATGGATATTGATGAGACATGGTATGAAGGTACTTTAGGTCCTAGAATAAGACATACCATACTTTTTATTTCGGTAAATTGTACGGATCCTGTGGAATAACAACCAGATATAATTCTGCAACAGCTGGGAACGTGACCGAACTTAGCTCTATAATTGCTGAACGGATTATGATGAAACTTGGTATGTAGGTACTTTAGGCCCTGGAATAGGACATAGAATACTTTTTGTACGGGTCCTGTGGAAAAACAACGAAACGTAATTCTATAACGGCTGAGAAAGTGACCGAAATCAGCTCCATAGCGGCTGAACGGATTTGATAAAATTTGGAATGAAGGTGCTTAGGTCCTGGAATAGGATATAGGCTACTTTTTATCCCGGAAAATTTGTACGTTTCCTGTGGAATAACAACAAAACGTAATTCTGCAATGGCTGGGAACGTGACCGAAATATTTTTTCTTCTGGTGTCAGATTTCATCAGGCCGACCAAGGACCTCTGAAATGGCTTAACGACTGCCATCAATCGATAACAACCGGGACAGAATATTTAACGTGCCCTCCGAAGCCCGCAAGCGCTCAGATGTTATGCCACTAATTGGTCGCCCATCCAAATGTGTGCCGCTGGGAACTTTGCTTAACTTTGGTGATCAATTAAGATCCCTCAGCCAAGCGCAAAAAGTAGTACTTAGGTACACTTATTTCTAAAGCTACAACTTGATGAAACTATTGTTTTGACTTTCATACATCGAAGCTGGAAAGCGGAAATGTGGTAACTACGCGATAGTTGCACAGATACACTCCAAAAACAACACCTTAATTCTTGACTATTGGTTAAAAAATGTTTCCTTCCTTTTGGGTTGCCGTAATCAGTTAAAAACCTAGGCCAACATAGTATAATTTTATAATTTTGTTTTCACATTAATGAGTTGTCTTTTCCCAATTTATTTATTAGTGTGTCACTGTAAAACTCAATTGTACCCGAGCAAAGCCGGGCTGGTTTGCTAGTTTTATATATCTTTATCAAACAAACAAATCTGAAGGTTCAATGATAAATATATTGCAAATTCAGGAATAATAGTTATAGAAGATTTAAAAATAATGTGTTCAACTGTTGATTGTGAAATAAATACAGCTAATGCTATAAATAAAAAAATATAATAATTCAATAACTTAGATTAGTTTTCATTATTGACCATTTTTAGAAGAAGTTGTTCCTAAATATACAAGAACATTTAATTTCGTTGTAAAGGATAAATTTAACAATCTACAATTCGATATTCCCGATTATGTTTTAGTTGGTTTTCATACTAATGGAAAATATCGTATTGATCAAACTGTCCATGCTTCTATGTCTGATCATTTTGATGTGAGGAATATTTATGTTATAAATGGAGAAATATGATTTTCCTAAATAAAATTGTATCCTAGATTTCGATGCAGGATTCTTTCATAAAATGTATTTAGCATGTCATTATTTTAAAAATTCTGAAGACAAAATAATTTTTTTTTGGAAACCGACTCTAAATCCAGATGGTAAATATATCTATAAGTGATATTTTACTAGAAAAAAATTATATATAATTGATTGCAAATGTAGAAACACGACTGTAAAAATAAAAAAAAATATCCAAATAGTGTTGATTTTAGTCAATATCTACCCGATCATTGAATATGTGTTATATTAATTAGTGGAAGAAATCTCAAGAATTATCAATTAGAAGAAAATATTACCGAATATGTAAAAATTTTATATTATTAAATGAAAACATAAATGGATCGATAAAATGTTTTGACAGAGTTATGTGTGCTTATATCTGATAATAAATTATTTATTAAAATAAGAAATTGTTTTTTCTAAACAGTTTTTTAATCAAATGATAAAATACTGTTTTTGAATAAATTTAACAATATTAATAAAGATAATTTTTGTTTGGAATAAAACCAGGGCGATATTTGATTACAAAAATAGATTTTATATATGCACCAACGAGTGTTACCATGTTTTTTAATTGGATAAAAAGTTTACAGTGATTTTACCAAGAAGATATAATCAAACTAATTCTGAAGAATTCTAATTCATAAAAGGTTCATATATGGAATACAATGGTATAGTAAAAATTTATAAATTTAATTTTCAACGTGGTATAAATGTTTTTTGATGGAAATATTAATGATATTTATTTTATATTTGCTACCACAAACTTTTATTTCATTAATTTATACAAATTTGGTTACATTAGTCAACTGCAAAATGAAATCTTTGCTTAACAAGTTAAATCGTTCATATAAAGTTACTAAACTCGAAGAGCTAGAGATTTATAGAAAATATAACTAACAGAAATATAAATTATAAATAAACTGTATGGTAAAAATTGTTCTCGTGTTTTGTATCATAGTTCTAAATTATACTGCCTGATAGATATGTTAACGTAATAAAAAAAAGATTTAATAAAAAAAATGTTATTATCTTTGTTATAAATGGTTAATAAAATTCGGAAAGAAGAATCCATACATAATATTAATTTATTTGGTCTAGAAACGGCTGTTAAATTTTTATTAGTTATTTTAAAATATCTAAATTTTTTATATAATTTTTTTTATTAAGTTTTTAGTTTTAATAAAACAAATTGATTGGATTCCAAGTTTTTTAGTAGATTTTTGTAAAATTTAGCCCTTTTTTATCTTCTGAGGTTTTTTTTATTTTAACAGATTCTTAAGTTCTTGTTATTAAAAAAAATTATCAAAAAATATGGGGTGTGCTAGCTTCTGCAGTTATATAGTACTTAAACTGAATAAGAAGTGCAGCAGTATCGAAATCTGATGAAGTCCAGTCATGCTTATTATGAGAATAATACCCACAATATCACGATTTAAGGATACATCGCAAGAGATTTTTGGTATTACCACAGAACAGTTTCCAATATTTGCCGAATGCAGAGTATCGGGTCTGATGTAGAATATCGATGGCAAACACAAGATAGACTATGTGTTTTGGGATGATTCGGATAAACTCATCGATTGGCTAAAATTTATATATATATAATGAGAACGAAGAATAGAGCAATATGATAACACGGAAAACTATGGATAATTATATGCGAATGAAAAATAGTGTAATATTAAATTATGTTTATTAAGTATATATTTAAGAGATCACTATAGCATAGTCCATTGGTCATCTCTTTTAAACCTTCATATGTTATAGTTGAGTTGAGAAATTTGGGTGGCTGTTAACATCGAGGTCTTGAAAGCCATTGCGGGAGAAGTGAGGAGAGCATGGATCAGCGCCGGATTGCATGGGCGGGGGAAATGGGAGAACCCCGAGAAATATCCCGTCGACCAGCGGCATCGTCAGGCACGATTCTCACATGCGAAAATTCTTGGAGCAACCCCGCCAGGAATCGCGCCTGGGTCACCTAGGTGGGAGGCGAATAGTGTAACAACTAAACCACCGCAGCCCCTTTTATATGTTAGAAAAGCAGATATTCAATTTATAAGTTTTATAACATTTTAATCTATCAAATTCGCTTATCAATCTGATAGTGTACCTTTATACTTCTTATCAATACAACCAATATTTTTTTTACCATACTTAGTAAGGGATAAATTGAAACTCTGTAGCTTTTTACTTTACATCTTTATCTAGCTGTTGTAGTTTAGAAAATTCAAATGAATTGATCAACGTGTTGACCAGTTTTTCCATGTTGTTCTTTTTTATTTGTATATAAAAATTTTATAAGAAAAAATTATTTCAAGAATTAAACGGAAATGTGTTCAAAACAATATATTTTGTAAGATACAAACTTAAAATTCCATACACATGTAACGAAATAAATATAAAAAAGGGCAAAANAATTCAAATGAATTGATCAACGTGTTGACCAGTTTTTCCATGTTGTTCTTTTTTATTTGTATATAAAAATTTTATACGAAAAAATTATTTAAAGAATTAAACGGAAATGTGTTCAAAACAATATATTTTGTAAGATACAAACTTAAAATTCCATACACATGTAACGAAATAAATATAAAAAAGGGCAATAATCAATATGTAACATAACACCTAAAGCGTTATATTAATTTAATCGGTGAGATTAAGAAGGGAAAGGTTCCACATTTTGGTAAAAATAATCTGAGACAGTCATTTACATCGTGAAAGGTTAGATAAAGTAATTAAGCTTACAAAGGAAAACATTGCAACACTACGAATGCATTGGCGGGCTCGTGGTCGTGAAGAGTCAGATGAATAAAAAAACATTCCTGGAATAGTTTCCTTCTCGGGCTTAGTAGCCACGTATTGACCGGATATACCGACAGAGCGTTCTGCTGTTCGTTACTGTTTGCACTGCAGTGTTGATGGTGATGTTTTTACGTGACTATATTGTCAACAAACTGTCTCATGAAATCAAAGATCTACATTTTTTTAGTGATGCCTGCCCAGGGAAAAACCAGAATCAGACACTAGTGAGGTTTTTAATGTCACTGACTTTACTGGAAGGTTGAGAAGTGCATACATTTATTTTCCGAACCGGGGTCACAGTTTCCTTCTATTCGAACGTGATTTCGCAGTAATAACCAAAGGTGTTCGCCGCCTTGAACGAATATATTCACATATTAATATAACGAAATGCTACGTGAGGCCGAGAAAACACTACCAGCTTTTAAGGTAAAGCCCATACACACTCAGGAAGTACTTAACTTCAAGGCGTGGTGGCAAGCGTTATTCAAGAAAACTACTAAAGATCTGCGAAGCAAACAAAGCTTCCATATTAGCAAATACAAACATTTTACGTTTACGGAAAAACAGAAGGGTTATGTAGGTTATCATTTCTTATTGATGGTCTTCTCAGTGATGACTTTAAACTGTACAAGGGTGGTAAGGTTGCCCTTCCTACTATCAGTGCGTACGACGAGAAGATTCCCATCAAGCAGAAAAAGCTCAACGATCTTGCAAAAAAAAAAGTCCATTATGTTCGTGATGACTGCAAAGACTTCTACAATCAGATGTTATTGTCGCCTACTTTTCATGTGGACGGGGACCAAAACTAATATTTTCCAATTTTTTTTTTTTGTGAGATGGACTAGCTATTAGATCATCATGCTATTTTGTAAGTAATGTTTACTACGTTTGTTTAACTCGAGCACATGTAAAATAATAGTAATGTTCACTATACGCCTCAGGTTAATATATTTAAGCAATCATTATCTAAGATTCTGTAGTTATATTTTTTTCCAGCGTGTTATTTCAATTGAGTTAAAGAAAGGAAAGATTCCAACATCTCTCGCTCACTTTTATATACAGAATATGTAGAATATTGCAATCACACCTTGTTACCATTGTTTCTTTAGTTTATTAGATCATCTTTGTAATTGTACGTTTTTGCTTTTGACAATTAGTTTAAAAGATAATTTTTTTTTTTTTTTTGAGTTTCCCAAAAGTTTCTTTACATGGAAGCTTTCCTTCCTTCATCTCACCGATTCAATTGTTCTAAAAATAAAAAGGTTTTAAAATTTGTATATAAATTAAAACAAAAATGGAAACATGTAAATGTAAAAGTGTAGAAGATAACCTTATATTTTTATCACATAAATATAGCAACAATAAAAAAATGTGAAAATGTATATTGTAAAAAACTATGAATCAGATAAAGGTGATAAATTACTATGTGATTGTTGAAAAAATGTACTTAAACTTTATATTGAAAAGCATTAAGAAATTAAATTAAATAAAAATATAAATAATAATCGAAGTCAATACAAAACAAAAATGTAAATAGTTTGACGAAAATAAAGATATTAATTTTTTCCTCCATATAAGTTTACCATAGATAAGCATTTGAATATGTACAAAGTATGTATGAGAGAAAAGCAAAAAACATGTACTATAAAAAAGATAACATAAAAATAATAGGTTAATAAAATAAGTTATTAACTTTAAATATAATAATTATGAAATTAATAGTAAAAATTATCTACAAAATTTGAAGAGAATAATTCTACTCGTTTATTTTATCCTGGTATAAACACTACAGATAAACATGCAACTATAAGTAAAAATATCTTAATGACTTTAATAATATATACCATTATGTTTAAAATATAAATTTTAAAAATTCTCATTTAAGTTAACAAAAACTAACATATTACCATTTTTACTTTAACTCAGAAAGGTTTTTTCTTAAATAAATATTATTTATTTATTTTCAACTACACGGTTTTTTTTTTAATAAATGAAAATAGAAAAATAACAGATCCAAACCTGAATGTGATTAATGTGAAAGAGTTAGCAAAATCCTTAAGTACAAAAATCTTCTACAAACTAAGTAAAGACAAATTGATGAGAGCAATACCTTTTTATTAAAATAAACTAAAAGAAGAAAGAGAGTGATTCAATAAAGAGAAGATTATCAATAATCTTCATTTAATGCAGANTATTAAAATAAACTAAAAGAAGAAAGAGAGTGATTCAATAAAGAGAAGATTATCAATAATCTTCATTTAATGCAGAATATAATTTTGTTGCTATAATTTTTCCTAATTCTAGAATTGAGAAAGATTAAGTGTACAATTAAGCACCGGATTTGAAAGAACTACCAAATATAGTTAATGAAACTGAAGATGATGTACACATGTGATCAAAAGGTAAATTTCGAGATATAATAGATTATTATGTTTATTGTATATCTGTATAAAATTATTTAGTTAAATACTTAAATACCATTTCAGATAAAGTTGTTTTTGTTTTAATTAAGAAATAATTAGGTAGAAAGGAGTCTGTTACAATAAAATTAGTAGTATTAGTATTATATGAAATATTTAATTTTGAAGGTAATTAATAAAGTTTATATAAGCATTATCTACATTCAACTGAAAATAAAACATCAACACATAATCTAGATGCAACTAATGCTGCACTACCAGACATGGGAAATTATATAATTAGATTATGATAGTTTAAATGCAAAAGCAACAAATTTATATTTGATAGAGTACTTAAAGTATATATTAATTCTGTTAAATATTATACGCTTCGAGGAGCCTACGTTGGATTACCTACATTTACAAAAAAAAAAGTGTCACAAACAAGAAAACTTAAAATATTTTGAATATGCTCTGGAACATATTTTAAATCCAAAAGATAGTCAAAACCCTGATAGACCAATTAAATGTGACATAACAATGTATGAAGTGTTAAAAATGAATTATCCTATAGAAATAACCATAGAAAATATAAATAAATGCAATGAATTTTTAAATAATTCAATTAATATATAAAGATATGAAGATATAAATTTTGAGTTATTAAATTCAAGTGAGAAAATGATATGACATTTCACCTTTGAAAAAGAAGCTGGATTAATGAAACATGTGTACATGAAAAAAAAATCATAGAAATTCCCATCAAGGAAAATATTGGAGACTATATTTCAAAAGGCAAAGAACATTTTCATCCACTTGAAATTCCCTTGACTTGAAGTACAATACAGAAGAAAAATAAGTAAATAACTGATACGAGAAAGCATATACATAAACATTTGCCTACCTTCTTTAACTTTCAATCTATTGAAGGAAATAAAACTATAAGAGATAAAAATAAGATATAATAATGAAACAATTAAATTAAATGCTAATTGAATATAAAAAAGTATAACAAAATTAAAAGCAGAAATATCAACAAAGAAATGTAACAATAATGAATAATAAAAGAGATTTATAAAAGCCAAACAATCTCACATTTTTGGAATATGAATTAATAATAAAATAAAAAAATTAGAGACCATGTTTATGTGATAGGGAACTTTATAGGTGCGGGCTGTAATTAATGTAATTTAAATTTAACCCTGCCAATCTAAGTTCCTTTAATAATACAGCACTTGATACACCGAAGAGCCAAAAAAACTGGTATAGGCGTGCATATGCAAATAACAGAGGTATGGAATCAATCAGAGTAACGCGATTCGGCCAGCAGCTAGATCGGTTACTGCTGCTACCGTGGCAGGTTATCAAGTTTAAGTGCGTTTGAACGTGGTGGTATAGTCGGCGCACGAGAGATGGGACATAGCATCTCCGAGGTAGCGACAACATGCGACACCCCACACGTCGAGAGTTGCTACCGAGTGGCTCAAGGAACTCTCTTCTGACTTTAGACACTTCGATTGGCCACCTAAATCACCAGGCATAAACATTATTGAGCACATCTGGGATGCCTTGCAACGTACTGTTCAGAAGAGATCTCCACCGCCTCGCACTCCTATGGATGTGAGGACTGCCCTGCAGGATTCATGGTGACTTAACGGAGGACGTATGGAAGTCTATAATCAGCTCAGATACGGTGCAGGTCTTGCGGCACTTCTGCGTGCTCGCGGGGGCCCTACACGATATTACACGATATTAGGCAGGTGTACCCGTTTTTTTTGGCTCTTTAGTGTATATTATTTAAAGTTTTTCTTATAATGTGAATTAAAACATTGTGAAAATTAGTCAGGCATAAATATAATACGAAACACTAAAGAAAACAACATTACATTTTCTAAGAATGTTACTGTTGATCACTATGAACAAACATACGAGATATCTAAATGCAAATCATGTAAAACTATATGTAAAACATTAAAAAAATGTCTTGTGTGTAAAATACATTCAAATATAGAAGAAAGGAGACTTACAAAATGCAGTTATTGAATTTAAATGTAATGATTAGCGCCAGTGACTTTTCGCGTAAAAATCGGAGCACACAGTAGACTTCAATACTATATACACACCTCAGCTGTTGTTATACCTCCATTGGCTGCTGGTGCCGTGTCCGTCTTCGACCAAGCCACTCAGGACTAAGTAACTCCGACACTGAACCTTCGTGATTCGTGCGCAAACGGTTAGCACGGGCCAGAACATTTGTTACCCAATCAAAGAAGCTGGATGACCCTACAGTGCTTTGGACTGTATCTTGTCTCGAAATCATTTCGCGAAATATCACTGCCCCTAGTAATGATACATTCAGGTTCATAAGTACATCGTTACATAAAGCAGTAAACAATTTAACATCTGTTAATGATTGTCATTGTTCAAATGTAAATCGAAACAGTCTATTATAAAAATTGATTTACTTTCAGTCAACGAAAACTGAATATTAGAAGTAACTGTTAACTGTTAAAAAACGTAATACTAATGTCAGAGAGCCAGGGGATTATACTAAATTTGAGAATGTGTTTAAATAATTAAAAAAATTTCTACATTTGGTTTTATGAAAAGGTGTTTATCCATTCGAATGGGTTGATAATTATTCATAATTTAATGAATAACAGCCAGAAAGCAAAAGTGGCTGATATTCAACATTAAATTACAAAAATATAAAAGATTAACATTTTTGCAAAGAAAGTGTATCAAACATTTCAACTGCAAAACTTTGGTGATTATCATGACTTATAATTGAACTTATATACAATTTGATAACTAGAACAACATGTTATAAGAACTGAAGTCTAGATCCCATTTTTTATATTTCTGCTCCAAATTTAGCATATGGTACATCATTAAAAAAAACCAGACAGCAACTACAATTAATTAAATATCAAAACACATATGAAACATAAAAAATGAATTAGAGGTGGTTTTTAAATGATAACAAATAGATATACAAAATCAAATAACGGTAAGTTCTAAGATCAAAAAATCAGGTAAAACAGAAAACTTATCTGATGAAAAAGCATATTAAATAGGAATTTTAATAGTAAAAAACATACGAGTTATATTCTCTGTTTGGATGAAAATAATCTATATGGCTATGCATTGAGTTAGCCACTACCAATTGGTGACTTCATAGATTGTAATAACATAAGAGATGAAACATTAAAACAAGGACTACTTAAACCAAATAAATATAATTTAGATAAAATTATAAACATAAAATGATGATATAATATGGATATATATTTATTGTTGATTTGGATATTCCAGAAGCATTTCATGAAATATTTAAATATTATCCAATGTTACCTGAAATTATTCCTCAGAGAAAAATTAGTTATCAATTTATCAGGAATATCTTGGAAATAAACCGAAGGAAATAAAACTAATGAACGCACTGAAACCGAAAATAAATTACATAATTTACAAGCGTGTACTACAGAATTTTTTTTTAGTTACCGCAGAGTTTTTTTAGGTCTTTTTATTCTTCACAATTCCTTACTACATTATATTGTACCATCTTTAACGGTTTAGATAGCGTATTGCAAGAGAGCGCGCTGGCTGCAAACCTTTTTTCCAACTTAAGTCACTGTTATCGTCACTGCTTATTCCTTATATTGCTTAATGTGACAAAATATATACTAAAACCTGGCCAGAGAACATAGCTATGAATTAAAAAAAAACTTAATCGGATATGTGGTTCTCGAGTGATAAGCGTACTAACAGACAGATAGAGAGACGTTGAGTTTTATATAAATGTATAGATTAACGAGTGTTTAAAAAATGTATTAACCAAAGAATTATTTTTAAACAATTAAATTATTATATCCGATTTGAACAAAAAGCATGGCTCAGGTCTTGTGTAGAAAATAATACAAAGTAAAGACAAGAATCTAACAATGATTTCAAAAATCGATTTCTATAAGCTTATGAATTATGCAGTATATGAAAATGAGATGGAAAATGTTAAAAAAGGTGTGATATAAAATTAATGAACATTAACAGTACTAAACAAAAACTATAATAAGTGAAGGCAATGTTTTATTTTATAATTATCAAACAATTATATGAAATTCACCAGTATATTGTGGATTTGCTGAATAATAATTATCAAAATTATTAATATATCAGTTATATTAGAATTAAGTAAAGAAAAATATAACGAAAATGTAATACTGTTAGGTACTGATACATATTCTCTCATTGTATAAATTGAAACAGAAGATGTAAACAAATATATTAACAATAAGATAGAACACTATGATACATCGGATTAAAAAAGTACCAGGTATATTTCAAGATGAATACTTACTAATGCCAGTTGGAGAATTTGTTAGACGGAGATAAAAAATATATGCCTTTAGGAATTATATTAAAGAAAAGAAAATTTGCAAACGAATATTAAGAGAAATATAAACAAAAATGAATTTTTATATACACAAAGATAGTCTTAAAATAATCCATAAACAAACGAACAGTATATAAAATAATGTTATAGGAAATTGCATTATTTCCAATTTAATTAAAGAAAGTAGCATTATCCCCCATTAGATGATGACATATATTAATATATAGTATAAACATATTACCTTATGGTTATAAGATGCAATGAAACAATATTCTACAATCCAATTTCATTTCTAATGAAATGAATCGGAGTCATAACATGAACTACATAATTGTATATGTTTATAATAACATTAAAAATATCACTTATGCAGTTTTTACACATAAATAAAGATTTTATATTTGAAACATCATTAAAAAAATATATTTTCATTATTTATAAGCAATATTGTCATTAATATATGCCCTTATCTTTATTATGTCTAACACAATAATCGCACAGTTACTGTATTCCTAATGTACAATTTCACATTTATTTAACTGTAGATGTAAAACATCTAGAGAATATAGGTTCAATTACTTTTAATTAAAAAACTGTTTTGTTATAATTTATATGTATAAAATAAAATTAAAAATTCGTTTACGCACTTTATATAATATATCAACTAAATCGTTATTTACCATTATTTGTAGAAAAAGCCTTCAAATATCCTTGGTCTCCAAAATAATTTAAATATCTACATCAACGAAATAAATCATATTTCCGTTTTCATATCAGATTACTAAGATAATATGATTAAAGATCTTATTCTTAATTTTAAAGAATGGATATGCAAGTTTATAAATGATGAAATCTCCAGAACCAAACATCGGGTTTGATATGATATTGTTTTCTAAATGGTAAATTTCATCATATTTTGTAATCATTAAATAAACTAAATTACATGGAACATTTACTGTAGTAGAGGGAATTAAGGAGGTTCTAGAACATGATTCAGTATCAGGATCCAGGTCTGCAACCCTTGACCTGTAACATCATTGCCGCCATATTGTTTACGGCTGGAATATTGTCCACCATCTTGTTTCTGGTCGCCACCAAATCCGCTTTCTTGTTTCCGGCCACCATATTGTTTCCGGCTGCCACCTTGTCTGCCATATGGTTACCTGAGCACCATCTTGTTCTCCGTCTTGTTTCTGGCCACCATATTGTCTGTCATCTTGTTCCCGGAAGTCATCTTGATTCCAGGCTGCTATCTTTTCCACCATCTTGTCCAAAATCTTGTTTCCTAATTACTCACCTTTGTTCGACTCAGCCATCTTAGATTTAATTTTTTCATTCTCTATCATTTCACCCTATTGTCTACCATCTTGATTCCCAATTACTAACCTTCATTCCATAATTTGAACTTAGTGGCCTTTGCTCCACCCCTACATCTTGGATTCATTATATAATGTTCTATCATTCCACCTTGATGTCTGCCATTTTGATGTCATGCTCTCTCATTCCATTCCCATTTTCTTATGCGCTCACATTCCTTATCCACCATAATTGTTGGAATTAAAATTTTTCATGTTGTGTAGGAATTAGAAAAATTTTTACCTCATGCAGGGCACAGAATATTTTTCATCTTGTGAAGAACTTAGTATGTTTTTCATGCTGTGTAGGACATAGAATATATTTCGCCTTGGGTAGGACTTAACCACTCATGTAGGACTTATAGCCACCATCATTCCACCACTTATACACATTCATACTACATGCCTCGACTCTGAATATTTTCCGAAACACTCATGTAGGACTTGTAATGTTACATGCATGTAAAAATTTAGAATTTTTTCCCCCAATCGTGTATGACTTGGGTAAATTTCTTAATTGTGTAGGACTTGAAAAATGTTCATTTAGTCACCTTTTCTGACCACTAGAGAAGACATCTGTCGCATGTACTACACCCAGCTATCATGATTTCATGCTTTATGATTCCACCTCACTTAAGTCACCCACTGATTGCTCATTCTATCACCTTCACTCCTCCCAGCATCTTGAATTTCGTCTACTGCATGCAGCCATCTTTGATGGACTTGTAAAATTTGATCTAGGCACCTTCATTCTACCTCATGTAGGACTTATAAAGACATTTTATCCTAACCTTACAATTTTGTAAGAACTCATTTAGTCACCTCATGTATAAATGCTGTTACAACATACCCATCGGTTTTAGCTAGTTCACCTTCGTCGGCAGAAGGATAGCAGTAACCTCGTTGATGATCAAGTTACACATCGATTCCTCATCACTCAGTGAGTCATGTCCCCAGTAGTCAGACATCTTGAGCGAACTGCTGCTGGATTTCAACTTATGTTAAGTTACATTTGCTCCTGGCATTTATATGCCCCCTCGAACCATCATATTGTTTCGTCTGCCACAAACTGTATTTGATTTCAGGTTACCATATATAGTCCATTTAGTGAAGCGAATTTTGGTAATTATTTTGTTAAGGGACTTTAATTGTCGTATTTAAATGTAAGTGCTACCACAAATTTTCTCATTCCCCCTGGGGTTTTGTTGAGATATGTGCCTCGGATTTGTTTTTTGCGGTAGCATGGAAAAAAATATCTCATAGCTGACTTTAGTTCTAGTACAAGGCTTATCACTCTCCAGCGAAACTACACTTTTTCAGTATCTGTGTTGATGGTAATACTGACTTGGAGCGAGAAGTGTTGGCTGTTTTCGAGCAGTCGTTAGTTTTAAGTCTCATTTATCATTTAGGTGTAAGGCATGTCTTCCAGAGTCAAGAACCCAAATGTATCAAAATACCAAAAGTTTTCTCTTACTTATATTTACTATGTGGTTCTGCCACTAGACTGGGTGGCAGTCCCAGGTCCGGGTATTATTCCCGTCATCTCTTCGTAGTTTCCCTCGCAAGGCTCATCATCACAAATCAGTGCCGTAATAGAATGCCAATATCATTTGATTCAAAACCTAAGGTTCTTTCTCTACTCTTCCTAAGGTGATTTGAGTAGTTAATTTTTTGTGACCAAGAAATTCTTCATTTTTAATCATTCTTTACATACACTGTTCAACTCATTTAACATTATTTTTTCGGGGGTTTCTTCCTGTTGTGGTTTCATTAAAACACATGAGCGTCCGTTTTCCAGAAAGTTGGTATAATTTNTTGTAAAATTTCCCCAAAATTTTGTGGCACCTTATGTTTTAATTTTATCTTATTTCATATACTTTGATATTTCCCCCTAACTAATTGTGTCAGCATGTTAAGAAAGTTTTAGCCAATGTTGATTTAGTCCAATTTTAGGACAGTTGTGAATATTTTAGAATTTTATTACAGTCATGTATTAATGCCTGGAGTTAATACAGAGTTAAATTCGCTGTCAAGCATGGCAGTAAGCTGGTTGTTTGCTGAAAACAGCACAGCTTGCAACCGGATGTTAGCTGACACTTGCATTTCTGAAGGTGTGGGACACTTAGCGCTGTACCTTGTTCGCGCTACATGCCAGAGGTGTAATGCATGTAATTATGACTGTAGAACAGTTGTGTGTAGTTGTGAACCGTTTTCGGTACCCCAGTGCTCTCTAGAAACGGCTTCTGAACTAAATTTTGTCACATTTGTACCTATGTGCAATGCACAATTTTATATCATTCCACCAAAGCCAACAAATTTTTGACGGAATCTGCACAGTCGCGGTCGTGACATGGCATGATCACCGGATTTTCCCTGTTCGGGGTGGTTGCCACAGGCAGATGATTCCCCTGTAGCATTTTATTTAGTTTTAGATGCGTTGTGTACAATAGTGCAGAGAGAGAGAGTGTGTGTGGTAATATTGTAGGATATTTAATTTTTGTGATTTACCTTCAATAAACCTATGTCATTTCATTCCATTCCTCCAAGATGGGTGATTACGGCATTAGTCTTCCTCCGGTAGTACATGCCATAGTTTTATTTACTCTGGAACGAATAATTAATTTTCCACGAACTTTCTTGTTCATGTGTTCCAGAGGCGTCATGTTTTGGACGAAGTTTTATTCCAAGTTTAATTTGAATTTTTACTCGAAGTATTATTTAAACTGTTCACCTTGACGCTATTCCCCACCTGTGGCATACAGGGTGGTTTACAGGGTCGGAGTTAAAACCTCCAGGCACAGACTATAAGGTGCCTGGGATTTGAGGGTATTTCAATAAGGTAGTCTTTTGACGTTTCACTTAACTGGATGGATATATTGTCTCGAGTATAAACAAAAACAACATACAGAAACACTTCCGAGGTGTGGTACTCTATTTTGGCTAACTTGAGTTAACTGTGTGCGACATCTGGGTGGAGGGGGGGCTTCTCTGGGCGGCGACTTGATACTTAACTCTGCTGGTATGTTGTCGGCTGTGGAGGAGATCCGGCGATATGAGTCCTTGGAAAAGGTCCGCGTTAGGTGCCGTCTCCCCTGGACTGCTGTTCTGGGTTCGTTCTGACGTCCTCTCGCGATTTCTTGATGTAACTCTTCTCTCGTCTCGGTGATGATGAACTGTCCTACTGACGTACTCATGTACTGTTGTACTGTTGTGCCCGGGGGTCCGATCTCCCCCGGCCGCTCTCTGCGCGACTGATTTTCAGCTGATGACTGATCTGATCTAACCTCTCTGCGCAGCGATATTCAACTATTTCCCAATCCCCGAAAAAGGCTTTTATCCTTTCTAGTCTCCCTCCCTAAGTGTCGGCACATGTCTCTCTTGTTGGGAGAGGGGATGGGTGAGAGGAAGCAGAACCATGCACTTCAAAAATGTGCTATGGTTCCCTAAAGGTTGGGGGAGGGGAAGGTGGCACCCTTTTCATAGCTTACTCTGTAAGCTATTTCTGCCGCGGTGTGTGTTTCCTGACTTCAGGCGAACTACGGTTGCCTATCTCTTGATTTCTCGGCATTACACATTTTACTTGGCTTGCTAGAAGTGAAGGGGGTGATGTGGNTCGCCTGGAGAAGTATCAGCTAAGTGCTAGCCTCATGTAACATTTGTGTTAATCTTGTTGTCATCTGGACCACGTAATCACATTACCATCTCACTACATAACCGCTTCGTATTTGCTTGAGCTCATTTCTTATAACGTTTATGACGTAAAATATGATGGTAAAATTTATTTTTCATGATGAATTTTTAAATGTGAATCATTAAGCCAAGAAATCATAATACATATTTGTATTGCAAATTAAAGTTAGATAGATTGTACAGGATGCACTTCAGAGTTTTCAAGGCTTCGAGGGCCACAAGTATTTCACGAACTAATTTATGTTTATACTGAAATTATTCGTTGGATCTTTAACTTATGTGTTAATTATTTTTGCTTATAAATTCAAGTGTATTTATTAAACGAGTTATATAGAAACTGTAATTTTATACTTTATCATTTATTAGATTTATATCTACCTCTAGATATTAAATAATAAAATAATAAATAAATTATTACTAGAATCAGTTTCTTGGTAAAATGTATATGGTGTCACATTTGCCTAGCCAAACTTCCAAACAATTAAATTGTAACAGATACATAATAATGTCTGGCATTATGGTAGCAGAAGAACCATGACTCGACAATCAACATCTTGGATAATGTCAAGAGACCTAGACCTCAATCTTGTTGCCACAGCCTCCTTAACCTTTATAAAAAAAATTTAAAAATAAAAAATTTCAAAAATTTATGATATTTCAGCTGACTAAAATGCAAGACACTGAGGCACTCTGAGAAAACACCATATATATATATATATATTGCTAATTCTCAAGAAATTGCTACAAATGAACTTGCTAGATTAAAATAATATAAGTTGATGGAATTGACGATTTTATTTATATAGTATATAGTACATAAGTGCCTTATCTCAACTGACTAGGTGGTCCCCAACTTTTCTTAGTTTCAATAAAAAAGATGTAATGACAAAATCAATAATGAGGGAATGATCCTTCAACAGAGGGAATTACTTTTTATATCATTTCTATATTAGAGTCTTCATAGTTGAATCAAAAAGTAAATCATACATTTTTTCACTATGTAAATTTATTTATCAATTTAACACTTTTGTTTTTAACATTTTTATAGGAATTTTTTTTAATTACTCAGATCTCTAGTAATTCTATTGACTAATTATTAGTATTTTAACTCCCGAGATTTATCTTATTTTATTAATTATGATTAAAAAACTGATTTGATTTGTAAAGAAACNATTAGTATTTTAACTCCCGAGATTTATCTTATTTTATTAATTATGATTAAAAAACTGATTTGATTTGTAAAGAAACACTAACTTATAACATTAACAGTAAATCTTCTAGAGATAAATAAACATAATTTTGGCATGTGTTAAACTATAAATTTAATTTTCTTTTATTTCTTATTTAATGGCTCGTAATTTAATTAGAAATTATTTATTTCTACCACAGAATAACAACCCTTTTTTATTGACTTTGGCGCTTTAATCGTTTNATTAGTATTTTAACTCCCGAGATTTATCTTATTTTATTAATTATGATTAAAAAACTGATTTGATTTGTAAAGAAAAACTAACTTATAACATTAACAGTAAATCTTCTAGAGATAAATAAACATAATTTTGGCATGTGTTAAACTATAAATTTAATTTTCTTTTATTTCTTATTTAATGGCTCATAATTTAATTAGAAATTATTTATTTCTACCACAGAATAACAACCCTTTTTTATTGACTTTGGCGCTTTAATCGTTTNTAATTTAATTAGAAATTATTTATTTCTACCACAGAATAACAACCCTTTTTTATTGACTTTGGCGCTTTAATCGTTTGTAAGATCGACTCCCAAGAAAATAGCTATCCTTTATTGCTTACCATATCTATGCTTTTGTTTCTTTTTTTCATACACCTTACCATTGCTCCGTCTTAAAAAAACTGACATTACTTCGCCAGTGTAAATTTTAGTTTCCCATTTACTTTCCGAAGACTGTTTCTTTTGTAAGTGTCGTGTTTAAAAAATGTTCTTGACAAAAACCGTAATTTGGCTTTACTATGTCATAGACTTAGTATTTATTATTATCTGTGTGTTTGTTTTCTAGAGTATTATAACGTTCGTATAATGACTTAGTAAGAACGTCTGATAAAAAGGTTTTTTTTTCACTATCGGCGGAACTTGTATATTTTTCAAAAGCGATGATACCTTAGCTTGAGAGGAAGATGGATACATTTTTTTAGTTTCTCTGGAACACCTCTTCCAATATTTTTCACTCATCCTTTTTGTATCATTTAACTTTTTCTCTAATTCAGAAATTTTAGCATACATTATTGCTCTATGGTTTTTTAATTGCCGTCTTCTATGAGCAGCCATTGTCTCCTTATTATTAAAACTATTAATCTTAACTTGATCAATTATTAATTGTTAGTGTTCCGTCTAATGGTCTTTTTAAATGTTGGTATGCTCGTGACTTTTTATCCCTGTAAGTTTTACTATTCACACTCCACTGCTTTTTCTATTGTCTTCTTTTTCTCGAACTCATAACAGACACCTTTTTTACTTGTTCCTTTTCTTTCTTCTTAAAATTTATAAACCTTTCATTCTCTGAATTTTTTTTAAGTTTCAGGGTCTGCTTTTATTCTTTCTCTCCATTGTCTGTCATATTTTAATTTTTTTTTTTAATTTTAGATTTTGTTTCGTTGAGCTTCTTTTTTTTTACTTGAATCCCAACGCAAAAAACCTAAAAATAGGAATCAAGTATGTCATACAAAACCAAAAATACAATCCTTCAATGTATTTACTATATTTATGCTAGTATAATAATGACACACCATTCCCTCATAAATGATCATTCCCTAATTTAAATTTTAAATGAGGGAATGATGGTGAGGGAATGACGAAATCAAACATAACCAACAAAAAGTTGTCGTAAATAACCTCACTTTGCTTTGTAATTTGAGGCAATTTATTTACCTCCTATAAAATGTAAGACAACAAAAATATTATAACAAAATAAATTAATTACCTTTTAAAATATATGGTGAAGCAATGATGGATGAAAATGTAACACTTAAATAATTAAAGAAAAATTATTTCGCATATATATTTATCTTCGCTTAGGGCAACAATCATGATATTGTTATGTTGACAGTATTGCCAACTATTAAAAATTCATTAGTGTAGGAACGTATGATGGAATTTAAAAGTACAATTCAACTGTCAATAAAATGTGAGGGATTAAGGTTTTTTGGGGACACGGGTGAAAAGGGAGTTTTAAAATGATTTTTCTCTGTACTTAATAAAAAATATATTTACTGTAAGTAACAATATTTTAAAAGTCATTTATGAAATTTAAATAAATATTTTCATAAATTGAGTTGAATAAATGATTTAATATCATTGTAATATTGAGTATGGGACATGACGAGGGAAAGGTTTTAAGGGTATTTCATTGACTGTCATTTTTTATCTTCAAGCAAGAATGCTAAAATTATGAATGGTACAAGTAGCTATAGTAGTATAGTAAAAAAAATACCACGTTAATAATGTACTGTCAATTACATATGAAACTGAGTATGGACACGATTTTTGTAATTTCGTAAGAACTGTTTATATATAGTCATATATATATATACATTTTTAGGGGTCGGACTTGTGAGGGGTCGATCTTGTGAGGAGTTGATCTTGTGAGGGGTTGATCATGTGAAGGGTCGTCGGTCTTGTGAGGGATCGGTCTTGTGAGAGGTTGGTCTGGCACTAGTCAGTTTGAAAAATGCTAGCAGGGCTTATTTGNTAATAAGTAAAAACGGAGCACTCCCCTAACTTGCTTCCTGTAGTATACTCTTGTCTACCTAGGAACCTAGATCCCACCTTCCATTTATGTGCCATCTTGTGTCAATACGAGGGTACCTAAGGGTGCCCACGTTTCTGTCACGATGGTGGTACTTAACATTTTTAGGGGTCGGACTTGTGAGGGGTCGATCTTGTGAGGAGTTGATCTTGTGAGGGGTTGATCATGTGAAGGGTCGTTGGTCTTGTGAGGGATCGGTCTTGTGAGAGGTTGGTCTGGCACTAGTCAGTTTGAAAAATGCTAGCAGGGCTTATTTNGGTCTTGTGAGGGATCGGTCTTGTGAGAGGTTGGTCTGGCACTAGTCAGTTTGAAAAATGCTAGCAGGGCTTATTTGTCGTTTGTCTGCTTTAAGTGTGGCCCTGAGTTCAAGCTGAGCGAAGACCTTGTCTGGAAGAAACTGTTAAAGATGTAACTGCATGTTAATGTGATTAAAAAACTAGATAAAATGTCAGGCTGAATAAGTGCATAAAAATGCTTAAATCCCACTGATAAAATATGCGAATAATTATATATAGAGCAACCGCTAGGTCGAGTAGATACTCATGTTGCTACTGTGGAAAGAACTTCAGTATGCATGTTAGGAGATGGTAACTGTGAGGAGCCAGTCTTGTGAAAAATATAAGTGTGCGAGATATTTTTATTGCATGTAAATGACGCAAGCCCATGATTGTACAAATTCTACTGTCAAGCTTACCCATATGGGTACGTATCTTCTCACACTGCTGAAAAATTACATAAAATAACCATGGTAAGGCCTTCTGCATAAGCTGTCATTCACGTCGACATGAAAAAAGAGAATGTTCAAAAGAACCTACCTCCAAATCACTATCATATACCATCTGTGAAACAAAATTTGTAGAAGTAGTTATCTAAATAGAGAGTGAAGAGAGTTGAGGGGCTCTAAACTTAGATATCTTGGTAGCCGATAATTAAAAGAGTATGTGTAAAAGTTATGCACCTTTGCTTGAATAGAGACAGCATGCACTGAAATTATTGCGACAAGACAAGGCTATGGCTTACTCTGATTCGATCGCCCATAACATTAACCGAGCCTGCATTGTGTTTCAAAACAGTAGGCGATGAAGTAGAGCCAAGTGAAGGAAATACAAGTGTTGCAGAAATTTCCTATGAAAAATGTGTACCATACGGAACTATAAAAGTTGTAAACAACAAACATTCCCTACTAACATGTAAAGTGAAGTCCAACTACATATTTGCTGAAGACCCCATTGACTTGCTTGATAGACTGCTGATGTTGCTTCCATTACAAAGAACCAGATATAATTGTGGAATAGATAAATTCAATAATAGCAGAACTCAAGGACAGACGATATATTGAATTGTTGGTTGTTCTAGCCTGTCGGCAGAATCAGTTGGCAGGAGTCAGTCAGCAGGAGTCAGTCGACAGGAGTCAGTCAGCAAGAGTCTGTCTGCAAGAGTCAGCCAGCAGGAGTAAAGCGTATAAATTCATGTATGCTTGAAGACGATGCAAACCACTCGCGATATGAAATTATGTCCTGTACGACTAAATGTGTACTTTCAACGAAGCCCTAAAATTACACGGAAAACAATGCTGTTACTGTGCCAAGTCCTTCAGTAAAGTTGAAATGTCCGGCGACATGAGAAGTGTGACTGTTTAAAGAACCCATCTCAAGCTCTTCTAAGCTGGTATAAATGTTCCAGACAGTTCACTTGAAGTAATAACTTAAATAAACTCATCAAGGCTGAAGAATGTAGTGTTAATTCGCCCAATGAGAAACAAGATGTGATGACTTCGCTACATCCTGTTAATACACTAAATAAAATATTCGCAGACGACGAGGTAACTCGCATGATGAAGCATTATGACAATGACCGCATGCAGTTTATGCAAGGTGATACAATGAAGGAACACATTAATATCTGCAAGGGTTCGTCTACTGCGAGCCAGCAAGTGATATCGCTAATACCTCCTGCTACATAGATGGGTACTGTTTCCGAAGACGATTATGACGAGACAGTTAATACTAATGATGGTATTATAGACCTAGGAAGCATTATTGAGTCGGTATGAATGGAATGTACACCTGCAAGGCGTGTGTTTGAAGTCGATGAACTTCAAAATTATCGGTTGTCATATCTAAATACTGATTATGTCCATGTCACTCCTACGAAGAAAAGTAAACTTTATATTCAGAATGAAACAGGGAGAGAAGACGATCATGAAGACAACATTGATGATAATGACAATGGTGGCAGTGTTGATGACATATCTGAAGAGAAGAATGATGATTCCCTCGACGTTCACACACATTTTACCGACGAGTTTCCTTCGACAAGTGAAGCGAAGAAGGCAGAAGGCGTTAAGAATGCTAGTTTCATATTTCCCGAAGATCCGAATAAACTTGTTGAAAGATTCAGATATTTTATTGAGCTGCAAAAATGCTGGGATCTCTCACGCATTGTTTAGATATCTTCAATAATTGATGAACTGGATTGGGGTTACGTCAGATGAGACTGTTGGCTACTATCCATGATCTGTATACATCTGAGAAATGTAAAAATAGAATGTACAAAAAATTATAAATATAGAATTTATGTACCAAGTAAGTAAAATTAATTTATATATACATATTAATGTGTGTTTAATTTCATATACAGTCCCTTCTGCTTCTCTAAAAGACTTATAATTTCAGTGTTGTAAACAATCGATTGTGTGAGTCTGTTTTAAATAACATTTTTGAGAGCATGCGCAAGTGGAGGGATATGGTTTGATCTGAAGTATTATGTCTTTCTTAGGTCGTTTAAGATGGATGAGTTCTATATGACGAACGAACGAAATGAGGGGAATATTTATGAGGTATATTGTGCAACTAGTTGGTTAGCCTGGTCAGTTGGCTTGGTAAGAAAGTAGTAGCCTTTGGTATGGTTAGCTGTGGTAGAAATGTTTTGCGAAAAGTGTGTGCGAAGAGGTTAGCAACGAGACTCTAATTAGAGACTTTTTTTNTAGCTGTGGTAGAAATGTTTTGCGAAAAGTGTGTGCGAAGAGGTTAGCAACGAGACTCTAATTAGAGACTTTTTTTTCGAGATTGGCCATCATCGTTTGTGTAGGTAGGTGGTATGGCAGGTTGGTATTGTTGGTTGTTCTAGTCANTTTTTTTCGAGATTGGCCATCATCGTTTGTGTAGGTAGGTGGTATGGCAGGTTGGTATTGTTGGTTGTTCTAGTCAGTTTTGCAGGAAATTGTCTCGTCAAGAGCTAGTAATGTTCTCAGTCAATCTCACCAGGAACCAGTCAAGGATGGAGTTAGTGTTAGGTGGGATCAGTTGTTCGCTATTATGGCTATTCGGTATGGGTCCTTTTTATGACCAGCTAGTAATTGACAATTTTATGGACTGCGATTTTTCTCGATTTTTCGATTTCATTGTCATTGGCGTAAGGTCGAGATCAACAACTAACATAGTTGCTAAATCGACAGCTCCTCTGGCAGCTAAATCGATAATTAATACACTAGCATCATCTAGGTGATGACAAAGTAAACAAATGTCCAATAAAGAAATGAATATTTTAGGTGGAGTGCATTCGACAGAATGTGCTATGTTGAGGGGCAGGGGATGGGAACTTTAATACAATGAGAAACATTGGTGGTTGGTCGAACGAGCATGAGTAATCCATCAATAAAAAAACTGTATTCGGGTGGCAAAACAAACACAAGTAATCAACCAATGAGAATTATTAACGAAAGTGGGTCGCCTGCTCGACATGGTGCTTAGGGAACCTCGTTATTTGTAAGTTTTTTATATTTTTTTCAATATTTTTAAATTTTTTAGTAAATTTTTAATTTTTTTAATTTTTTTTTTGTTTAAGGTCATTTAAGGTTTTGGACACATGGTAAAGGCCAAGGTCACTTGGATTCAATATGGTGGCTGGGTGATGTCATAACATTTTGGCTGGTTTCCCCAGCCCCCATCCCCTCTATTCCAAAACATTCGAAAATTTAATTTTTTGTAATCATTGGAATAAATTTAAAATTAAAATTTTCGTATTTTTTAAATAATTTCTATCTGTCCTTATAATTTTTAAAAGGTTGTTTTGTTTTGATATTATATACCTTCAAAGTTGGGGTATTCTTGTATACTCAACCTGTACTTCTTTACAAAGCTTTTAGAAAGACAGCACTTAATGGGATTCATTTTTAGAGGCCGTCTAGAAAACCATAATTCATGTAATGAGAACTTTCCTGTATTTCTTGTTATTTGTGAGTGTTTATAGAATGAGAAACCACGTCTGGAGATGTGGCTGTTTGTTGTAACTGTGTATAACGGAATGAAACAGGGGGAGATGAAGTTGTTTATGGCGAAACTGTAACTTGTACTGTACCTTGTAAGGTGCTCGTAATCTTTGTCGGTGACCTCAAATATAGCTTTTGAAATTGAACACATGAGTTTCTTTCTTAGCAATTCCGAACTTCCGCGAATTTCCATAGCAACACATTCTCCAAATGAGTCATACTGATCAGGCAGCTTGTTCATTACTCCTGCTGCCTTTCACAATATGACATCATCTGCAGAGGAAGTGCCCTTTTTTTATTTTATTTTTCGTACATGGTGTTGTAGAGTTGCGACTACTTACTTCTTTGTTTCGTTGTAAGTCCTCTTCACATACTGGAACATCGCCCGCAACCTGGAATGAAAATATAAAAGTAATCGGCCAGTGTTGCCTATGGAAATTGGTTGAGGCGGGTATTAAAACACACAAACGGAATGTAACGAACGACCATGTTTAATTATCTAATATTTCCAAAGGTAATTTTACTGATGTGTAAGACGTTTTCCCTGTAATAATTCAATGTTTACATTATCTACAACATAAAGGATTTTATTGTATACGTTTGTCGTGTAGTAGTTGGTGATACTTGTATTGAAGCCGCATGTCACGTGTCCGTAGCAGTAAACTAAAATTTGTGGATATTGACATATCAGTTCCATAATTTTATCTCAATACATATACAGTTTTTGCCTGATAACCACGCGCAAAAGATTCATCAATGGCGCGTCTACTTCTTGCTAAGTACAGGTACAGAAATTACTATACTACTTAACCAATAAAAAAGAGAATGTTTCATCGTTATGAAAGATGTGACGCTCTATTTATATAATAATAGTCTTTACAACGTTCGCAATCGCATGCAGCTATTAGCATAGGCCTAGGGTTTGTTTCATTAACATTTTTTAAGCATGCAATAGGAATTTTGTAAATAATTTATTCGCCTACAATTATTTGTGTGTGAAACAGAACATAATTTAATTGGCTAATGTTTTTAACATGTAGATACATTTTTCATCTTTGTTTTACGGTTCGTTGTTATAAGAGAATAATGGTTGGAACATGCGACGAAATCTTGAGAACGCTGGAATTTCCTTGTTTAAGAGCCTGGATGGAAAGCATGTAGTAATACAGGCGCCTAACGATTGTGGAAGTTATTATTACAGCTGTAAGGGAACGCACAGTATTGTTATTCTAGCAGTCGTGGACGCCGAATAAACGTTTAGGTATGTCGATGTAGGCTGCAATGGGAGGATATCATATGGCGGAGTGTTCGCTAATTGATCTTTGCATAATACGTTAGAAGCTGGCTTTGTGCAATTGCCACCTCCTATCCCTCTACATGGCAGAAGAATTCCTGTGGCCTTATATTTCGTTGCAGATGGTGCATTTGCCATATCACCATATATTATGAAGCCATATCCCTACAGGGANCTGTGGCCTTATATTTCGTTGCAGATGGTGCATTTGCCATATCACCATATATTATGAAGCCATATCCCTACAGGGACCAACCTGCTCCAAACCGCATATTTAATTATAGGTTATCACGTGCACGATGCATTGCTGAAAATGCTTTTGGATTAGTTTGCTACGAATTCAGGGTATTAAGGAAGCCCGTAAACGTATCTCCATCTCCGTTCACTGCGGATAATGTTGTTCTCGCCATATGCATGCTTCACAATTTCTTACATTCAAATGGTTCACGCCCAAAATACCTCTGCTGTGGATCTGTCGACACAGAGAGCACAGATGACGTGGGCAACACACAGCCTGGTGACTGGCGTGAGGAAGGTTTCTCAACAAAGACACTTATTTCTATAGCAAGGAGTAGCACNGCAACACACAGCCTGGTGACTGGCGTGAGGAAGGTTTCTCAACAAAGACACTTATTTCTATAGCAAGGAGTAGCACCTTAAAAAAAAGGGAACTCCACAGATGGACGTAAGAGAAGAACTAAAATTATACTTCACGACGCCTATGGGTGAAATTTCCTGGCAATATCAGCATATTGCCNGGACGTAAGAGAAGAACTAAAATTATACTTCACGACGCCTATGGGTGAAATTTCCTGGCAATATCAGCATATTGCCAACTATTGGTTTCTTTAATAAATGTGCATGAACATTTAACTTACCAAGTTAGAAACCGTCTCTCTTGCTACCATACAGGGTAAGAAAAATCTCATTGCGTTGAAAAAAGGCCATTTTAATGTGTGTTTTTTATTTTATCCACATCCACTCATCCTTTTCTTCCCTTTTTTGCAGTTCTTCATTGGCCTGTAAAGTTAATGCAATGATCCTTGAATGTTGTTCTATTGNGGACGTAAGAGAAGAACTAAAATTATACTTCACGACGCCTATGGGTGAAATTTCCTGGCAATATCAGCATATTGCAAACTATTGGTTTCTTTAATAAATGTGCATGAACATTTAACTTACCAAGTTAGAAACCGTCTCTCTTGCTACCATACAGGGTAAGAAAAATCTCATTGCGTTGAAAAAAGGCCATTTTAATGTGTGTTTTTTTTCTAATCCACATCCACTCTTCCTTTTCTTCCCTTTTTTGCAGTTCTTCATTGGCCTGTAAAGTTAATGCAATGATCCTTGAATGTTGTTCTATTGNTCCTTTTCTTCCCTTTTTTGCAGTTCTTCATTGGCCTGTAAAGTTAATGCAATGATCCTTGAATGTTGTTCTATTGTGTATTGTATTTATGCACTAATTGTTATTTGAATCTATTAATATTTTAGTATCATATTCTTTAGTCATATTATTTATAGACCCGTTTTTTTTANCTAATTGTTATTTGAATCTATTAATATTTTAGTATCATATTCTTTAGTCATATTATTTATAGACCCGTTTTTTTTATCCATAACATTGTATTTTTAATTGAACAATTATATAGGATCTATATGTCCAATAGCTCTACATAAATNTTTTTTTTATCCATAACATTGTATTTTTAATTGAACAATTATATAGGATCTATATGTCCAATAGCTCTACATAAATACCACATTATTTATATTCACATACCTGTGTTCTCAATTCATGGAACTTTTTTTGTACTTCTGAACGCCTAGTTCCGAATATTTTTCCAATTGATTCCAATCTTGCCGCCTTCTCATCACGATTGCGATATTTGTCGATCCGGCTGTCCCACTCATAAGGTGACTCCTAAAATAATTTAAGAAGTTTAACAATTTCTTCACGTAACCACTCACGCTTTCCGCTAGTCATGCTGGGCTGCGGCAAACAACTTCCCTCAACAAGTGAAGTGCTAAATGAACTAATCTCGTATAGCTGCAAGTATTTCCTGAGAGACAGTCAAATGCATGTCCATGTGTAAGGTCACGAGCATGCTGCTGCTTGCAACCAAGTCTGTGGGCACTTGCGATAGTCAACTTGCCGGGGTACATTCACGAGCAAGAAGCACTTGCAGCAGCAATTATAGTCCACTTTCGATAGAAAACTTGCACGTGTACACGCACCGTTATAAAGTATGAAAATTGTTGCACTGTTTGGGTGAAGTTCTACAACATTAATTCTAACTGCTGAGAAATTAAAAAAATATTCCCCACCTCACTTATATAGGCAAGCTGTGTAAATTAATAATATAAATTTTATTGTGANGAGAAATTAAAAAAATATTCCCCACCTCACTTATATAGGCAAGCTGTGTAAATTAATAATATAAATTTTATTGTGCTGCGTGTTGCTGAAGAACTGAGATTTGTGTACTATTTTTCATTAATAATAAATATACCATTCAATGGTGGTAATCAACTTGTTACACCCTTACAGTTACATCAGCTGTAATGAATGCTACTGCATCTGTATGGCAACAACACGATANGAGAAATTAAAAAAATATTCCCCACCTCACTTATATAGGCAAGCTGTGTAAATTAATAATATAAATTTTATTGTGATGCGTGTTGCTGAAGAACTGAGATTTGTGTACTATTTTTCATAAATAATAAATATACCATTCAATGGTGTTAATCAACTTGTTACACCCTTACAGTTACATCAGCTGTAATGAATGCTACTGCATCTGTATGGCAACAACACGATAAATAGCCAAATAGTGCACGTGTTCCTATAAACGTTCATGTTTAGAATCTATGAAAATATACGTTTATGTATTCTATCCAACATGTTTCCTTACGCTGTGTACACTCGTCATGATCATCATAACATTTTGTAGTGTAAGTATACAACATGTACAAACTGACAATAAATGCGATTTCACAGTCGCTGCTACAGTTAAGTTGATATGACCAATGTCAAAATACACTCCTAAAATGTATACATATTAAAATTATCAGGGTGAAGAAGTAAAGGGAAGGTAACTACCATTAGACATAAACATATTCTTGTATGTATCACCTCTAAATATTATAAAAGAAAGTTGCTTATCCGCGTCTGTCTGTCGCTTAATACTTCTAAACTACTTGATGTATTCTGATTCGGTTTTCAGCATCATTTAGAGAATTTCTTGAGGAAGATTTCTGTGTATAATAAATGTATATTTAATGTAGGGATAGTAGAGAAATGTTGAACCGTTTGTAATCAAGTCGTATAAAACCGCTTTTAGGGCGCTTGCATGGCTTGCGCTGACTAAACCATAAGAGATACATCAAATTATTGTACTACAGAACCGGGATAGCATATGGTTATCTTTTAAGCGTTTGACCCACAGTAACAATTTTTTTTTCAAAGTATCGCTGTAAAAACTAAATTTTTTACCGGGCGAAGCCAGGCCGGATCGCTAGAAAAGTATAAACTGAAGCTTGCAATATCTTACAATGCCATGGTGTCATTGGAGCAATATGTAAGTAAATATTCTGCAGTATAATACTACATATTCATATTTACTAACGTAATTAGTTATATTATAAATATAAGCTTTAAGGAAGCATAAAAATATAGTTGCAAAATTGCATTATATTTTAGTACCATTGGGCAATTTAAATCAATAAAATGTTATATAGGTACATTTTCAATTAAATAATCTGGATGTTTTTCACTACAAAAATTAATATCAAAAACAATTTAAATTTTACACATGCATTATTGGCGCAATTATAGTTCAAAAGAGTGGTGTTAACATGTACAGCAATTCTATACTAACATAAAGTCCATGATTTCTGTGTAAGTGAACACATGATTCAAATACTCTGTGAATTGAAAAGACGATGGCGTCGTGAATTGACGTACCACGTGTAATAGAACTACTACATTTCCATGACAACATATGCACACGCTTGTAATGAGATTTACACGTGACTACTGCGTAAATTTAGGCGGACATTATGACATGAAATTACAATTGTGTTAAGTGGCCGTAATTAATTTTTCAATTAACACGAGCAATAATGTTATAATTTTTTAATGGCATGCTTACTTTAGCAAAATAACAGACAAGTGTGAAAAAATCAAAACAAAAGTCATAATTGTTTACGTGGTTTCATATTTTTAAATATAGAATTATTTTACAGTATTTTTGTCATATTTATCATAATGCACAATATAATTTGTAAAATTTCACTTTCCATATTGGCATTTTTTACAACTAATTTTGATAAAACATTGTGAAATTAATCACCATTTACAATTTGACTACCACAATTTTATATAATTTCACACAAATTTAGGGGTTATTAACATAATGAAATAGTTGAAATATGCAAACATTTAATGTATTAAAATAGTCTAAAACTAAGTAAAATAATGCAGCATGTATAATATAACTGCTACACATCTATGAGAATTCATGCTGACATTGGCAGAGTTATTTAAAAGTGTATGTTCTATTGATATAAACCATCATTATGCGCTGAAATAATGTGAAATTTGTGAAAGTGCCATCCCGTGTTTATAGATATTTACACGAGCAACTGCGCAGTGATTTAAAGAAGTCTTCATTGTTTTTATACCGCAACATAAAGTTGTGAATACACCACATTTTGTTTTTTAACATCTGAAAGCTTGTGTAATTTTACAGATACAGATGTGGTGGTTTAAATTACACATGCTGTATTTAACATTTTACAAAATTTTATGTGCACAATTGCACTACCCATGTTGGAGTGATTTCAGAACATTTTTTTACAGTGTCACCTACTTTTAGACTTACTAGTCGCCACTAAGCTTAACAGATATAGAGCCAGTGTTGCTATATACACCTAACTTGCTTTTGACATAAATAAATTAATACTGCAAAACTTATACAAGTTGCCATCAAAAAATTAATGCACTATCTATTAATCATGACAATTTTATTCTCGAAGTCAAGAACAATAATTCAGTAACAGACACAAATAAAAAGAGATATTTATTTTGATCTCATGTTTGAGTTTATTTTAGATGTATGGAATGCCCTCTAGTTTCCATTATTATACCTACCAGAACACAAAATCCAGAAACCCGATTACCCCCAGTGTAATAAACCAACAGCTACCTGTCCCGAAAAGCAGCAGAAAGCTATTCAAAACAGCAAATGATAGGCGGCCGTCCGACATATCACCTACACATTACCTAACAGGCATGCAGCTGTTCAATGTTCAATACTGCAGATGATAGCTATTCGACAGAACAGTTGGCTGACAGGATGCCACTTATCTTGGATAGCAATTGGATCTGGTTTATCCTGGTACCTAACCTCAAGTGTGCTTTCGTGCCACTTGGCGAGCTTGAACAGTGGGGGAGACTTGTCAGCTCTGTGATTTACCGAGATAGTGACTGAGTTGGAGCGATTTATATATAAGTGGCTGTGACACTGTAGTGTGCACCTGCACTGAAGACAGGAGAAAGGTGGCAATGATCTGAGGTCAACAAGTCAATGGACTCGCAAGGCTGTCTGTCTTATAGTAAATGTTCCTTAGATGGCAAAGTAGGCGGCACAGAAAAAGTAGAAGGCAGTGTCGGTGGGGGCTCTGGCAAAAGCACATAGACCCCACCTAAAAGGAGGTTTAAACCTGAACTAATTGCTTGTGTAGAACCTGTTAATTTCATAGTTGTCATTACCTGGACTTGACTAACATGACACATACTGTCATGAAAAAGGGGGCGTGATACCTATCCTTTAATTCCTTGTCAGACCAAGCATTTATGGATATCATGCACACCACAAAAGGTAGTAGCAAAGGAAAGAGCATAGTACAATATTGAGATAATTCTGTACCAAGAGACATTATGGGCCCAGATACCTGCCTCTTCAATTGCTGAAGCCTCATGGCTTAAGTTGTTCATCCTGTTGCTTGGCGACAGGGAGTGAATCACATTAAGGCAATCCTGTTGTTTGAGATATTTATGAGATAAGAAGGCACCAGCGAGAGCGACTGCCAGAGCCAAATGATGGAGAATCTGAATGTGGAAATGAGGAGGAATAAAATAAACAAAGAAAATGAAAATTGAAATAAATCAATTGCCGAAGAATTGGAGCAGATAAGGGTAGAAAGTAATGTCTCCCAAGTTGAACTCTGAAAAGTAATAGCAGAAGAAAAAAAGCTAGATATGTTATTATGTTGTTGTTTCCAAAAATCAACAAGGTGAAGACACCGATTTAACTGCGATTGATAAAAAATGCACAATTAAATGGAGAGGGGCAAAGTTTGAGTGAAAGGTAGAAAGTGAAACCACCTACCGGGGTCACGCCTCAGAGGATGAAAAAGTACTTAAAGACATTGTACATGGCCAAATGACTGGTAGTGATGGTTGGCATTTTGTCCAAGGAAAGCGAGAGGGCAGACAGATAGTTTTGCTGTATACAGTAGAAGTAGTGCAAAAGAACAAGGATGTCAAGTCCAAGCACAAGGACATCGAATCTGTTAGGGAAAGACGAAAGTACGAAATATAAGAGATATCTGCAAGTGAGGTGTACTGGTTGAATCAGAAGATGTCCGGACACAGTTGAAGTTAAAATATGAGGAGAGATTGAAAAAACTGGGTTTAAGAGTGAAACCCAAGAGAAAAAGCCCGAAGTTCATAATTTATGATGTGCCTAGGAACTACAATAAATATTATTTCCTTCATACATTAGGACTGCAAAATGTTAAAGAAGATAAAATCTCTCCTGCAGAAATGCAAAATAATGCTAATATGCATTTTTGGACTGTGCCTCGGGATAACAAGGAGAATATTAATTTAGTGTAAGAATCAACGTTGGAGGTCCGAGAGTTGCTGATAGCACAGGTTCAAGTATACATAGGATAGCAAAGATGTTGTGTAAGAGAATATATAATACACTTGAGGTCCTATAAGTTTGAAACATATGGTCGTATAAAGGAGATATGTAAAGACCAACTTACATACTCAAAGAGTGCCGAGAAGTGGCACAAATTCTCTGAGTGTGTGGCTACCCCAGAGGTGCAAATGTGTTCCAACTGTGTTCGGGGCAAAAGAAAGGATGCAGGTCAAATGGTTGATTCGACCGACTGTCCTGTAAATCAGAGAGCAATTACGTTGGAGCTTGACAGAATAGACTATGATTTGTCCGAAGCATTGACTTCATGTGGGCCAAATTAACCTGCAGAGAGAAGCAGAAGCATTTACTAATTTGGTGAGAGTTACAGAAAAAAGAAAACAGCACCTAGCAATCCTGCAGGAACCATATTTATTGAATGGTAAAATACCAGGATTGCATGGTCACGTGTTGAGGTGTGAGGAAAACCCACTTGCAGTAATCAGGTTTGTAAACCCATAGGTGAATGCAATGTTAATATATATGGGGTGTCTGACACACATAATGTGTGTGTGCAGATAAGATATTACAAGTTGGAAGTGTATGAAGTGACGTCATATTTCCAACCATCTTTAAGAAATTGAGATCCATATTGAAAAATGGAGCAAAATATCGAATGCACTTAAAGGTAAAGAATATGTGTGGTGCAGACATTAATGCAAAATTTTCAGTATGGAATATGCCCATAATGGACAACCATGGCAGGAAAGTGAATAAGTTCTTGCTGTCCTCTTCATTGCAGGCTGTGAATACACCAGGATATTGTGTAACCTATAGGTCCCCAGTCCACAATAGTGAACCTTTCTTGGATATCACTGTCCCCGATGTTTGTTTCATTCTGAATTGGCAAATTACGAAGGATATCACCAGCGAACATAAAATTATATTGTTTGAAGGGGGTATTTTGTCTCACATTGAACAAAAGAGAACGTCGAGACAAAGATTCTCTTTCTGTGGAATTGATAGGATGCTGCAAGAGGAATTGGAAGTGTTTGAAATTAACAACCTACTCCTGATGTGAATTTGACAGCAAAGAACTTTATTAATGTAATTATCAATACCTGTAAAAGGGTGCTGAAGATTAAAGTCAAGGAACAGTCTATAGCTGGTGGGATGAGGACTTAGAAAATGATAGGAATATTGTCAGGGGTAAATGCAGAAATCTTAAAGTGGCATGAAATTATGGCACAATAGAAAAGTCCATGTTGGAGTATAACTTTTTGAGGCGGGCCTATCAGCGATCCATCAGGGCAAAGAGAGCTCAGGCATGGAAGCAGTTAGTGTCCACAAAAGTTAATGAGGAACCTTGGGGATGTGTGTTTAAGCTAAATGCTGAGAGTATGAAGTCATATATGATACTGCCGAGCATGAAGGATGGGAACAGAATGTTAATGGATATGAATAAGAATGCCCAGTATGAACTAGAAGCATTTATTCCCAATGATACAGTAGAATAAGACTAATTTCACCAGTATACAAGGACCCAATCGGAAGAACTCCCTGAAACTGTGAACATTGTAGATTGATTAATCTAAGAGTTTAAGAATTTTATTAAACAATTTCAAGATGAAGAAAGTACCTGGCTTGTATATGGTCAGCAATAAGATGACATTGCGGGCATATAACAGATTAAAAATAGCAATGATTAAAATGTACAATGAATGCTTATAAAAAGGGGAATTCCCTGGTCCCTGGAAACAAGAATTGTTTAAAATCCTACATAAAGGAAATTGTAAATATATGTTTGCAGTAATGTCCTACAGATCACTGACTATGCCTTCTTCAACAGGGAATGTGTATGAAAGATATATAATTATGAGACTAGTGTAATATCTGGAAACAAAAGGATTTTACCTAAAGCAGCATGGATTCCGGTGAGGCTGGAGTGCAGAGTTTGCTGTAATTGATGTCACAAAAATCGTAAAGAGCAGAGAAGGATCTTATGCTGTCGGTGTCACTTTACATCTCGGGAGCATGTGATAGTATGTGTTAGTCCCAGATCATGCAGTGCTTTACAATATTACAATGTCCAAGAAAGCTGTATCGAATAGTGTCGACTTTCTTTAGGGACCGATTGTGTAATTAAGAGGGCGGTCCATATATGGCGAGTAAAAGACTTAAAACTGCCCACGGAGTTCTGTGTTCGGTCCTGTCTGTGAAACACTCTGTTCGATGAACTGCTATGTCTTGAGCTGCTGCAGAGGTGTGTGGTCTACAGGAATAGGGATAATGGTTTGTTACTTATTCCTGCAGGATCTAGAAGAGAACATGGAAGTAAAGCTGAAACTGTCCTTTAAATTATTAATTAGTGGGCTGTAAGAGCTAAGTTAAAAATTTTAGCAGAGAAAACTAATGCAAGATTTTTCAACGTCAAAGTGCCAAGCAAAACCATAATAAAATTTTTTGTTAGAGTTAATAAGTTTGAGAAGGTGATTAAATACCTAGGGGTGAAAGTTTATTATACACTCTCATGCCATGTTCATGTATGTTATCTGACAGAGAAGGTTGTGATAACATTTCACAAAATGAGGTCAGTTTTCCTGACAATTTGATGTTTGGACTTCCCTATATTTATGTTAATGTATAAGGATGTATTTATTGCTATTATTATGTATAGTTGTGCTCTCTGGTACAGTTATGCAGCCCATGTACCTATAAGAAAGTTCCTTCAGTGTGTGCTTGCACTCCTGACTGTCACCAACATTCAACTTTTATAGGGCTCTTTTAAATGATGTGTTGCATGTCATCTTGGGTTTATCTCCCATCGACCTATTTATTATTGAGAGATGTATACCTTTTGAGAGAGTAAATAGAGGAAATATATCTCCTAAAGACAAAATAATATCATGAGAGTTTACCATGTATGAAAGGCAGTTTTGATGGGACGAGTCCAAGAAGGGCAGGTATATGGATAACATATTTCCTGATGTGGCTGACATGTTGCAGCAGAAGTGGTCAAGTATTGGCCACTACTAAACGCAATACTTGAGTAGTAATAGGAATTTAGATCTAAGTTTTATGGCTTTGGCCTTGTAGACAGTCTATTTTGCCTGGTGTCCTATAAACCTTGGCGACATAGTCAGGAGTACAACTCTTTGCACACCCTGCAGGACCCTTCACATATAAACATGGGCCGCAGACCAATAACAGAGAGCACAACCATACATAAAAATAGCAATAAACACATCCTTATTCATTAATATTAATATCTGGAAGTCCAAAAATCTAATTGTCAGCGAAACTGACCAATATTATCACATCCTTTTCTGCTAGATGAAATAAATGTAATGTTGTAAGATAGAGAATATACTGCACCAGTAAGTAGGTTGTATAATACAATGAATAGCCAAAAGAAACTGGTATAGGCGTGCTAATGCAAATAACAGAGGTATGGAACCAATCAGAGTAACGCGATATGGTCGGCAGCTAGATCGGTTACTGTTGCTACAATGGCAGGTTATCAAGATTTAAGTGATTTTGAACGTGGTGTTATAGTTGGCGCACGAGAGATGGGACATAGCATCTCCGAGGTAGTGATAACAATTGGATGTTCGCGTACGACCATTTCACGAGTGTACCCTGAATATCGGGAATCCGGTAAAACATCACATCTTCGACATCGCTGCGGCCGGAAAAAGATCGTCAAAGAACGGGACAAACGACGACTGACGAGAATCATTAAACGTGACATACGTGCAACCATTTCTCAAATTGGCGCATATTGGATTTGTGGACTGCCCTGCAGGTTTAATGGTGTAAATTTCCTTCTGAAAACCTTCAGACATTAGTCGAGTCCATGCCATGTCGTCTTTCGGTACTTCTGCGTGCTCGGGGGGCCCTACACGGTATTAGGCAGGTGTACCAGTTTTTTTGGCTCTTTAGTGTACATTTTAATAATGGCCTGCACCCATATAAAAGCACATATGTTTTAGGAGATAAGAATACAGCTAATTTATGATTATATTTTCCCCAAGTAATTGGTGTCCGGAAGAGTTTTAGGTATGGATTTCAGGCAAAGGGTCGATATAAATGGCCACACGGCTGCCTAGTGATTACAGAGAAAAGTAACGTTTCTGTAGAGGATATAAACCTTAAGGTACAATGTCTCGAAGAGAAATAAGTTACATCTAACAGGAGGAGGATGTGTCCCTGCTTGTAGAAACTGCTGGATTTTGCGATGGAAGCTGTGGCTAGTGACTGAACCATTATAAAATAGGGACTGAAGTGAAACTNTAGAAACTGCTGGATTTTGCGATGGAAGCTGTGGCTAGTGACTGAACCATTATAAAATAGGGACTGAAGTGAAACTGAGTAGGATGAGAGGAAGTGTGCCTCGCACTGTTTTGAAAGAAAGGAAGTGTGATATGTGGAAAATACTGCTGCTGCTGCCACCAGCGATGAGACTAGAATGAGAGATCTCGCCTTTGTCAGTAGTGGGTAATAAATTGTCGAGAAGGTCGATCAGGGGTTGCTTTGATGCAGCTTCAATGGCCAGAAGGAAGTAAAATGTCTGTAGCAGTAAAGACAGATCAGCAAATGTGGTAACTAGAATAAAGAAGTCTTGCTGATATACAAATAAAAAATTGAAAAGAAATTACAGGATTCACCAGCTCGACGAGAAGCCCATCCTGAATGTTACTATGGCAATGATAGTGAGATAAATGTAAGCGGGAGATAGGATTGCCTTTCGCCACGTGCCCACCACAGGCAGGCTTCTTCTTGGCCAAAGTGGCCTGCCCACTGATGCCAAGCAATGAATAGACTTACTGAGTGCCGTCAAAGGGGATGGTTGAAGTTTGACTTCCTAGTGGCATGTAGAGAGGCAGTTGACACTTATGAGGTCATTTGACTATATGAAACACTTGACAGGTTAATATGTGGTCTACTTTAAGTGTCAATGTAACCCTGATATGACGATTTTTACCAGAATTTAAATGTTTTAACTTTATAAGACTATGTTGTAGGTACCTTTTCCAGCCATTATGAAGATAGTGCGAGAGACAATTGCCTGGAATGGAATGAAGAGCACCATTGGGTAATATAATACAGTAGTTTTATTGCCGAACAATCCGATAGTCAACTTGTGTGGAATATTGGTCCACTGGAGGGATGGGGCGAGGGTACAGGGAACGCACACAATTACAGGAGTGAGCCCCACTCTTTATCCAGTTTCGCTCTCTTCTGTGGGTCTGTCAAAGATAAAGTTCATAATATTATGGCTCTCCTTATATTAAAGTGAAAGATGGGTTTAGGCATGGATTTGCATTAGTTTATTGTTATATGGCTCCCTATTTTAACAGTACCTTTTTGTATTTAAGCTATAACTAACCTTGATATTAATGCGTTTTCGTTGTCTCTATTTTACCTTTCAGCCTCCATAGCTGTTTGGGATTGCAAAACTTCCAACTAAGCCAAAACATTTGGGGCAACAAATGCTGCGTTCTTATCTTTGCTTTTTTATAAAAACTAATTGTAATGTTAAGAAATTAGCATTCTGCGAATAGCCATACCAGCATCGGNTATTATGGCTCTCCTTATATTAAAGTGAAAGATGGGTTTAGGCATGGATTTGCATTAGTTTATTGTTATATGGCTTCCTATTTTAACAGTACCTTTTTGTATTTAAGCTATAACTAACCTTGATATTAATGCGTTTTCGTTGTCTCTATTTTACCTTTCAGCCTCCATAGCTGTTTGGGATTGCAAAACTTCCAACTAAGCCAAAACATTTGGGGCAACAAATGCTGCGTTTTTATCTTTGCTTTTTTATAAAAACTAATTGTAATGTTAAGAAATTAGCATTCTGCGAATAGCCATACCAGCATCGGTACACTAAGGGGTGGTGAAGAGGCCAGGCTTGGCAGGGATTTTTATTGTCCAACTGGCAGCTGAAAGACAGAGAGTTGTCTGACAGACCAACTGATCTATTTGTCTGGCAGACAATTCGAACAAAAGAGTCGGTCGGGTGGTTGTATAACTTCTAGCACACACATTGTGTTTGCTGAACGCAGCTGATAAACTGCTTGATACAGATTACTAATTTCGATAATATTAAACTGACCATCCTTCTTTCTGATGGAAAAGTATTCGCACCCCAACTTATATCAAAAACATATAGAGTTGCTGTGCAATCCATCACATATAAAATAAAAAAAAAGTACATTTCAATGAATTTTCCAACCTACTAGATATCGATGCAGTGTAGCATGGTTGAGACCTGTTTAAAAAAAAAAGCATATTAGATCACTTTACCTGATAAATGGAAGTTCCGTATGTCTTAGGAGCTATATTTAGATCAAAGTCTAGATTACACAAACTTAACACCAACTCATTTTAAAGTGAAATTAATTTTCTAAAATTTCACAACTGTCTCGTGAATTTATGAGACAATACTAAACTTATATACTTTATGATAATTAAAAAGAGATTCATTATATTATAATCTTACAAAAGTGATACCGAAATATATAGTTTTGATTTTCCATTAATACTCATATGACACACGAAAGTAAAATAATTATAATACTAAAAACATAATATACAGGTTGAGTATAAAGGAATACCCCAACTTTAAAGGTCTATATTATCAAATCCAAACAACCTGCAACCTTGATTGACCAATCAAATAAACAGTGGAACCGTGAAGTTTGTTCACCATACATTCTTAAATGTTCAATGTGACCACCATAATTAGTCTGAACGACATCTACTCGATAATCAAACACATTACACGCTCTTGTCAGCACATCCAGTGTTACGGTTTGGATGGCGTTGGTAACTCTCGGTTTGAGGTGGTGAGGGGGAAGCGAGCTAGCATTCGACACGTTAATCTGAAGAGGACGGTCTGATGTTTCCTGTAGGTGCCGAGAGATGACACTGAAAGCATCTGTCGTCACACTATGAGCGTGTGTTGTGTGTTAGTCCGCATCACGATGACGACGGAACAACAGAAGGCGTTCTGTTTTATTCAGTTTGCTAAATGTGAATCGGTTACGACTGTCCAACGTGAATTCCGTCGCAAATACGGGCGTCATCGTCCTGATAGGAGGAGTATCGTACGTTTGTTTCGTCAGTTCTGTGACACAGGGTGCCTTTGCAAAGGCAAAAGTTCCGGGCTGCCACGTGTGTCCGAAGAGAATGTGCAACGGATTCAAAAGGCATTCGTTCGCTGTCCGAGAAAATCAACTCGACAAGCTGGCCGGGAAATGCAAATCCCTCGATCGACGGTATGGACAGTGTTGTGAAAGCGATTGCTGTACAAACCATACAGGTTACAGCTTGTACAGGCTTTTACCGAAAGGGAAAAAGAACTGAAACGTTATTTCTGCGCGTTCGTACTTACCCAGAACGAGGTAGACGATGCCTTCATGTCTAAGCTGGTGTTTAGCGATGAAGCGATGTTCCATACAAATGGTAAGGTGAACCGGCAGAACGTGCGGATATGGGGACAGGAGCCTCCACATGAAACCACCAAACAAGAACGCACTTCTCTCAAAGTGAACGTGATTTGCGCTGTATCTAAATACACTGTTTTCGGCCCTTTCTTTTTTCATGAGCCCACTGTTACTGAAATCCCTTATTTGGACATGCTTGCAGAGTGGTTGTTTCCTCAGTTAGAAAAGGAGGCGGAGGTCTTAATTTTCTAGCAGGATGGCGCGGCACCCCGTTGGCACCTAGCTGTTTGCGGATACCTGAACGAGACATTGCTGCAATGCTGGATTGGTCGAGGAGCAGCTGGGGACCAAGCTCTTCATCACTGGCCCCCAAGAACCACGGATTTTAACCAGTGCGATTTTTTTCTATGGGGGTTCATAAAGGATCAAGTGTTTCGTCCACCATTGCTGTCTAACATTGACGACCTCAAAACGAGAATTACGGACGCCATCCAAACCCGTAACACCGGACATGCTGACAAGAGTGTGGGACGAGTTTGATTATCGCGTAGATGTCGTTCGGGCCGCTCGTGGTCACATTGAACATTTATGAAAATATGGTAAACAAACTTCATAATTCCGTAGTTCATTTGATTGGCCACTGAAAGTTGTAGGTTGTTCGGTTTTGATATTTTAGATCCTCAAATTAGGGGTAATTTTTTATACTCAACCTGTATATTTCTCTCTGCGATTAACAAAAGATTCTTCTTCTCAAAACTAGTTTAATTAACTTAACAGTTAAAGTATCTTAACAGTAACGGAGCATGCAAACAAATCAAATTGAATGATTACTTACCCTCCAATTTGAGTACATTGATAACTTTGGGTTCTCTGGAGACTGCATTGCATACATTGGCTGCGTCCTCGTCAGTATGCAAAAATATGGTTTTGTTGAAATTTTCAGTGTGAGAAACGTAAAAACGTAACCATTTAAATACAGCTGCCCATAAGATTTCTTAGGCCGGGGTGTTTCTGGGCTCAATAAAGGCAAAACAGTACCTTCAGGCATCAAACCACTGCTCGGATTCATTTTAGGAACAAAAGTTTCTGATTTTAGGGGCAGCGAAGTCGGCCTACGAAATTTTGCTGCTATTTCCGTATGTTCTTCTGATTCACATGTCTCACTCTTAAATTCTATTCTATTAGTTTCCTGTTCGTCTACTGAGTACAAACTTTCACTTTTATTAATTCTATCTTCATTCATTTCGACATTTTTCTTGCATAATGATAAACACACATGTTCTGAAATCGTCTTGGTATTATCCAACACCATCACGGGCATAGGATTTGCAATATCTGCTACTTGAGTACTCACCATGTTTTGACTAGAAAAAGGTAGTGGTGGAGAAGGATGTAATATATATTTTGATTCGCATGATGTACTTTTATGACTTTTGTGATGTATTGATGCATTCAGTTTAGCTTCCAAAGACTTTGATTTTACAGGCAACTTGGCCTGTAGCTCACTGTCACATTTTTGACAGAATGTTACAGTGTTCTTTTTAAAGCAGTTTTTTGATTGCCGTGTGTTATGAAAGTCTGTAACATTTCTATTAATTACTGATGCTTCGGAAGGTTTTGAAATATGACATGTAGAGTTTTTGCTCTGATGGGTTGGGAACAAAAAATCACTTTTCACATATTTTGAAGGGCTTGCTAAATCCAGTGGTTTGGGCAAGGTCTCATCTTTTAAAGACATTTTAAGTGGACCATTACAAAACAAACTTTGAGGTCCTGGTATGCCTGGAACACATGGAATAGATCTTCCTCCGTGAAAAATTGTGCGTGCACAACCAGAAAAAGTCGGCACTATAGTTTCTTGTGGAACAGAAGGTATTTCTTTAGTACCAACAGAATCGACGCTGTGTGGTAATGAATAAAACAATGATGAATGTGCTTGTAAGGTTAATGGATTGAAAGCAGTTATGTTATTTAAAGGATTGAGTAATGGCCTATCTTTTCGAACTGATGAATAAGGCATGAATGGCATATTGTGCCCAAATGTTGGTGCAGGAATTCCTGGCACTGCTAAATTTGGAGTTGAAATATTTGGCACTATTGGTAAAAGTAGTTTTGTTGTATCTGGATATGCATCAGTGACTGTTGCAGTGTTTGATTCTAAACCTTTTGCACATGAGCATTGAAATTGTGATGATATATTTACAACACCACTCGCACTGTTCTTGTGTATAGGACTTTGAAGAGGTGATGATGACTTTGATAGAGGACTTAATTCTCTCAGATGAATGTTGCCATTAGGGGATTTACATGATTTTATCAGATTTTCAGACAGCATGTTGGTTGATGATAAACTTGCCATCTGTTGTGGAACTTGTACAATAGTGCCACCAGAATTTAACCCAGATTTCGCGATACTGACAACAATGTGTGGCGAGATTCTTCCAGTTTTATCACCATCGTTTTCATTATTCTCTGCTGTATTTAAAAATAAATTGTTAGGAGTCAAATGGTTTGTGAGCTGAAGAACTACATCAGATGGAATTGATGAAGAAATTCCAGGCTTATGTCCATGTAAAGTTGGTTCAATGCGCATTGTTGTAGTTTCTCCTGCACCATCCACAATCTGTACTTCCCCACCGAACATCTGTAGGGAATTTGGACGCAAAGGATATTTAGATAATTCCTCTAATGACTTTAAAGTAGAAACTGGACCTGGTGTATAGAGAATTTTCGACATTGGTGTCATCGAAAGTGATCTGAAATCTGGGGAAGATGTTTCAGAATTTGTCTCCCTAGAAGATACATCGGAATCCAGGCGTCTCCTTTTGGGAAAAAACAGTCGTCTGTTTTGTTCTTCAAATTCTCCTGTGTTTGTGTCAGTGTTTTTAGACTTTTCATAAATATGATAGCCTTCAACAAGCGGCGTATTTCCCAGTAATGGACCAGGGGAGGGAAAAGGTGGCAAAACTAATGATGCTGACTTAGAATTATCACTGGAATTAGTCGATACCGACTGATTTTTAAGTGGTTCTTGTGACATGAGTTGTGATTTTACGAAACATCTCTGGGTTACTGGTTCACTCCTCAATGGCAAAGAATCAGCCTCCCTCATTCCTTCCAAAATCGGTGGAAATAATGGCTGGTTTTTAGTACAACAGCACATTACTACTTGGTTAAAATTTCCTTGTGAAAGTGAACAATTACTGTCATAATATTTGTGTTTTTGACAGTATAAACACTGGCACATGTCTAAAGAATCGACTGTTTTAAAACCAATGCCACATTGACAGTATGATTCACTTGAGATAAATGGTGCAAAATGAGAAAATGGTATATTACATGTATCTGTACTTAGAGCAACCCTGGGGAGGATATCTGTGTTTTTATAAATACCACTGCTTGACATAAACTCTCCTGTTGCTGGTGTTTCTTGTTCTTTCAGTAACAAGTCTTTCACAAATGACCCTTCAAGGTTTTGTGAATTAGAAGAAGTTTTTACAGGCCTTGTTTCTATTCTATCTTCATATTCCGCCAAAAGATTGACTTTATCAAATTTTGCAGTTTTGGCATTCAATTTACTATGGCCATCACATTTATCGCATGTTTCTTGATCTGACATTGCATGTTGTTCATATGTTCTTAAAGTAATGGGGTTATCTTCTGAGTAACTGCGTTTACGATGATTCACAGCATTATTAGTAGCATGCCCAAATTTATTAGTTTCATCTGTCGTCGATAAGTTTAAAGGTTGGGTGCACTGAATAAATATATTTTTCTGAGAAGACATATTCGGGGTACCAATTTTCAAACATGGTGAAAAACATTCCATTGAAATAAACTGAGCTGTTTCAAGTTTAGATTGTGGAGTGTGCTGGGCAAAAACATTTAGTTTTTGTGTTTCATCACTTGCATCTGACAAAAAAACAGAGTTTTTTGCAGTAATGCTTGAACTTGACAGAGAGTTGTAAGAATCTGCTGGAAATAAAGATGGACATGATGGACTTTGAGACGATACTGTTATGAGGTCGCTTGTAGCTGGATTTCTAAGAAATGTTTCCACACTTGCAGAATTGTTTTTGTGAACATTTACTTCAGTCTCATTGACAGAGGTGTTCAGTTGCAACTGAAAATATTCTAACATTGACGAATGATTTTTGACGTGCGACTTAGACATACACAATTTCTGAGAAGATGTAACCGATGGCGAAGGAGATGTACCGGTTATAAGCTCAGGACCAGAAGGTTCTCTCCTATAGAATTGTTCTGATTCTTCTTCATTATAATATAAAGCTGCTTTGTGAAATTTGGGCTTGTAAATTTGTCTCGAACATTCTTGATTATTTTTGCTCTCACACTGCACAGAGGGTATATCTGAAAGTGTATATGGATCTGTAAGTCTTACTGCACGTAAATTATGCAGTGGTGAATAACTTGAAGGTGGTGGGGTATTGTTCGCATCGTCATCCTCATCATCGATGTCAAATGAGTCCATAAATTCACATACAGTTTTATGGCTGACATAACCACTTATATTTTCTTCTTTGCCTACAACTTTTAAAGCATGTGTTCTTGATCTGCAATGTTTGTACAAATTACTTCTAGTCTTGAATGAAAATCCACAAGGTTGACAAGGATAAGGTCGTTCATTTGTGTGTGCACGGATATGTTTTTCTAGAACACTAGGTTTGGCACATGCAACCTTGCAATATGGACAAATATAACGCCCTTGAGACAGAGAAACAGTAGACTGCAAGTGAGCTGAAGCAGACATACATGAAAGAATATCACTGCCATAAGTTGCAAATATTTCTTCATTTGAGGTTTTTTCTTCGCTGTTGTTTGCTTCGTCCCCTGATTTTATTTGGATACCTGAAAACAACGCATTAGACTCACTATTAATAAGATGGCTGTGGGTGCTTTTTCCAATCGCAGAGAAATTTTCTACTTCTCTTCCAGAGAGATCCTTCATGGCGGAATTAACATCATCCAGCACATTATCCTTCTCATTGATGGGAAAGGCTGTTGCTATTTTCTTGAATTTCTTATGCAAGTATTTATTATTGATATCAGTTTTGTCTGAATCAGAAAAATTTTTGCACTTAGAAGGCAAAACTTCCCTGTTCGATTCTGGTGCTGGCATAGAACTGCTATTGGTACCCATGGCATTACTGCATCTTCCAGATTCATCTGAAACAAAAAAATAATATTTATTAGATAAGCATTTCTACTTTGTCATTGAAGCATGAGACTAATGCCCTGAAGCTTGATGTTCTTATATTATACAACCAATGTATTCCTTTTGCAGTGATGTAAAGCAGTATATCCTCATCAAGTGTGAAATAAAATTGGCTAGAAACTATAACATTTTCAAGAAGGTCGGAACAAACAATTTCATATGATATATAATGCTGAAAAAATTATGATTTTCTGTCTAAACAAATAATCTTTACAAATATTAACAGACTGTAGGACGCCCGAAATGCAACAGTTTTTGGGTTGGTAATATGTTGATTTACGAAATCAGTTTAATCAATAATATGTTGTGTTTCAGCCAACAATGACAAAAATTTAATGATATAAAAAATTTTTGGGCTCCTCAAAAGGCTCAATTTTGTGACGCTATCAAAAAATTTACTAATATTTGGTAGCTAATATTTGTCAGGAGAGTTGTGCACTATGTAACACTACATTTCAGAGAATGAATCACTCATAACACCACACAGATTCTACACATTCATAGTTCCTATCATCATACACATAATATGATAAACTACATATAAACAAATGCTCAATATGAAGAAATTATTTCTGCTAACTATCTGGACAAGTCATGTATTCTGCTTTGTTCATGAACATAAATATTGACACCAAACATTTATAATTCTCAAAAGTTTGTAAATAATATTCCTTTGGATTAAGTACAAGTACTGTGACAGATATTTACTACAAATAACATTTCTGTCTCAAAGAGGAGGAATACTAAGAGCCAAGGACAAAAAAAACCTAGTGAAACTGTTAGAGCTTCTAACATGCTACTAAAAAAAACATAAATGTCAATAATAAATTGCAGGAAATGACGAGGAGTAACATTTATAACTAATGAGCCTACTTAACATACATGGGTGCAAATAATAATTAATGAAATTCTCAACAAATCTCATTGAAAGCCAAATCATTAAAGATGGAACGAGAAACTTAAGCAAAGACAGTAAAATAATTACAAATAACCACGTACCTTACCTGGGACTCGAACCCAGAAACCTTGTACCATAAGCTAGCATTACAGAGGTAGGTTTCGGAGCATCAACTTCGTATGCAATCAATGTAATGGTTTCAATTATACGGTTTCCTAACCTGAAATATTAACATGGCCGTCATTTTCTAAAATAAGTTTGAGCCACTTAAAATATGTAAGATTATATGGCCTACTGTAGTGTTACTTGTGTGAAGAGTTTTGTAGAACTCGGCTGATTGGTACCCGAAATATGGCATAAGAATTTTATTTTATTTTCTTAATACGCTCTTGCAAAATTGCCTAAAAATGGTTCTCTATAAGACGCTTCTAATAGCACACAGTTCGGTAGAAATTAGATAAATTATTTTAATAAATATGACAAACATAACTAATTGTCTGAGCCACTTACATCATGTAAGTTACACTGACTACTATAGCACTACTGTTGTGCGAAATTTGGTGGAAATTAGTTGAATGGTTCTGGAAATATGGCAAAATGTTACATTTTCTCACCTGGCACTAGTTTACAAAAGGACTGGCTGAATACGACCTTTGTAGCATAATTTATGATTCTTTCGAATACTGTTAGTGTATCCGGCTCTCAAGACCTCGCTTTTAAGAGCCGCCTAAATCTGTTCACTCACTCACTGATGGTGTACTAAAATTTAGTTGAATTTTGATAAACTATTTTATAAAAAATATACTAAACAAATTAATTTATTTTAAAACTATTTTAAAGAAAATGCTTGGTGTACATAAAACAAAATAATTTCATGCTCTACTATAGCAATATTTAAGTGTAAAATTGAATTGATTGGTCCTTGAGGATTAGCCGAAAATCTTGTTTTTTTGTATTACAATCTTCATAAAAGCACATAATCATTATGTATTAGGACATTTGATGATTGTCATAGATACTGCCACTATACAAAGTTAAGCTATAATCGGTTACATGATTTTTTAAATATAGCACAGTAAGCCAAAATGTTTATATAGCAACCATTCTGCAATAAAGTGTCTAGCCCACTTAATATATATAAATAAGGCCTGCCATAGTACTAGTTCTCCATCAAATTTGGTATAAATTTTTTAATGGTTTTCCGAGATAAGACATAAATAATTAACTTTTTCATGAGGTGCTATCTTACAAAGTTGCGGAGAAAAAAGGCTCTGTATGGACACATTTGATGGTTGTGATAGATCCAGCCACAATACAAAGATTCTTTGAAATTTCTGTCGTACTTTCGTACAGATAACATAATAAGCTAAAATGTTTAGATAGTCCTCATTTTGAAAATAAGTGTACAATCCAATCAAAACATATTAATTTACATCCCCTCCCATAGGGCTATTTGTTTGCCATATTTAGCAGGTATCTGCTGGTTTTAAAAATAAATATATGATATAAAAATTTAATTTGTTCATTTGATGCTTTCTTATGAAATGGTTGACAAGAGTTATTTAGTGTTAACACCTTTCACTGTTTTGTTAAATACTGCCACTGTACTTCGTTGAATTCGAAATCATTACATGGTATCGACGATATAGCATACTAAGCTGAAATAAATGTATGGCAGCCATTTTTAAAATTAATTTCTGTCACACTTAAAACATTCTAATTTACATAACCTGCTACAGTAGAACCTCTTTGCCAAATTTGGTAGGAGAAGGTCAATTGTTTCCAGGGATATGTCGTACAAACATTATTTATTCACGAAGTACTATCTTACAAAATGGAGGATTAAAGAACTTCTGTTAATACACATTTCATGTTTATAATAGAAACTACTATCATACTTAGTAAAGTTTAAATTCCTTTACATGGTTTTGCAAATTTTGCATAGCAAACTAAAATAATTATATGATCGCCATTGTTTTTAATAACTGTTTGATTCACTTAACACATTCTAATTTTTTATGGACTACCCCAGTACTAATTGTAACAAAAAGATAAATTGACTCCCGAGATATGACATCAAAACTTTATTTTCTCACGAAGTGCTATCTTACTAAATGTATTACAAAAGTGGTTATTTGCTGGTATATATTATGCTTGCAATACATATTTTTGCCATACAAAATTTGGTCGCAATTGGCCTTGGCCAAACCATATGGCAGATATATCAAATAAACCTAAAATGATTGAATGGCCATTATTTTGAAAATATGTGCCTTATTAATTTAAACACCATACATTACATGGAATGCCATTTATTTGCCAAATTAGTAGTTTTGGAGGTAAAATGTAAAAGTTTTATTTTTTCACGCATGGCAAACATACAAAATTGGTGGGCCAACAACAATATCGATTATTAAATTCAATGATTACATGATGCACTATCAACATACCAAATTTACTTTAAATCGGTTTAATGGTTCCCGAGATATAACAAAGCAGCATCAATTTTAAGAAGAAATTACTGATATAACTAATCAGATTACTTTCCTCAACATGGGTGCAATTAATTTTTAAATAAGTTCTTAAAAGCTAAGTAAGTAGATAATACTGGTCGTTTTGTTGGAAGCAATATCATTAGAAATGAAACCAGAAACACATGCAACAGTAGTAACGTAATTACAAATACACACATTACTTATCCGGGACTTGAACCCAGAAAACCCAGTACCATAAGCTAGTTTGCAATCATCTGCATTACGGAGGTCAGATCGGAGCATCAACTTCGGATTTAGTCAGTCTAATGTTTCGAATTATAGGATTTACTAAACTAAAATATTTAGAGGGTCATCATTTCGAAAAAAAAAGTGACTCAGTCACTTAAAACATGTACGTTTGCATGGCCTACCGTAGCGCTATTTGTGTGAAGTATTTGGTGGAAACCGGCCATTTGGTCCCTTAGATAAGCCATAAAAAACTTTATTTTGTTATTTGATGATTTCGTACAAAATTTACAAAATTAAAGAGGCTCTATATACGATGCTTCTTTATAATGTCTACATACAAAATTTGGTTCAATTTTATTATATACTGTATGTGGAAAATTTTTCAAAATTATTTATGAAGCAACGATTTTGAACATTGTTGCATGACCCATTTAAATCATGAACCTTAAAATGGCCTCCGGTAGCACTTATGGTGTGCACTATTTGGTACAAATTATTTGAATTTATCTAGTGTATCATTTGGTGGGAACCAGTTGATTTTTCCTCGAGAAATGGCATAAAACGACCACAATTTTCATGTGGCGATCTCCATAAATGGAGGACAAAAAAGTAATATAGTAGCACATAATATTATTGCATACTGCTAATATACAAAGTTAAGATCGAATAGATTGCATAATTTCGCTGATGTAGCCAANCACATAATATTATTGCATACTGCTAATATACAAAGTTAAGATCGAATAGATTGCATAATTTCGCTGATGTAGCCAACAAAACTAAAATAGTTTTACAGGCACCATTCTAAAAATAAGAGTATCGAAACTAAAAAAATACATATATCGATATGGCCTAACACAGTACAGATCTTCACCAATTTTTTTAAGAACAGGTTGATTGTTTTTCAATATATTAAATAAAAACTTCATTTTTATAAGTGGGGTTATATTACAAAATTACATAGAAATGAGGCTTTGCATAGACAAATTTGATTATTGTAATAGGTACTGCCAGCATACAAATTTAAGGTGGAATTTGTTTCGTTAGTAAAATAAACTGAGCTTAAATATTTATATAGCCACCATTTTGAAAATAAGTGACTAACATACATAAAACATACCAGATTACACCGCCTGTTGCAGTACTATTTGTTTGCCAAATATGGTAGGAATCTGTGAAATTGTTTCTCAAGATATGACAATCACTTTTTATTTGTGTGGCGCTATCTCACAAAATGGAGGGCAAAAGATGCTCTATGTAGATACAGTTGATAGTTGTAATATATACCATCAGCATGCAAATTAAATTTGGAATTGATTACATTGTGTCGATGACATAGTATTCTAAGCTTAAAATAACAATATGGCCACCATTTTAAAAATAAGTTTCTGACATGCTTAAAACACACCAACAACATCAACATCATACAAATCGGTTAATTTTTTCCTGATATATCACATAAAAACTGTATTTATTCGCATGGCACTTTCTTGCAAAATGGCTGACAAAATATGTTCCATATAGACAGATTTGATAGTTGTAGTATATACTGCCATCATATAAAGATAAGTTGGAAAAGATTACATGGTTTCGACGATATAGCATTTGAAAATAAAATAGCCAAATTTCCGCCTTTTTGAAAATAAGTGTTTCAAGCACTTAAAACATGCAATTTCACATAATCTGTCGCAGTGTTATATGTTTGCCAAATTTCATAGGAATTGGTAAATTGTTTCCTGAGATATGACAAAAATAATATTTTTCTTCAAGGCACTATTTTACCAAATTATGATCGTAATAGGTACTAAAGCATACAAATTTAAGTTGGAATTTGTTTCGTCAGTAAATTATACTCAGCTAAAATATTTATATAGCCACCATTTTAAAAATAAGTACCTGGCCTATTTACAATGAACCTGTTTTCAACACCTGCTGCAGTACTATTTTTTTTTGCTAAATTTGTTAGAAATCAGTTAAATGGTTTCCCGATATATGACTTAAAAAACTTTATTTATTCATGGGGAGCTATATCTCAAATTNTAGAAATCAGTTAAATGGTTTCCCGATATATGACTTAAAAAACTTTATTTATTCATGGGGAGCTATATCTCAAATTGGAGGTCAAAATATAATCTGTGTAGATACAGTTGATAGTAGTAATACCTACTGCCAGCATACAAAGTTATGTTGGAATTGATTACATAGTTTCAAAGTTAAAGCATTCTAAGCTAAAATGGGTATTTGGCCGCCATTTTGAAAATGTTTGTCTGACATTCTTAAAACACACCAATACCATCATCTGTCACAGAACTACTTGTTTGCCGAATTTGGTAGTAATAGTTAATTTATTTGCCGAGATATGATGTAATAACTTGAATAATTATTATAGTTCTTTCTTCCAAAATTGCCGACAAAAGTGATTATGTGTTACAATATATAATGCTTGTAATATATACTTTCAGTATTGGTTAAATAGTATGGCAGATATACCAAATAAATCTAATCTACTTGTATGGTTTCCAATTTGAGAATAAGTACATAATTAATTTCAATCACTCACATTTACTTGGCCTAACATAGTATTAATTACCTGCCAAATTGGGTGGGAATAGGTTTAATAGTTTTCGAGATATATTTTTAAAAATGTATTTGTTCATTTGGTGCTATTTTCCAAAATGGTAGATCAGCATCATTACACATTTCAAAATGTAATTAATGCTTACTTGATGCCCTGCTAGTACACAAAATTTGATTTAAATAGAACCTATTTAAATTGGTTCCCATGATATTACATATCACCCCAAATTTTAAAATGACCGCCATTTCGGACTTAAGTGCCTGACGTTGTCGAAAACCATAAAAGTNTTACATATCACCCCAAATTTTAAAATGACCGCCATTTCGGACTTAAGTGCCTGACGTTGTCGAAAACCATAAAAGTCAGGTGTCCTTACAAAGTATTATATGTGTACCAAGTTTGGGGAAATTCAGTTAACACATTCAAAAATTTAAAGGGGGGACACAAAACGCACAGAACCACGCACAGGCGCACACACACACACACACACACACACACATACATACAGACAGGTAGGTGATCTCATAATCCTTTCTTTCCTTCGNGCGCACACACACACACACACACACACACACATACATACAGACAGGTAGGTGATCTCATAATCCTTTCTTTCCTTCGGAAAGTAAGCTAAAAAAGGATGCAATATTGTAAGAAAGGACCTGGAGTGGCCGAAATCTATATAAGTCGTTTTGTCCTTACTAAGTATTATCTATATGTGTACCGTGTTAGATGAAATACGGTTCATGCGTTCAAAGGTTTTTAAGGGGAATAAACACACGCATGCATAATATATACATACAGAGAAACAGAAACATTGTCTCAAAAGAATTAATTTCTTTCGGAAATTAGGCTAACAATGATGATGAAAATTGTTTTCTACACTCTATTACAGAAAAAAAAGTATGTTTTGAATATTTGAGTTGACTAACATGAAATATTTAAAGACCCGTAATTTTGAAAAAAAAAATTTCTGAATCTATTAACACTTAATTTAATATAGCATACCACACATACTTGTGTGAAGAATTTGGTGGAAATTGGTTGATTGGTCCCTTAAATATGGCATAATAAACTTTATTGTATTACTTGGCACTATCTTAAAAATACCTTAAAAAGAGGTTCTGTATACGACGCTTGTAATGGATACTGTCAGCATACAAAGTTTTGTTGATTTTGGGAAGATTTTTAAAAATATATGACAAAATAATTCAAATACTTACATGGCAGCCGTTTTGAAAATCAATGTCCGACATCAGCTAAATTATGGAAGTTTGCATCGCCCTCTGTAGCACAATTGATGTGCAAAATTTGGTGGAAATTAGTTCATTGTTGCGGAAATATGGCAAAATGTTTAAATTCATCACCAGGCAATATTTTGCAAAAAGTCTGGCACAAGAGAATCTCTGTATGCGTAATTGATGCTTCTACTGATTACTGTTAGTTAACAAAATTTGGTTGAATTTTGTTTACACGATTTAATGGTTTTATTAGATACAGCCGGCGTACAAAGTTAAGTTAAAATTTGTTTCTTAGTTTTGTATACGTATATAACATACTGAGCTAGAATGTTCATATGATTGCAATTTTAAAAATAAGTGCCTCACCCACTCAAAGATTATTAATTTACACGGCCTTCATAGTGTTACATGATTGCCAAATTTTGTAAGAATCTGCTGGTTCGTCTGGAGATATGATATAAAAATTATAATTATTCATATAATGCTATATTACATAATTGCTGCCAAAAATATTTGCGTGTACACATTGATGGCTCTAATATATACTGCTAGCAAACAAAGTTAAGTTGGAATGAATAATATGATTTCAAAGATATAGCATACTAAGCGAAAATAACTATACGTCTACCACTTTGAAAATAAGTGTGTGACCTATTTTAAGCATACCAATTTGCATCACGTTCCGCAGAAATATTTGTTTGCCAAATTTAGTAGGAATCTGTCGAGTTTGGAAATATTCGGTTTACGCATTCTTATGTAGTTAGGCGGGACACCCACATAATCATACACGTACACAAATAACCACATACACAAATGCACACGCCCACACAGATAGACAGGAAATTGATCTAGTAGGCCTTTCGTTAGTTATAAAAATAGGCTAAAATAGCGGCGAAATTGGGCTCTATATACACACATCTGATGACTGCAATAGATACTGCGAGCATATAAAGTTAAGTGGAAATTAGTTTCGTAGTTTCCTAGAAAAAGCATACTAAGCTTAAATGTTAATGTGGCCACAATCTTGAGAAGAAGTGTATAATCTACATAAAACACACCAGTTTACATTACCTGCCGCAATACTACTTGCTTGCCAAATTGGTTAGGAATCGGTCAATTGCTTAATGTGATGTGAAATAAAATTTATTTAGACATGTGGCGTTATCTTGCCAAATGCCATACACAATAGGTTCTGTGTAGACACATTTTATTGTTGTAATAGAAGCGGCCAGCATTCTAAATTAAATTGAAATAGGTTTATTAGTTTCGAAAATGCATTATGCTACAATAAAATGTTTATCCATTAGTAATTTTGAAAAGAAAAGTATGAATTACAAAAAACATAAATTTATAATGCCTACAGTAGTTTAACTTGCTTGTAAAATTTGGTGAGAATCAGTAGATTGTTTCCCCAGATATAATATAAAATATATTTTCTTTATGTGGCGCTATCTTACAAAATGGCAGATAAATGGACAATTCGTGGCAAATATGATGATTGTGAATGATACCTTTAGCATACAAATTTATTCGCAACTTGCCAAACGGTATGGTAGATATACCAAATAATNATGATTGTGAATGATACCTTTAGCATACAAATTTATTCGCAACTTGCCAAACGGTATGGTAGATATACCAAATAAACCTAAAATATTTGTATTGTCAACTTTTTGAAAACAAATGCCTGAACCAATTAAATTGCACATATGTTTACATGGTATCACTTGTGTGGCAAATTTGGGGAGAATTGATTCAGAAAGTTTGGAGCTATTGCATAAAAGCTTTATTTTACGTTTCATGCTCTTTTCAAAATGGCTGACGANTCCTAAAATATTTGTATTGTCAACTTTTTGAAAACAAATGCCTGAACCAATTAAATTGCACATATGTTTACATGGTATCACTTGTGTGGCAAATTTGGGGACAATTGATTCAGAAAGTTTGGAGCTATTGCATAAAAGCTTTATTTTACGTTTCATGCTCTTTTCAAAATGGCTGACGAACAACAATATCCATCTCAAAATCCTATGCTTATAGTCCATTCATGGTTTCTTCAGATGTTTTGAAACAAATCTTGAAAAAATCACTCTAGGGGTAAAATGTTCTCCTGTTTTTTAAATAACTTGTGTACCACAAATATATAACAGTGTGATAATCTTCAAATTATTGTATTCTTGAATAAATGAAACAATAACTAACTACAACTTATAATATTTATTTCGTATTCAATAAGAAATAAAATTAGTGATATCAGCTATATGTTGGCATCTGCTAGTAAGAAATAATTAACTGTTGAAATATTGTTTTAGCGTAGTGTTTTGGTATGCTATTTGCAAATTAAACATTGCCTATTAAAGTTTTTAAGTAGCACTGATGGAAACATATTTCAATGATACAGTTAAAAATATCACCGCAAATTATGGTGCGTAGGTCCTAGTGACATGGTGTTTTTTTTGTCAGAGAAAGAAACTAGAATAGCTGGAGCGAAGCTTATCGCTCATATATATGTCGTAAAATCAAAGATTTGAAATTTCAGTAGGACACCCTGTAATATTGTTCTGATACATAAAAATTTAACCGGTGTTTTCTGGTCATACAAAGGAGGCATGCACCGAAGCAGAGAGGGATTAGGGAGCCATGGCCACCGTTTATGGCCATGACTGCCTCCCTGTGTGTACCTCGAGCTAAGGGGGTGGGGGGGCATAAAATCCCCTCCTGACAGGAAAGAAGTTAACAATTTTGTATGAATTACTGAAATACTACGGGAAACAAAGGGCGTAGATAACCATGCTCTCTTTAATGTGAATTAAGAGGTGCTGGAAGAGGGGGCGGGGCTTGTGGGCGCAGCCGCCCATGAAGTTGAATTACTGCTGTCAATANGAATTAAGAGGTGCTGGAAGAGGGGGCGGGGCTTGTGGGCGCAGCCGCCCATGAAGTTGAATTACTGCTGTCAATATTTCTCCACTGGCGAATCAGCACAACAATATTGACAGCAACAGATTGAATGCAGGCTCCCATCCTCCCCCCTTCCACTCTTCTTACAAACACACTTCTCGGCGAGTGCGTCGGAAAACTGGGCAGCTCAGTCATGGCACCTACTCTATCTTCGTTCTTCCGCGCTGACCGCAGGATCTTAATTCCAAGGGTGAAGGCGGGGAGCAATTTCCCGGGGAGCCGCTCCCTCCCCATCAACCAAAATAGTCCGTGTGTCTTGGGTGAGCACTAAAAAGTGCTCAGTGGGACTTCTGGGATCTACCAGTGGTGTAGGCGAGCCGCTGGCCCAGGATGAAGGCTGATGTCAGTGATGCTTCAAAGGTCCAATGCATTCCAGTTCCATTCATCGCGCATCCGCCATCAGCAGCCCGCAGAATCCAGCAGTGATATTTGCTACACTTCACCTTGTGGCACCTTGATATCTTCCACCCCCACCACCCTGCTTCCCTACTCCATCAAACTAGGCCATGATCGCTAGGTTGCTTCATGCTCGATGCGCTTTGCCATCTCATACTGAGGTACCCAGGTTCCCGACGTCCACGAAGACGGCGCTTGAGCACCGGCCAGTTGGCCGACGGGCTGGTTTTGTAATATTCCCAGCCACCCCAGAGCCTGGGGATCCGCTATTCACCACCTGGGGACGCGAAGAGTCAGTCGCCGCAACCCAAGTTGCCATAGTCCCGCCTCGCAGAAGCCCCTCGCCTTCCCTGGTATCAAGGGGCGGGCAGATCCCGGCGAGAGAGCAGCCACGAGTACCATGTGCACCCCACGACAGCTCGGCTTGTGGGGAGAAAGCCAAGAGCAACCAGTTTTGTGAAATCGCACGAACTCGCGTCCCGGACCGATCAGAGAACTCGGCTGGCCGGGAGAGGTTTATATACTTTGTTTAATTTTTTAGACGCGGCATTTTAGGTCTGTTAATGCGTGTGCTAGTGTCTGGTTCATAATTACCGACATCGCGTATATTAGGGTTGGGGTGGAATATTAGTTTATCACAAAACTTATGATTTTTTGTTTAATTAATTTGTTGTTTATACACTGCACATTTAGTGTTGAATGGAGATCGCAGTTTCTCGTGTACCGAGTGGCTTCGCCAAATATCCTTAGATATTTTTTATTCTGAACAATTTGTAAGCCATTTATTATTGATTTAGCTGCGTTTCACCACACTTCATTCCCGTACATGAGGGCTGAGCAGGCGAATGAATCGTAAATTAAGAGTTTATTTCTTTTGTTTAACCTGTTGCATTTAAGCAGAGGATATAACTTAATTAGTTTGGATATGCTAGTTCTTTAGCGTTTTTAATGTGAACGCCCCTGTGCAGTTTTCTATCTGTTATTAAGCATNTTAGTTTGGATATGCTAGTTCTTTAGCGTTTTTAATGTGAACGCCCCTGTGCAGTTTTCTATCTGTTATTAAGCATAGATATTTAGCGGAGTTAGAAAAAGGAATTTCTGTGTTGTTAAATTTTAGTGGTTTAGCCTTGTTCTTTCGTCTGCGAGTAAGTACTAAACCCAGAATTTTCTCTGCAGTTATTTTTATCTTCCAACAAACATATCACTGATTCAACTCTCTGAGCTGTAATTGGGTGTAAATGTGAGCGTTGAGAAGGCTTTTATCGTCTGGAAAAATGACTGCGTCGTCTGCATACATTTGAACTGAACAGTGGGAGTGTGAGATGNTAGATATTTAGCGGAGTTAGAAAAAGGAATTTCTGTGTTGTTAAATTTTAGTGGTTTAGCCTTGTTCTTTCGTCTACGAGTAAGTACTAAACCCAGAATTTTCTCTGCAGTTATTTTTATCTTCCAACAAACATATCACTGATTCAACTCTCTGAGCTGTAATTGGGTGTAAATGTGAGCGTAGAGAAGGCTTTTATCGTCTGGAAAAATGACTGCGTCGTCTGCATACATTTGAACTGAACAGTGGGAGTGTGAGATGNGAGAAGGCTTTTATCGTCTGGAAAAATGACTGCGTCGTCTGCATACATTTGAACTGAACAGTGGGAGTGTGAGATGTCAGCTGTAAATATATTGTATAAAAATGGCGAAAGTGCAGAGCTTTGTGGCACTCCTGCGGTGAGCTGGCGGGAAAAGGATGTACAATTGTAAGTGCTGGCGTAAAATTGCCTGTTAATAAAATAGTTTCTAAGGAGATTTATATAACAGTCTGGGAAGCCAAAATTTATTAATTTTTGCAGAAGGCCGTTAATCCAAAATGTATCAATTGCCTTCGCCACGTCTAGAAAAACTGCTAAGGTAAATAGCCTGTGGGGTAGTCTTTGTATTTGAGTATTGCGTTAAAAATGTATATTATAATGCTCAGTACTAAGTAAGATAAATTTTCGAGAGTTGGTATTTTATTATGTCTGGCCCCGGCGCCTTGCTTGCTATAACAGTTTTAAGAGTGAAAAGAACTTCTGGTGCGGTGAATGTTCAGGGTCAGTTGTGGGTTGTTTATTTAAGAAATCGTTTACTGTTGTGTTAACATCCCTAGTAAAATTGATGTGACCGAGATCGTTATTAGCGGATAATTGATATTCTCGTGTATCTTCTATTGCTTCCGCTTTGTTCGCCGGGTTGTGCACCCTGTGCGGCCATAAGTTGGCACCGAGCGTGCTCCTCTGGCGGCGACTGTGGTAACAAATTGCTGGACGATAAGAACGGATACTTCTCAGCGCCAGCTAAGTTTGAAAGATTACCAGCTCTGTTGGCTTTGAAAAGCGAAAAACTAACGCAAATTGCTGTGGTGTTGGGTGCAATGCAGGGAATCTTACAGGAACACAACATCANTTGAAAAGCGAAAAACTAACGCAAATTGCTGTGGTGTTGGGTGCAATGCAGGGAATCTTACAGGAACACAACATCAGATGTTGTTTTTATTCNACGATAAGAACGGATACTTCTCAGCGCCAGCTAAGTTTGAAAGATTACCAGCTCTGTTGGCTTTGAAAAGCGAAAAACTAACGCAAATTGCTGTGGTGTTGGGTGCAATGCAGGGAATCTTACAGGAACACAACATCCGATGTTGTTTTTATACATTTTCGCACGGAAAACTGAAGAGTAACGACGTAAGTTGTGAATCCAGGCGGTATATACACAAAAAGCAGCCATACACTGCTTGCTTATGAATGTATTGTTCGTTAACGTAGAAAATGCATACAGTGCATACTTTATTACTTTACTGTTAAGTAACAAATATTGCTATTAATAGATGGAATTTAACAGCATTATATGTAACTATTAAATAAAAAAGTTTAACATTTCGTATTATTTGAAAACAAATTGTTTAGTTGGCATAATTGTCACCTTTTTGGTTGGTATAACTGTCACTAGGCGACGCCACTGTAAAACGGAGCCTTTTTTATTACAAATGTGCCTTTCTTGCTGTATCATTGTTATGGTGTTGTGAATAAAACGTTTATACTAGAAATCTCACGTTTTATTACAGAAGAAACCCATAAACCTCAACAGGTTATGGGCCCAGGAAGCTCTGGAACTTAGAGAACATAAAAAAACAGCAAAGAAAACATTATTTTTATTCTCAGAAAAATAGCGCGCCGGTAACCTCAAAAATGCAAATATCACGATCTTTGAATGTGGAAAGATTTGATGGAAATAATTTTCGACAATGGAAATTACAAATAAAATGCGCATTGAAAGCAAATGGGATCGATATTTCCATACCTAAACCGGAAACTAACCCAAGTGAGTGGTTAAAACATGATGCGATGGCAATGTTCATTATAACCTCTTCAATGGATCTCAAGCAAATTACACTTATAGAAAACTGTGAAGCTGCTCATGAAATATTGTCCAAACTAGAATCAGTATACGAACAGAAAAGTGAATAGAATAAAATGCTGATTCATGAAAGGTTTTACCAGTATAAAATGTGTTTAAGTGACAGTGTAGCACAACACATCTCGAAGGTAGAAAACCTGGCTCAACAGCTAAGAGATAGTAGTGAAAGTGTCAGCGAATTGGCCATCATTACAAAAATACTAGGAACTTTGCCTGGCAAGTACAGATTGTAGCGTCAAGCATGGATGTTGACGCTATACCGCCACTGCGGAAGACAGAGTGGCTTATAGGGTCGTTGTTAATGCCCCCAGGCACCGACTATATGATGCCTGAAGGTTAAGGGGTTTGCAATAATTATTTAGTCGGTTGCTGTTTCATTTTTAAGGACGAATATATTGTCTGGAGTTTACACAAGAACTACATACATCAGCCCTTCCGAGGTGTGGTACCTAATTTGACTACTCGTATTCACTGGGCGACTTCGTGGTTGAGTGGGGCTTCTCTGGGCGACGAATTTTATACTTAACTCAGCGGTGAGTGTTGGTAGGCTGTCATCTGGGAATGAGCTCCGGCGAAGTGGTAGGCCTTGGAAAAAGGCCCGCAGGTGCTGCTGTCTCCCTGGACTGCGGTTCGGACTCGTGCTCACTTCTTCTCACGATTCCTTGACGCAACTCTTCCCTCGGCACGGTGATAATGATCTGTAATCCCACTACTATTGAAAAGGGGTTTTTATGCTCGCCAGCCTCCACCATTAATTGTCGGCACGTGTCGCCTTGTGGTTGGTGAGGGGGTGAGGGAGTAGGACGCAGAACAATGCCTTTGAAAACACGTGTCCCGGTTTCTGAAGGTAGGAGGGGGGCAGGGGAAGGTAGCCCCTTGCCCCTAGTTTACTCTCGTCAGCTACTTCTTCGGTGCGTGTTTTCTGAGTTTAGGCGTAATACACATGATTATTTGGTGATATCGCATGAAACCTCTGCGCTCCACAGATCTCCCGGGCTGGCGAGAGGCCTAGGGGGGTGAAGGGGGG